>CM075674.1:6017500-6617500 GCA_037962975.1 Clitoria ternatea
TTTTATTTTATTACAAGAGTAAAAAAAAATATTGTAAATTAATTAAACAAGTTAATAATGATTATAAACATATATATTTTATTTTATTTAATAATAAGAACAATAATTTTTTTTATTTTTTATTAAAAAAATAGATATAGTAATTTATAAAATTTCACATAAATGATCCGGTAATGAAGAATTTAGAATTTTCATAAAATATCATTCAAACATTAATAGTCTAGTGGTTGAATGATAACTGATGATGTTATAAGTCATGAGTTCAAATCCTGATTAATACATATTTTAACACTTATATATATATATAATTAATTATAACACCAATTATAACACTACATTGCAATTATTCAATAAATATGAAACATAAAATTAAATCAATATATAAAAATCAGGAATGGTTCACGTGAAAGTAGTGGAATATATATGCACACAGCACTAGACATTATGTAGAAGGTAATATGATTTAATAATATCAGCACACAGCATGAAATGTAAAAGTGGAATATATATGCACACTGCAGCACTAGCGTAATCAGTGAAGTGGTCAACGTGTGGAAAGCAATGGATGAGATGAGTAAAACAATCACAATATTTTATTATAAAAGGTGAAGCTACAATTCTACACCAAGAAACGTGAAGCTACAGTGCCGTGCAGGAAATTATTAAAGTGTAACAAAAAAAAAATTAATCAATAATGCAAGCAAATTAAATCTGTGAATGCATAGTGATTAATCAAGTGCAAATTAATTAGGCAATTAATCAAAAGCAAACATAGTACAGG
Organism: Clitoria ternatea; assembly: GCA_037962975.1. Classification (NCBI taxonomy): domain Eukaryota; kingdom Viridiplantae; phylum Streptophyta; class Magnoliopsida; order Fabales; family Fabaceae; genus Clitoria; species Clitoria ternatea. The sequence continues at coordinate 6,018,282 of CM075674.1, forward strand.
CAACTGTAAATAATTAGTAAAGTTTGTGAGGCAACACATTAATTAATCAATATAATTTATATATAAATATAATTCTTCAGGAATTATACCATAATTTTAAAAATTCTTTTAGGATTCTTTTAAGTTCTTCCAGAACATTAATTTTATACATCCTTAGAGATATTTGACATATAAGTTCTTCAGGAACTTATCCTTATTATTATTTTATACATACTACTGGTATGTATGAAATATAAATTCTTCGGGAACCTTATATATATATAAAGATTAAAATAAAATTATGAAGGGAAATTAAAATTATGTGTTACCTTTTAAAGACTTGATTAGATTTCAATTGGTCAGAACCTCGTGCTGATAACGTGTTATAAAATAAATTAGAAATTATGAAGGAAGAAGAATTATGGAGGAAGAGAAATTTGAAGAGAGAAAATGAGAGAATAGAAATGAAGTTGTGTGTTGTATTAATGAGTGAAGGGGGTATTTATAGGAGGTGAGAGGGGGACATTTATAAATATCAAAACTTTAGGGGGGACATCCATAATTATTTATAATAATAATTAAATTTTAAATAGAATTGTTTCTGAAACACACTAATAAATTCCAACAAATTAAATATACGCATCACTTTCATCTATAATATTCACGTCAGGCCAGCTCCACCAGGATCCTGACCATCCCATTCCCATATTCCCATGCCGGCTTGCTTACGCTGTCGCTGTGTGTCCGTCAATCTCTGATCTCCCTCCCTTGTACAATCATTTTTATAGCATGTGACGTTAGTATAACTATTTGGTCCTGGTTCTTGAATAACGGGATTTAATAATTAAAACTATAGCATAATAAAAGAATGAAATATATGCTCTCATTTTTATGGGTTATATATATACGTAATGCATGCTAGGTTTTGTGCAATTCAACATGCATCGGTTGGAGAATGGACTTTTTGAAGTGGACCACTTATTCATAATTAGTACCAAATTGACTAGTGCTACCACAAAAAGAAAGTCTCAACCTGCAATTTTGAATTGCATGTATAATTCGCATTGGACTTGATATTCGATACCGATAGTCTCGATAACCATAGGACAGTGGGGTACTTTTGCATGACCCTAACTGCGCTAGCTTTGGAATTATGACTAAATGCCAAATTTGCCTTCCAGAAATCATTGATTATATCATTATTTTTAACCACTATACCCCCCAATTTTCACTTATAATGATATACTTTATATAGATGATTAGTAATCAATATGCAAAAACTATAAAAACTATATAATGATGATTAAATTATACACCCAATCCAAATATATTTAAGTTAATGTAAAGGTTGTTTTTAATTTGATGATGATAATTGGAATATTTGCACGTTATAGGTTGGAAGTTTCATAGGCAGAGACAGAGAGGGAATTCTGATATCTGACAAAATTGACGCACGCTTGAAAGTTGCACAAAGGGCTATGATAAAAGTTCACTGGCTTTGGAAGGCGTCAAAAGCTAGCCCTGACCAATACTACTCCACTCCTACCTCACGCCAATGCCATCATCCATCCTTGCCCAAACAAAAGAAAGCCTTCCTTTGCTTTCTCATCATCATCATCATCATCATCATCTGTGCAGATTCCTTCACAAACTTCCAGTGCCAAAAAACAATTAAGTCTTAACACGGGCATTCTCGTGCAAGGGAATTTTGTTCATATGGACCTGTGACCGGTTAATTTCTAGGATATTGTACATGTTGTTCACTGGAGCTTAGCGAAAGTGTCTGTCCTGTATGGTATAAGTAGCATCAAAATCGCAAAATCCAAAACAGAGGATAGGTATATATGCATATGAATACCGTCATCAAGAGAATAACAAATTAACAACGATACATATGCAAACGATCCAGAATACGCCTAGGTGTAGTTAGGCATGTTCTATAACAATAAAAAAAATGTACACGTGTAAGAAACTATATATATAAATGAAGAGTTGGTATCTTTCATTTTTTAGATCTTGTGGTGTCAAACATGTTTCCCACATTAATATTTCCAGAAAATATCTAACCTTTTTCAATAGTTGAAGATGCCACAATTAGGCCTTATGTGGCATATCTTAAATTTCTGGTTGCTTTTGCTTGTTAAACAAGGTATCAGTAGGCAGAGTAATTAAGCACTTAATGATGATAAATGTTCACCCAGACGAGTATTGGGTCAATATAATTTGGGTAGTCAACAAGACAAAGTGAAATTAAATTGAATTTGAAACCATTGTGGTACTTGAATTTTTTTAAGTCTGGTGTGTTGTTTAATACTGAGAGTGTTGCAGTGCAGAATGCAGAGTGAGTACACGTATGATGTGTATATATGTAGGGGGTGATATCATGGTTAGGGTAGGATTACTGCTCATGTTGCCTCTTCCATGATCCATTATTTACTGCAGCGCCACGTGCATGCAGCAAAGCCTCTCGTGTTTTCCTCCGTGCAGGTTCTTTCTATTCTAAGTTACTGTGTCCAGTAAGTTGTACAATGCAGCAAAGTCCCTTATTTGCTTGCTTTTGTCCCTTCTTCGTTTGTTTTCTTACCCTGAATTCAATTATTCAAAACACAATTCTCTCTGATTAAAGAATTCATGTACGTCACCCATCCGTGAATAAGGCCCTGCAACTGCTGTGGGATATTTTTCGTTTGGTATCTGTTAAAATAACCAACATGGTTTGATTACTATAATCATGGACTGAACTTGTTACAACACCTAGACAAAGTTATTATACTTGGCTAATTGTATCTCTATAGTCCATGGATCGGTCACTCTGAATCAACATCCATGCTGCGATGCTTGCATATTGCATCTACTTTAGTTTCATTCTTTCACCAATTTTAGACATGAATCCACCTTCTTTCTATTTGTTAAAACATTTCTAAATATCTAAAGATTAGTATATATTCGGGGTTCGAGTTACAGCAATATGACGCGATTTAAAGTGAAATAAATGGACAAGATTGACACAACATGCGTTATGATGCATGTTGGTAGGTATTATAGCTATATTTGGAGTGAGGGATGGAATCCGGTGAAAAGAATTAAATGCAAGGACAGGGAGGATAAGAAGATGGAAAATGGACTGTGAATAAGATAATATATATATATATATATATATATATATATATATATATATATATATGGTATTTGATTTGGATTAAAAGAAAGATAAAAATTCTTTTCGTTTGTTTGCTTGGTTAAAAAGAGAATGGATGAAAACAAATAAATTTAATTTAGTAAATAACAATGTAATTTTTTTATTATAATATTTTTTCTATATAAATATATTTTTGATGATATGTAGTAATTTAATAAATATTAAAATTAATGAAATTAAAAATTCTCACATCTCTTTCCTTCCCTTTCCCATCCAAACTAACTTCATTTAATTAGGTGAAGATTTAAATTCTGTGGTCTCCACATAAGTTAAATATCCATTATTTAGCAATCCACTACAACTAGACAAGCCAAATATGACCATTTCCTTTAAATATTTTAGTTTTATGAGTGGATTATGTTTTAAAATGGTTACAGACCGAGGAGAAATGATAATAAAATCAATTATACGTCATCAATTTATAATGGTATTTTTTATATTTTTTGTAACGTCAGAAATGATAATTACTTAATGTAGTCATTGTTTTTTCAAGTGATTGCCCCCATTATCGAGTAATCAAGTAATCTAATTTCAACGTGCAAGCACCAAGAAGTAGTTTTGGGTAGGTATAGTGTAGGGAAGAAAGAGTTCATAGCTTGGAAATTAATGATGGCTGAGAAGAGTGGCATTGGTGTCATTATGTATGGTAATCTGTGTTTCACACGACATCCAGTCAGCGCTACAAAAAAGCATGGAATTGTTTCATGACATCATCAACTAGGTAATAAGAATTTCAAAGATGTCGTAAATTAATTAAATTGCCAATTTAAGCACCAAACCAAACCAGCTATCTTTACCGCATTAAGAAGAACGTGGAAAGCAAAAAAGAAAGCATGTCATAATTACAATTGTTCACTCTGATTTCGTAACACATAAAACTTTAGAGAATTACTCTACGGGATTAGGATTCTATTACTCAAAAATGTCACTTGAATTATAGAGGTTTATAAGGTTATGTTTATACAACGGTAAAGAAAGGGGGAAAGGGGGCCTTTAATCTAGGCCCAACTAACAAGTGAATAATTGTATTCTGTTGAGATCATAGGGAATTAGAATTTCCATTATGTTCTCCAAACTAGGGGAAAAGGGAGTTCGGTGGGGCCCTCTCCCGATCCAGGGAGAACAGAAGCCCCCAGTCACGAGCTCTAAGCGTAAAAGGCAAGCCGAGTGACTAGGTGTCAAGTTGAAATGTTCCTAGATCGGTTGTTGTAGTAACCTTTTCCAAACAAGGAATCCCGAGTGAAGTAGTAATTCCGAATGAGGTGGCGTTCTGAGTGAAGTGATAATTCTGAGTAAGGTAATAACTTTGACTGTTCACTAAGGGGGTTTCAGGGGGAACACGTGTTGGATGGTGGATAGTGGTTGTTTCATTTCTCCACACGATGTATGAGCCTAGCTAATTTTGTAATGATGAGGCGTTTTGTATCCCTAGGCTCTTAAATGTGTCCTTTGGGTTCAGGCGCGTCGTTTTAAAAGTGAGAGGTTTCTCTGCCACATTGTTGAAAGTAGTTGTCCTTCGAAGGGTCATCGTGGCATCACGTGTGTAGAGGTGGCAAGATTGTTCCCAACCGTTAGATATGTCGTTTAGGAGTTATTTCCACCCCCTATATATAATCATATCCTTCCTCATTTTTTACCCTTATTAATGTGATTCTTCTGCATACGGCTTTCTGGATGTAGATGATGATATCTATATAGATGGATTATATATATCGTAAAATTCTTATATATATATATATCCACACACAATAAAGTACCGCATGAGTGGATATATAGGAATCAAAATCTGCCCAATTACTCATGTTATGATCTTTTACATCCTAGAAGAAAAAACCGTAAAATCCGATCCAATTTATCGTAATCGATTAGTTAACATGTTGGTTAACCGTATTCTGAAACATGGAAAAAAAATCATTGGCTTATCAAATTCTTATGAGGAATCTTCCAATTGACTAATCAATTTGAATATTCAATATATATTGAATATTTGTACATATTAACATTCTTATAGATTAATATTATTATTATTTAGAATTACTAATAATTAATATGAATTTCTAGTAAGGAATGATATTTTGATTATATATAATAAAAATATCATGTAAATTAATTAAAAAAAATAATTAGCTTTCCTTTTGGATTTTGCTCTCTTGTCTTGACTTTGTTAGGCTCTTAGGTTTTTTGCTTCCTCTTCCTTGCGTTCTTCATTTTTCTAGAGGTTAGTGGTCTTCTTCTCGTCCTTATTACTATTGTGGCTTTCTTAGGTCTTCCTTCATCTTCCTTCCCTATGTTGTTTGCTTTCTTTTTTTTTATTATTTAAGAATGGTTTATTTTTCTCCAAACACCTTTTCATGGGTTAAGGAGTAGGTCTAGTCGTTTCCCTCCCCCGTCTATGGCAAGAAGGGGCCTTTAATGGCTCTTCGTTGGCCCATAACGTGGAATGTCTATGTTGTTCCTCCGAGAAAAGGGTTTGTCATGCTTAGGAAGGCCCTTGAGAGTTGGACTACACTTATGTGTACGAAACCTTCTTCTCCTGCCTCCATTTATCTTTTCCTTTTTCCTGATTTTGAAAGGGGCGTCCTGAATGTCACCCCAATCCAACTCCACCCGAATGCATGGGCTTTTGTGAAAACCTTAGAAATTTTGTGTGATTACTTCGGGGGATACCTACGACTCCCGTCTTTTTGTATTTCTTCCAAGCAAAAATTTTTAAAACTGGGGTTCTGGTGGCGTGGGTTTCCCTAAGCGGAGTTGCTGGTCGGCATCTAATAGAGGCGTTTGATCAGCAGTACAAAAATTTTAAAGGTTTATTTTTCAAAATCTAGATGAGTCTAGATGTGCCCAGGGAAGATTTTCTTCATCACCTGGATGGTCACCCCATTTTTTCGTTGTATTGGACCCGGACACCAGTTTAATATAGGATAAACTGGGAGGATCTGTCTCGTACTGAATGTGACGAGGTAAATTTTTTTGCCAAAGACATGGGAAACTATTTTAGCTCCCAGGCCGTTGATCTCACTGTCTACCAACCCAAGTGCTCTAGACTCCTGTGTTAGAGTCAAGAAAACTCGGAATTCTCCTAAAGATTTGTTGATAACTAACATTGCGTATTCTAATTTAAATAAAGCCATATCATGTTATTATTTGATATGTGAGTTTAAGTGTTTCAGGATAACATAAGGATTGTGTTATGAAAAATAAGGGGAGTACGTGTGTTAAAGGAATCCTCAAAGTCTGGTCTCAACATAAACCTTTTCGACCCAAAATAAGAAAATTCCTAAAGTCAGGAATTCATCTTAAAAGAAAAAGATCCATGCATCTGAACATTTACCAGACATGGCTTAGCAAAGTATGATCATCAGATCTTGTCTTTCACATAAAAGCTCCCAGACCTAGCAAAGGCATCTGAATAACTTATGTTCTAAAATTACCTCATCATCAACATCTTATGAATCATCGGATCCAGAATCCTCTTTAAAAGAAAGTTCCTATACAAGTCTGGTTCAAGGAATGTAAACGGTTAGAAAACATCTTCAAAAGCGCTTTAAAGCAAGGATTCATGAAAAGAAGAATAATAAAGCAAGGCAGATTATGTTCTAACAGTGTCAAGTCTTTCATCCGTGCCTTATAGATTCAGAGATTCTCTGAATAAAAGCTTCCTCCTTGGTGAAACTTACGCTACCTCTACCCTGCCTATGATCGCACATATCTCAAAGCTTTCTATCCTATAAGTACGTGCTCAGAATGTCTCTCTGACAGCAGAAATCTTGTTGTCCATTGTGCAATATCCTTCCCATTGGGTATATCATCTCTCAACGGACTTATATTAGATATATTTCTTCCTCGGGATCCTTGGAAAAATTCTCTATAAATAGAACCAGTCTCTTCAAAAGAAAAGTAAGAGAAAGTGTGTGCAAGAAAAGACTCAGGCAAGAGCAAAAATATAGAGAAAACAAAGTGGAAAATCGAAAAAGAGAGAGAGCTCGATAAAGAAAAGGAAGATAGGCAAAACACACTAAGAAAAGTGTGGATAAAGAAAAGAAAGTATGAACGAGCACCAGACGTTCATCTACAAAAGTCCAAGAAAAAGAATAAAATGACAATCTGCTCAAGAAGAAGAATTCAGATCAAGAAGAATCGTCACGCAGACAAAGAAAGCTCGTTATGTGCATTCCTTCTCTCCCAAAAGCCATAGCAACCAGAGATATGCCGCCAAATCATATCTCTTTGCTCTATGAAGAGCATTTCATCTTTGGTCATGCTTTCAGACTCAGTACCTCCTGTCCTCTTGTTTCATATTACATTGGTACTGAGTCTAATGAATGAATAAGTCCTTCTTTTTCTTTATGAACCAACTTATGTAGTAGATCACTTAGCTCAGCTAAGTTAGAAGGCTTATTCATTCAATTTGAAATAATTCTTCCAATCCTCTAGTAGTACAGGTATGATGTGTTTCCAGACTCTGTTAGTGTGGGAAACACTGTTGGCCTAGAGAGGCTTTTGAAAGAATACTGGGGGTTTGAGCCAGGAGTGGCTTGTGAAAGAATACTTGGGTCTAACCCAACAATGGGTGCTGCAAAATAATACTTATAGGAATCTAGAGGGGTCTGGTGTGTGAAGCATGGGTTATGCTTAAGCCAGGAGTGGCTGGAGTCAAGAATACTCAAAGCATGGGTTGTGCTTAAGACAAGAGTGGTTGGAGTCAAGAATACTTAGAGCATAGGTTTTGCTCAAGCCAGGAGTGGCTGGAGTCAAGAATACTCAGGGCCAGGAGTGACCAGTGTCAAGAATACTTGAAGCATGAGTTGTGCTTAAGCCAGGAGTGGCTGGAGTCAATAATACTCAACACCTAATGCAAAACACTTTTACATAGTGGAAATTCTTCAGATTTGAAGGTACTGGATGTAGTCTCCAAGTTAGAGGTGAACCAGTGTAAAATTGCTTGTGTATGATCTCCTTCTCTCTCACTTTTTACTATCAAAAGTCTAATGCATTATTATTGTTATACTCGATAGTAAAAGTTTGGTAAAATTACGCTCGCTCAAATCAAAGTATTACACTCTCCGTATAAGCAAAAGTTCGGTCCGCTATGCACACCCCGGTTGTGCTTGAATATCACTTTTTAGTTTGAAAAGGTGAACAAACTTATTCAACCCCCTTCTAAGTCTGCTCTCCGAACCATCATCCTGGATATGTAAGTATAGTTTTTTGTAGGTTTTGTTTTACCTTCTTGGTTTGTCGTACTGATCCTTACTGTTTTGTTTCAGGTGACATGGCCCCATGTAAGATGTCCACACGGGACTTGAAGAAGACTTACCAAAAGCGCCAAAAAGGGAAGGCCGCTAAGGGAGAAGATTCTGTGACTCCTAGTCTAATTTCTACCACTGACCCCCTTGATTCTATGACTATGGCCACTCTTCCTCCTCCCTTAAATTCCAAGACCCAGGCTCGGGCTTCCAAGAGACAACGGTTCCAACAAGAGTCCTCTTCGGGTGATTCAAGATCTTCCACTGGGTTACCCTACCAGAGACCCCCGTGGTCCAAGTTATAGAAAGCTCTGGCTCACCCAACGTTCCCTTGATCCCTTAGGATCAAATTTTCATCGAGCATGTAGCAACTCCTCTCTACTCTGACTACGATAACGCTTCCAGGTAGTGTATTCTGTGATAATACTAGTGTAATAAATCTCTCCAAGAATCCTATTCAGCATCCAAAGCCAAACATATTGAAGTAAAATATCACTTCATTCGTGACTATATACAAAAAGGAACCTTGGATCTGAAATTCGTGGATACAGATCATCAATGGGCAGACATTTTAGCTAAGCCTCTGGTAGAGGCCAGGTTTAATTTTATTAAGCATAATTTAAATTTAAAAATTATTGCATAAATAGTCTGCTTCATGTATTAGTCTGTTATAACTTGTATTGTTAGACTTCGCACTCTGAGAGACTTACTTTATTAAATCATTTTCAGATTTTCCTTTTTAAAACGTAGCAGCAGTTATCACATTTTAGTATAACCATTTTCTGAACGTGTTTTCTCTCTCCATATACATGGCCAAAAATTTTATTTATATAAATGTCTCTTCACTTTTACTCTTTCCCACCGTTTTCCTCATATATTTCTCTTCCCTCTTCAACTTCTCTTTTGGAAAACTCCTTCAATTTCTGAAAACCCTCTTTCTTCTCATCACACCTAAGAAATGACATATAAAGCATCTAACAATGTTGAGTCCTCTCTCTTCAACCTCGGACAACACAAATTGGATGGGCATGATTTTTCTAAGGAGTTAAATGGCATCGATTGGATAAAGTTTTACCTCGACCAAACTCCCTATTCTCCGACTCTTGTTCTTAGCTTATGGAATACAGTTTCTATAGACAAGTCTAAGTTTCTTGTTCTTGGCACTCTTCAAGGAAAGTCTATCGAAATCTCTACGGACCTTATTGCTACTGTTACTGGCCGTCCAAATGCAGGGAAAGTATATGATGAACTCTTTGAGTTCAATGTTGTGTCTTCGCTGGAAATCAACGAAGTGTTGTGTGGTTCTCAACATCCAACTAAGTTTGCTTCTGGGTCTCTTTTTCCCAAAGCAAAAATGCTACATCTACTAATGAAGCAAGTCTTTTGCCTTAGAAAAAGTGCAAAAGATACTATCAGCAAGCTCGACCGCTTTTGCATGTACCATATGCTTACCAAAGAGAAGGTTAGTTTACCCAATATCATAATGACGTATCTGATTTCCTCCATAGGAAAGAAGCAAAATAACATTCCTTACCCTACCATTCTTATGAAACTATTTACACTTGAGAATGTGCAAACCACCTCATTGAATGATTTGGTCATTCCCTCCTTGATGGTCATTAAGTTGTCTATTTTTTCCTCTCAATCGGATCCAACTCCAAGTACTGCTCTGGTTCTCCCAAAGAAGAAAAAGTCTACATCCTCCAAGAAAAGAAAGTTTGCTCTATCCTGTATTTGAATACTCGCTCCGCTAAGAAGATAAGAAAATTGGTTCTCAAAGAGTCTGATGCTCCTTCCGATAAATCAGACTCCCCGCATGTGGAGGCATCCTCCTTATCTCAGGTTGCATCCTCTACACCAACTAAGGGTTCCCTAGACTCAGATGATCATCTTCCAATTGGAAAACTTCAACAGCGTTCTACTAAGAAAAAGTCTGGTCCTGGCAAAAGAGTCAAGCTCTCAACTCTCTACAAGGCTCCACAGACCCAACCTCCTCTATTTCGACCCTCTTTTGAGTCACGTCTGAAGCCACTCTCTGGTGATCAAGTATTGGATTTATTTGTCTCTGTCTTTACTTCCCTAAACCCAGACATCTCGGTATCAAGATGAGATTCTCTAACTTGGAGTTCTAAATTTATTGAGCTTCGTGATGACTATTAGAGAGTCATGGCTGAGAATCACGATACTCTACAACAATGTGGTGGCTATCCAACATAAACCCATTATTTGCGCTTCATTCGTGGTTATCTAAGGAATCATCATGTCTTAGGTCCGCACCTGGGAACACGTTGATTGGATCAGTCAGTTCTATACCACCATTGCTCTATATCGTTGTGATATGAGTGCCTTCTAAGCTTCGCTCAAGAGAAAAAGGTCTCATTCTCCTGAGCCATGTTCCAAAAGGTCAAGTTTTGAACTCTTACCTTCTCCAGACTCCACTCTCTCCTCTCTTCCACCTATTTCTCTTGCCATTCTACCTCCACCTTTACCTCACACCACCTCTTCTCTAGCAATTGTCCTTTGTCCTCATATCTCCACTGTTATTCATAAGTCCCATCTTCCCCCTCTTCTTAAACACTACCCTACTGTACTTGAATATTTTGACTAAAAACCTATCCTTGACACCTCAGACCCTGTATATCACAACCCGCAAAATCAAGCTATTGTGAACCACCCCCACTTTGACCTTCAAAGGCTTTACATTTGACCATTTGCTCCAAAACGCTACCTTCCTTTTCCCATTGAAAAGCTTCTTAGGTTCCCAAACCTATTTTTAAATGACGACCTTGGGATGTTTCATGTGCTTCAAGCTGAGCCGGCCTCTGTAGCCTGCGATCTAAAGCATAGTTTCATCATTCTTAATGATGTCTCCATCAGGAATTGTCCTGTCGCTACCCCATGGAAGAAGATTTTGTTTGAAGTCCCACATCTTCCTCCGCCAGCTAAGTGGATCTCTTTGGGCAGACTCAAGAAGCCAATGGCTCCGAAGCTTAAGCCCCACTACAAAGGTCTTCTTTAGCCTAAGAAGTTACCTACAATAACCCTCAAGAGCCTTTGGACCGCGCCTAACCCAACTGAAGCTCACGCTGATGCTTTGTGGTGTCATTATCTTTGGACTCTATAGGAAGAACCTTCTTGCTCCTATTCCTCATCTTCCTATAATCCTCTTTTTCGTTATCACCTCTCATTAATCATATTTACTTTCCCTTGTCTGTTTGTTTTTCAAACTTGTTTTCTCACTTTGTTTCCTCTGCTGCATTCCCTCTTTTCATTTCAAGTGTCACTTGTGATTTGATTTTTGAGTCTTGCTGATGTCCTCTCTTTTGTTGATTACAAAATGGGGAGTTGTTTATAAGTCTTTTGTGGATCAATGTAATGACTTATAATGACTTAGCATGATACATGTTGTATGCACACCATTTTGATCAATGAAGAATCCTTTTTATTTCATTTTGTTCCTATCATCTCAATTATGATTCTATGATATTTTGATGACAGACTTCACCCACGAAAAAACTTGATGTTTGTTATCAACAAATAGAGGAAGATTATTGAGAAAAAGTTTGTTCAAATATAAGTTTTAAGTCCTGTTGGACCAGACCCCGGATTCTATAAATTCCTGAATTTATTTGTATCACTTATCAAGTATTTTCGCTAAAAAGAATAAAGTCTAAACTGTTCATAACGTTTCTTTTAGTGCATAAGTAATTTCAGGATACGAAGATTAGGTTGTAAGAATAAAGGGGGAGTGTGTATGTTCTAAAAGTTTGGTAAAACAACAAAAGTCCAAGAGAAGCATCTTGATTAAAGAACTCTTCTTCAGCGTTTGAAAATTCTATTTTGGTGATGTTTCAGAAGAAATGATCATATCATATTTGCGTGCTTATCATCAAAGAACAAAAAGAACAAAATCAACATAAACAGCAACTGTCAGCGTACCTACCCCTGTGAACTCTGATCACAAGTCAGAAATCTCATCAGGACATCTCAGAAAGCAACCTCTCGCTCAATCAAGAATTAGTTCACAGAATGGTTTTGTGCATGGAAATACATGAGAAACCATTCTTGTGAAAACATTGAAATATGATTCAGACCTTTCTCAAGCTTGAATTCAACTTCAAGGTTTCATCTCAAGAAGCTTAAAGCAAAATACCTTTAAAGGATTTCCAACGTCTATATCTACTTTCAAGAAGAAACAACGGATATATCTTTCAAGTCACTATAAATATCAAGGAAGTTTGAACATCAAATATATACAAGAAAAATCTCAGAAGAAAGCTCTTTAAGTTATCATTCAATCTCATTCTAGTTCATTTTCTTGTAAAAAACAAAGACCCTCATTACTTTCTAGCTCTGCTTCTAGCAGACTCAGGTCTTGTGTCAAAAACACTTAGTGTTTGATCTAAAAAATATCTATTATTTAACACTAAGTTCTGAAAACATTTTTATTCTTGTATTCGTGTAAGTCTGGTGGGTTACTAGAACCAGTTTATGTTGGGAAACACTTTGGCCTGAAGAGGCTTTCGAAAGAATACTTGGGTTAAGCCAGGAGTGGCTTATTCAAAGAATACTTGGGATAAGTCAGAAGTGGCTAGTGTCGAGAATACTTGTAGCACGAGTCTGGTGCTAATATTGTAAAGGAGATATTTACAATAGTAAAAATCCTTCCAGTTGAAAGGGACTGGACGTAGCTTTTGTGTTGGAAATGAACCAGTATAAAGTCTGTATGTTTATTCTCTCTCATTCATCATCATTTGATTACTTGTATATTTTATTTAATTCAAAATTTAGGCGAAAAAGAGTCTAAGACTTATTCAACCCCCTTCTAAGTCTGAGTCTGAACCAACAAATATGAATTTATAAAAAAAAATCATGTCAAATTTTATTATACATATTAAAGTAATACATTATGTCAAAGAAACTATGGTAGGCTAGTGGAATGTATTTATCTATACTCATTTGACAAGAGTTCAAGTTGTTACTAGTAAACCATTAGTTTTCATCAATTTAGCTAAGAGTGTTTATCATCTAATCTAGACAAAACAAAACCGTTTAATCGATCCAAAATAACTTAACTAATCAAATTGAAAACTGATCAACATGGAACTGGAAAAACACCACATTATAAATGTGATTCAGATCAGATTTGATCTACATCTGAAAATCAAAATGCAAATTTCAATGTACTACTTTAGTACATTATTAAATTACAACGTGACTTAATATAAACTTAAAGTGAGACTTAAAAGACTTTATGGAGTGATTTGTGTTTTTTTAATTATGTTAAAAAATTTTATAGTGGTGATTGTGTCTTTGAAGTAATTATTCTTGATTTTATTAGGCTGAAATTATATGCCTTATACTTGATTTTACAAAAAATATTATTAATATAAAACCGAATAAATCGATCTAATCCAAACCATGTTTGATCGGATTAGATTGGATTAGATGTCATTATACATTCCAATCGAACCAAATCACAATCTAATAATGTGATAAAATGAGATGATTGATGTGTCTCTAAAACACATCATTTTAGGGTTATTTATTAGGCATATTTAGGTTAATTGAATAAGAATCCCCTAAATCTCATGGTTATTTCACTCTTTCCCTCATTTGTTACTCTATTTGCTAGTTTTGTAGGAATATTTAGGTTTGAAGACCTTATTTAGAGTCAACATTTGAAGGAAATTCATAGCAAAGTAATTGCATACAAAAATCCAAGTGATCTGTCCCCGACCGGGGTCTAGGATCCGGTGTCGGGACAGCTACAAGAGTAAGGATTGAATGAGGTTGACGACCGGTTCTGAGTGTATCCGGTCTCTGTGATCCGGCCTCTCGATGGGAGAAACCAGTCTTGTTGTCCTGGAGATCCTACACACCGACCTCACGCGTTGGTGTGGGCGACAGGTGGTGTCACTTGCGAAGATTCTCCGACGCTCAAGTTAGAAGAGTGTAAATGAACTCAGTTAATACTCAAGCAATATAATAGTGAGAATGAAAGTAAGGACAACGTAACCTTGCATGTGTATTGGAACATGTTATTTATAGTTGAGCGTGGAAGATGAATCGTTGGGTGCAAGTGGGCCCATAAGTCCTGATGCCGTGTGTAGAGTGTCAATTAGAGTGGCTCAGTATTCAAAGTATGTCAGGGGGTAGGTCAATTATCAGTGTACGATTCTGACACAGGGATGAAGGATAGTCACCTTTTCCGTAAATCACGCCTGCGACTGTACCTACTCCTTTCGGTGAATGAAAGGGACATATTCCGCTGTGCAGAGTATCTTTCTCGTTATGACACTGAGGCAATCGGTTAAAGGTGACAGATGAATGAGGTCAGATAAGTCACCCGGTGTCTCGGACGTTACTTCGGACGACCGGTGTAGGAGACACTTGCATCGCGTATTGACCGACTGGATTATTACCTTGTAATACCGGTTGACCTCTAGGATGGCTAAGATGGCCTCTTATCCTTAGGACCGGTATCCAGGTCGGATAACCTTGGGGCCGGTATCTAGACCGGATCACCAAGAAAAACAAAGAGATTCTGTGGCCCAAATAGTAAGATCCATAGCTAGGCCATGGTTTTGGCCATTGGCCATGGAGCTTGTTGTCAAAAATTAAAGTTGGAGAAAACAACACGACTCACAGCCAGGCCGTGGAATTTACCATGGTAGTGGTTCATGTCTGGAAGCCTCTGTTTCACATTTTCTGCTGTATAAAAAAGGCAAGGGATGGGTCAGTTTTGTTTTAGCAAAGAAGGTGATCTGGGAAGGTACTTTCAAGGATTTTTAAGGCCAAGATAAAGGAGAAACTTTGGAAGACTCAAGGGGACTGCACAATTCCTTCAATTCTTGATGTCTTTATTTGCTCAATGATTTAGAGATAGGCTTCAGGTAACTTTTAATTAAATTAGGAAGGACTGAAAAGTGAATCTCTTTAAGCAACTTGAGAATTGAACCTAAGATTGAATCTAAGAAGGACTGAGAAGTGAACTATTTTTAATCTTTTGGGGACCTAAGTTTTTCATAAGAATTAAATTTGGGAAGGATTGAGAAGTGAACCTTTTTTATTTTTGTGAGAACTTAAAATTTTCATAACGCTTAATGACTCTGGTTTCAAATTAAACGTTGTGGTTTGAATTCCTAAGAACTTTAGTGGAGCCCTGAGAAAGGAAAGCTAAAACCTTAGGAAAATTGTCCTGGTTAGCATAAGAGTAAGAGATAACGCAAAATTTTTAAACATAAACACAAAGCAATTCACTATCCTAAGATCCCAGATGCATTTTAATTGATTTCTTTCCTAAAGAACTTTTTATTGTGATTTTTGTTTGGTTTGTTTTTAATTTCTTCGAGCAAAATTTCTCTTAATTGCCTGTTTAGATAAGTAGGATTGAAATTCTAAGTATTTGAGAACACGGTCCCTATAGAGACGATATTTTTTTATATTACGTGACAAACTCGTGCGCTTACGAGCGTTGTCAATGATATTTTGTTTAAGAATATAATCAATCTGAACTATAAACATCTATAAATTTAGCTAGTTCTTAATCGGTTATAGTCGATTTTCACTGAATCTATGTCCAATCGATCTTACAATTATACAAACCATACACCTAGTTGGTTCACCAAATCTGTGTTGAATCAGCTAGTTCAATTTTTAAACAATATAATAATGATCAATAACACAAGTATAATAAAATTTGAAATAATAGGGATATCTATGATAGAAAAGAGGCTAAATTAGAGCACTCATAACTAAAGAAGATTATGGTGTATGCAGTGTATTCGATGTCATTATATTATTCTTAGGCTAAGGGTTTTTTAACATATGTAATTTTGTAGACGATAAAAAATATAAAAGATTATTTTGAAACTTGTGTTAGATTTACTTTAAAAATCACATGGTTTTACATCAACGTAAACTTTAAATAATATTTTTTCTTTTGTATTTCTTATTCTATAGTACAAGATTACACATTAGATAAACCCAAACAGAAAAAAGTAATAAAATAAAATTTGAAATTGATCAACTACTTGTCCGCTTCAACCCTTTAATACTAATAAGAGTGTATTAGTATCCAATACCTTCAAGAAAATTGTGGGGTTTAAAATTTTGCAATTTGTGTGCAATGCAAGGTTTTTATGCAGTGGAAGAATCTCTCTCAATATTAGTTAAGTTGAATCCTTTAAAAACATATCTAGAGAATAGTGGAAATGTAAATTGAACCGTAAATTTTTTTCGTATATAAAAAATAATCACCTGTCCCCTAAACTCAATTAAAGTTTATAGCATAGGGTAATAAATTAGTAATGCGTTTTGCCATTTTCTAAGCCGATGACCAGTCCGATAGATAAGCACGGGCAACATGAAAAGAATTGGGTTCAATAATAAGATAATTCTATGAACGAGTTTTTTTGGAAGCTGAGATTGTATTAGAAAAACAATAGCATGGGGCCCAAAGGCCTAAGAGGAACAATTCAGTAGACCAAAGAAGAAGAAAAAAACCAAATTACCCAGGCTTGCTTGCTTGCTCGGAGACAGTGAACAAAGAAAACACCACTCTCAAAATCCCAGGTTTAACACTCAGCAGAGAAGAAAAACCTAGCTATGGTGCGATGATGAATGGAGGAGATGTCGTGCTCTAGGAGGTGGAATATTGCGTTTATCTTGAACAAGGGCTTTTCATAGCTTTAATGGGGGCGAGACCCACCAGCTTCTACCAAGGGAACTAGAGGAAGCGAGCTTCGTCACGACGTGAGCCACTCTGTTAGCCTCCCTTCTCCCACAAGAACCCACATGATCGGAAGGATCTTCTGAAAGAGGTAATGTCCTGGACAATTGACTCAATTTCTCGAATTTGGCTTTCCCCTTTGCATGCCCTAATTAATTCGAGATTATCAGATTCTAGAATAACATTTCAGATTGTGAACGAGTTACAGTTTGAATAATAAAAGCAAAACAGGAACGCCTAACATGGCTAGTCCCAATGAAAGTGTGTCTGCGTGGATCTTAACATGGTTGGTCCAAACTTCAGAGTATGGGGTCTGTGTCACTTTTGCTTCCATCATAGTTTAAAGCTTTGTTTACCAAGACAATAAAAATAAAAAAAACTTTGAACCCCCTGGGCCACACCCCTTTCCAATTTTTCTTTTGCCTCGACTTAGTATTTTTATGTAGCAAAATTCTGGAATTAAAACTTTAGAATAGTGTTTAATATATCGAAGTTAAATTTTTTGAATAGAGTTTAAAACATATCTGGGTTGTATGAAGTACTATTCTAGAATTTAATTTCCAAATTTGAAGGGAAAAAAAGGGTGATATTTTTAAAAAAAACAATTTGCAGGTATGAAAATGTAATTTCGTTTTTGTATATGCGGTTTGTATCCTCTTAAAAAAATGCGATTTGTATCATATGACACAAGGTGATCCATGTTGTTGAATATATATATATATATATATCCAACTCAAGCTACTATATAATAAGTAAGCCCAATAAGATGATTATAGCATCCAAGTCCCATCAGTTATTTATTAACCAATTTTAGAAACTACTTTCAAATTGGTTATATAATTCCAAAAATGATGCATGTGTTAATATTTTCTTATAAAATATAAGAAAAATTGACAAAGACATAATAATTCTTGACATATTTATAAACACATTTTGATATGTGCCCTTGATAAGCCATTTAACCTCACCACAAGAAATTTCACTTTTAGCCATAGATAATATCTGTCAGTAAAAGTCACTTATTCATAGGTAGATGAAAGGAAGACATTCACCGTTGGATATAAAGGTCGTCTATTTTGATAGGGATCTCGCCACCTTTTTCTTATCCGTCACTAAAAGCTTTACTTATGTTTCTCACTCCTCACCTACACCTCCTAGTTGCTCTTGGTAGAAATGTGGGATTGTTTTCATACATTCGCCTTCGATTAGAAATCTGTAGGTACAAGACACTAAAAACTTTTACCTACAGATTACTCTATCGGTAGGTAAAACTATTAATTGGTAAGTTCATTTTTAAAAAAACAACAAATTCCTTTTTTTTGGCTATAAATGAAATTTAGTTTATATGAACTATTATAAATAAGTTTAATAAATTTTAATGCTCCCCTTTTATTTTTTATAAGCCTCTATATAAAAAAATTGCAAGTTTTTATTACATTTTTTTCTCGTTTAATGTTTTCAAAATTATATAATTCTTATAGGATGAAGTTTGACTTTGAATAGTGGTAAATTTAAAAGGATAAATTATCGTTTATAAACATATATGACCTTCATTTGGTCTTGAGTCTAAGCAAAATCATTTAGTAGTATGTCCTCAAAGTGGTTATAAAAAAATTCAAAATCATTATAACGTAGCATTAACTAAAGATAAAGAAAAAAAAAGAGAGTTCATCTCATAATACTTCAAGGCACCATAATCAAAGTATCACAAAATGCAACATGCACACCCAATTCCATCCAAAGTTTAAGCCGGCAAAATAAAAACAAGAAGGAAAAGTAATTAGAGCTCTTTCACTACCCATTTTGCAAATGAAAATAATATTCAATTTTTACATAACAAAATAGTAGTAAATGAATGAATTAACAAAATGTCTACTTGGAATAATAAGTGCTGATCAAAGTGGCTTACCCGTTTGTTTAAGCTTATTAAAAAAGTGATTATAAAAAAGCGATTTCTTTATAATTACTTTTTTAGTAAGCAGATCAGAGTTGCTTCTTAAAATAAACTAAAATCATCTTATTTTCAGTTTCTGTTTATTTTTGAAACTTTAAACAAATATATCAAAATTTAAAATAAGTGTTTTTATCTCTTAAAATAAGTTTAAACAAACGAGACCAATAACTATGCATCAGCCAAGCTTGGATATAAGAATATCATAGTTTCAAAGAAGGCTTAATGGTAAATTTAACCCCTAACAAATTTTGTATTTTGGTACAACCCCCTAGAATAATTTTTGCCTGTTTAAGATCCCTGCAATAATTTTTTTGTTAGTATTAAACACCTGCTGCTGAGGTGTAACCCTTGATTCTGCCACTAGGTGCACATGTGGCATGTGACTCAGATTTTTTAATGTTTAGTAAGATTGAATGGGTAATTAATTAAGATTAAATGAGATTAATTAAAATATTAAAGAATTAAGGATTTTTTTAAAAAAATAAAAAGTTTTTTTGCTTCCTCTTCCTCCATCCCCATCTTTTCCTTCCTCTTCCTCATTCCCCATCTTCTCCTTCCTCTTCCTCCGTCACATCCTTTCTTTCTTCATTTCATTATCTGAAACTCTCTCCACATCCTTAGTACCCACATAAGAAAAAGCTTCAGGAAAGCAAAGCAATTTGGCTCCAACTGAAGCTGCTTCCTTTGCAGGTCAAAATAGATCAAACCCAACAAGAAAAATGCGTAATTGATCAGGACCCATATGCCAGAACAATGAATGAATGCAGAAAAACAGGGGGAAAATGAAGAGGGAAGAGTGAAAATAAAGGGAACCCTGAAACGATTAAAGAAGAAGAAAAAGAGAGAACTTTAACGAGACGAGAGCAAGTGGCGAAATTCGCAACGAGGTCGCTGATGGATGTCATCTGGGCAGCAGCAACTCGAACTGAGTTAGTGGCAAGATGTGATGAGAGAGCGAGGAAGGTGAAGAAAGAAAGGATGTGACGGAGGAAGAGGAAGGAGAAGATGGGGAATGAGGAAGAGGAAGGAGAAGATGGGGATGGAGGAAGAGGAAGCAAAAAAAATTTTTATTTTTTTAAAAAAATCCTTAATTCTTTAATATTTTAATTAATCTCATTTAATCTTAATTAATTACCCATTCAATCTTACTAAACATTAAAAAATCTGAGTCACATGCCACATGTGCACCTAGTGGCAGAATCAAGGGTTACACCTCAGCAGCAGGTGTTTAATACTAACAAAAAAATTATTACAGGGATCTTAAACAGGCAAAAATTATTCTAGGGGGTTATACCAAAATACAAAATTTGTTAGGGGTTAAATTTACCATTAAGCCTTTCAAAGAAACATCATGACAATCATGTTGTCATTACTGCCATACTATCTATGTCTCCCCTTATTATCCAAACAAGCATACACCATACAAAATTTAACACTTCTGGAAATTGAAACAGACACTTATATTATACTATTAGACATTGAAATTCATAAACTATTATTTATCTAATAGTGACAACTTAGATTCCTACAATATAGCAGAATCCTCACCTCAGAAAATAGTCTAGATCTTGTAAATTGAATATCTATGCGTAAAAATAAATAACAAAATTAGTGACAAACAAAACCTGACTGATATCAACATAGTAGCTGCAAAACATTAAATATAAGGCATTCACAACTTATATGCTATTACTCGTATTTTGTTGATTGTCATCATGGGCATCATTTGGGGCACTTGTAGCCTCTGGTACCTAAGTGGAAAAATATTTTCTGTAAAATAAGTGATCACAATTAAATTGATTGATTTTTAATTGAAAAAAAATAAATCATACCTCTTAAGCAATAGCTTGCAAAATGACATTAATTTGTGGATCCTCTGAAAATCTTGTTTGAAGAATGGAGAGTAAATTGCTAAACAAATTCTCTAATTTTTGAAGCCTATTATCTGCATTGGAGCTTGGTGATCTCACTTATGGACTTGCGTGACGTGTAAGTTTGCTAAGACAACACAAGTCCTCTCTTTTCAGGCCCTTTAACTTTTGAATATATGTCATTTTTCCAATTTATATCATTAGAACTTCCTGCCTCTTCCATATGCTTCTTTAGTTCATTCTATACAAAATATATTATAAATATAAAACAACTCATTAACATAAAACAACTCATTAGCATAAATAATTAAACTGTGACATGTTCAATTTTTTATGTTAAAATTAAAATTATTACAATCACTTCAGCTACCTTTTCAGTCACTATGCTGCCATCCTTTCTTGTTTGAGTATCAATGTAAATATGAGCTCGTGATGGTTGCACTTACTCCTTTACCCCTTTTTGTCTAGCATTAGTAAAACAAATCAATCATCCTATTTTAGTAAGCAATGATTGTAAATCAATTAATGATAGAGAAAGAAGTACTACACTACAATCACCAACCAAAATCACCTACCGAGAGAAGGACCAAGATTATTTAGAGGATCATGCTATACATGAAAGGCTAATAAAAGTTATATCAACTGATGATGATGATGATAATGATAATGATGATAATGATGATGATGATGATGATAATAATAATAATAATAATAATAATAATAATAATAATAATAATAATAATAATAATAATAATAATATTCATATTAGTAATTTCATCTGATATATCACTCATATTTCAGCAAGTAAAATAAATGCAACTTTGGCAAGTGAAACAAAGGCAGTATTATAACATATCATATCTTTCATTTTGACTCTGTCAACATTTCTCATGTATATATTTAAACAACAAAAGCATTGAGCTGATATAGTGATAAATAATGCATAACATTTTCATTACCATCAAAATTTTCAAAAAACTATGCTATTTAGTAATAATACCCCTTATAAAAATCAAAAGAAAGATATGGATTGATTGGGCAGCCACAATGGCTTCATATAATATTTGAATTTTTCAATTAAATCAAACTATATGACATAACAAGGTATAATCCAAAGTGGGAAACACAGTAAAAAATAGATAAAACAGAACATTCAACAGAAAGTACGAAATTCTTAAACAATGATTTTCCCTTTAAATAAAAGGCCATGAAATCACTAAAGGAAAAAGAATAACGGCACAAGAAAATTGTGCAGGACCTTGACATATCATGAATCCAATCCTAAAAGAGAAGTTAAGCTACATGAGGCAGGCATGCCGTACAAACAGAGAAGCAATGCATCGTTCTTATATGGCAAATTGGCTTGACTTTTCTTTTCTGGTCCTTGATATTCCTAATTGCTAATGTGACTTCTAATTTGTCTTTAACATTATATTAGAAATGAGTATATATATAAAAAGCTAGTGACTTTAATTTGGTTATGCTATTATGATGAACAATGCAAATTATGAATGGGACGAGATCATGAAGTAACATGAATTATTATATTACATTAGGATCTTGGCAGAAAAAAGAAATTATTATTGCAGAAAAATTTCTTGAAGAAAAGGTGACATGAATGCAATTCTCTATATTTACATATAAATATTCTAAATTGTTTTGCGATTCTCAAAACCAATAGCATAGTTTTCACTCTAATACACGGGAATATGTGTCGAAAAAAGAACAGTACAAATGCACAGGAGCAAGAGCAAGCTTTATGGGAAGAGTTTCATGGTCAAGGGAACTCACCGATGAGGAAGCTACCTTTTATTTCTTTCGGAACCAGAGTTCATTTCAATTTGCAGTTCCTAGTTCCTAGATTGCAGTTCCTAGTTGCTGTTTATTATATCATGTAGGATTAAAAGTCCACCATGTAAAGCAATAACTACATATTTAGATGCCTCATATCCATCACAATTAAAGAAATTCATTCAAATAACAAAGTTCATACCTAAGAGCAACATTCAAAAGTATGCAAAGATGAAATCCTCCATTGCGAGATTGAAATTGAGAGAAGCATGCGATGGAGAGATCAAGACTAGACGAAACCCTCCATTACGAGATTGAAATTGAGAGAAACACGCAATGGAGAGATTAAGAGTAGAAAAAACCCTCCATTGCGAAATTGAAACTGAGAGAAGCACGCGATGGAGAAATTAAGAGTAGACGAAACCCTCTATTGTGAGATTGAGAGTGAGAGACAGAGCGAAGAGTAACTTACTAATAATAAAAAAAAGGAATTCTAAATGGACTGTGATAAAATTCAACAATTTTTATCAAAATAATTTTTTATTTTTTAAAAACAATAAAATAACGTTAATATAAGCGGAAATGGTAACTGTTCCCCTATGTAGAAATGACTGTAGGTGGAAGTACCTTTTCTTTGTAGTGCTTATACTTGTTCTCATGGGTTATAATGGTTTTGCCATGTATTAGGGGTTATCTATACCATATATTGTTCCCAAACACTAATATAAGCTTTATGACACTAGTATTAGGAATTATCTATATGGGTGAAGATTTTATTTGAGCCACCATCGTGGCAATCTGTAAGGTCATAGTATATGTCATAGATATTAGTAACAAATATACACCGGTTTCTTAAAATGGACCTAGACAGAATTCTTACTTCTTTGCCAAAACCTCTTTGCAACACTGAAAGGCTTACAGGTGAAGAGCTCTATCGGTATATGGCTCAAATAAATGTTTACTCTTAATCTTCATAAGAACATCATCCTTCCTTTTTGGTGTCCTTCTCCTCCTTTTGGGACTCAAACTCTAGCTTTAAATACTATTTGTTAGACGACATAGACTTTTATAGATGCATACCTTTTCTACAGCATACCGTAGCAGATGATTGCCACTAACCTTGTCAACACTAATGTATTGGCGGATAAGATAAATTTGATAGTGGAGAAATTTAAATATCAATATTTTTGGGTTTATGAAGAGCCGTTGGGAATGATTTCTTAGTATGTAGAAATGCAGGAAGAGGTTGTCCTAGAGGTGTCAATTCACACCTCTAATGAAAAGAAGACTTTTCTATTATGTTGCCCTTAATAATGGATCGTATCTGTCATTTCTTGGGGTCCAGATAAAATTGGATTGAAGTTCCCAACATTCAACAATTTTGAACTAACTAAGCTAAAAACCAATGTCTTATTATGAATATATTGGTGGATGTCCCCCCTTGTCCTATAAATAGGACTTAAAATCTCACTCAAAATGATACTTAACAACTTTATTTCTATTCTCTCATTTCTCTTTTCAAATTCCTCTTCCTCCATAATTTTTCTTCCTTCATAATTTCTAGCTTATTTTATAACACGTTATCAGCACGAGGTTCTGACTAACTGAGATCTAATTAAGTCTTCAAGAGGTAATACATGATTATTATTATTGTTATTATTCTTGATTATTTTAATTTATATACCTTATGTTATTTATGTATATATTATAAAAGTTCCTGAAGAACTTATATTTTAAATATCCCAGAAGGATGTATAAGATTATATCTATATCATAAAAAAAAGTTCCTGGAGAACTTATTTATAAACATCCTTGAAGATGTATAAAATTAATCGTTAGAATTCTTAAAAATATTTATTAGTTCCTGAAGAACTATAACAATCTATAATATATATATATATATATATATATATATATATATATATAATTATGCTTTATTCATTTAATGTGTTGATTGCTTTATCCATTGCACGTTATACTCCTTTATAAAAGTGTTATAATTGGTGTTATAATTAATTATATATAAAAGTGTTAAAATATGCATTATTAAAGGAATCGAACTCAGGTTTATACCAATGATAAATTATCACTCTACCACTAGGCCACTAGTACTTGAATGATATTTTATGAAAACTTTTAAATTTTTACTACCGGGTTATTTATGTGAAATTTTATTTATACTTGTCTCCTTGTGGCTGAAAAAATAATAATAAATTATTTATAGAAAATCATGAGTCCCGTCCAACTGGAACTGCTCTATTCCCAGAAGTGAATATAGCAACATATGATCATTATACTCACGGTTGTAGTCGTGGTCGAAATGATAATAAATCATTTCTATGGACAAATAAAGAATGTATGAAAAAAGGAAAAAGATGTTCAAAGTAACGAACAAACTAAAAATATTTGTTATCGTTGTGGTAGTCAAGGCCACTAGTCTCGGGTTTGTCGCACACCAAAGCATCTGATTGATCTATACAAAAAATCCCTTAAAAAATAAAGGGAAAACAATAGAAACAAATTTGACTGGTATAGATGATGCTTATACTCACTTTGATGTTGATAATTTCCTTACTCTTCCTGAAGAAGATATTGACCACTCGGTTAGAAAGGGGAGTGCCCCCTAAATAAATTATTTTTATTATTTAATGAAGAATGAATGCTCATGTGAATGACGAATATATATGTCTCGCACAACTCATACTATTCTTAAGAATGAGAAATATTTCTACCATATAGTAAAACAAGAAGCCAATCTTAATACTATATTTGATGGTATAAATATAATTGAAGGCTCCGATAGAGCCAGTATTTTGTTACCTAGAGAAACAAAATTACACATTAAAAGTGCATTATATTCTACAAAGTCTCAAAGCAATTTGTTGAGTTTTAAGGATATCCGTAAAAATGGATACCATATTGAGACCACAAATGAAGGAAATGATGAATATCTTTACATCATAAAGTTAATTTCCAATAAGAAATATATATTGGAAAAATTGTCTTCATTTTCCTCCGGTTTGTACTACACATATATTAGTACAGTTAAAACAAATGTTATTGTAAACCAGAAGTTTACAAATAAGAATAACTTTGTTATTTGGCATGAACGGTTAGGCCATCCTGGAACAATAATGATGCGAAAAATAGTTGAGAATTTAAATGGTCATTGCTTGTCCAGCAGACAAATTCTTCAAACTAATAATTTCTCATGTGCTGCTTGTTCTCAAGGGAAATTAATAACTCGGCCATCACCAAGGAAAATTGGAAGTGAATCACTCACATTTTTGAAGCGTATAAAAGGTGATATTTATGGACCATTTAGATATTTTATGGTTTTGATTGATGCATCAACTAGATGGTCACATGTTTGCTTATTGTCAACTCGCAACCAGGCGTTTGCGAGATTACTAGCTCAACTAATTCGTTTAAGAGCTCATTTCCCTGATTATCCAATTAATAAAATACGCCTTGATAACGCTGGTAAATTCACATCTCAATCTTTTAATGATTATTGTATGTCCATTGGAATTGATGTTGAACATTCTGTAGCACATGTTCATACACAAATTGAACTTGCTGAATCATTGATTAAACGTTTGAAATTGATAGCAAGACCATTGTTAATGAAATCAAAACTCCCAATTTCAACTTGGGGACATGTAATCTTGCATGCAGCAGCACTTATTTGCATCAGACCTACAAGTTACCATGAGTATTCCCCTTTACAATTGGTTCATGGTAAAAAACCAAATATTTTCCACCTAAGAATTTTTGGAAGTGCAGTATATGTTCCTATTTCTCCTCCATAACACACTAAAATGGGACCTCAAAGAAGGTTGGGAATATATGTTGGATATGAAAGTCCATCCATAATAAAATATCTTGAACCATTAACAGAATATTTATTTACAGCTCGTTTTGCTGATTGTCATTTTGATGAATTTGTTCTCCCACTATTAGGGGGAGAAAGTCAACAGTTGGATACAAGGATTAGTTGGAATGAGATATCTCTATCTCATCTTGATCCTCGAACAAAGCAATCTGAACTAGAAGTTCAGAAAATAACTAGTTTGTAAAAATTCAGTAAACCAATTGTCAAATGCATTTGCTGATCCAAAAGGAGTGACTAAGTCACACATACCAGCTGTTAATACTCCAATAAAGATTGATATCCCTGAAGGACAATCTAAAATTGCAAATGAGTCTGAAGCCAAAATAAAACGTGGCAGACTCGTTGGTTCTAAAGATAAAAATCCTCAGTAAATAAAGAGGATGGTCGAATCGAGGATATAAAGACTCCAGAAGAGTCTCCTGACATAATCAAGGTTTCAAATCCAGAAGATACCAAAGTACCTGAAATTGATAAGAATAAAGAGATCTCTATAAATTATGTCATGGATGAGATATAATGGAATCGACATGAAGTCGATGTTGATGAAATTTTTACATTCAAAGTAGCTCTTGATATTATAAATGATGATAAGAATCATGAGCCAAAATATGTTAAATAATGTGCACAAAGAAATGATTGACCAAAATAGAAAGATGCAATGCAAGAAGGGTTAAACTCACTTGCAAAACGGAAAGTTTTTGGACCTGTAGTCCAAACACCTAAAGGTGTAAAACCAGTTGGGTACAAATGAGTCTTTATGAGAAAAATAAATGAAAATGGTAAAATTGTGTAATATAAAGCAAGGCTTATTGCACAAGTTTTCTCACAAAGACCTGATATTAATTTCGATGAAACATATCCACCAGTGATGGATGCAAGTACTTTTCGATACTTGATTAGTTTGACAATTCGTGAAAAACTTGATTTACACCTAATGGATGTTGTTACAACATATTTATATGGCTCACTTGAAAATGACATTTATATGAAACTCCTTGAGGGATTTAATTTGCCTAAAGCAAAATGAAATCTATATAAAACTCCCTGAAGGATTTAATTTGCCTGAAGCAAAATGATATCTATATAAAACTCCCTGAAGGATTTAACTTGCCTGAAGCAAAATGACATCTATATAAAACTCCCTTAATGATTTAATTTGCCTGAATACAAGACAAATTCTTGAGAAAATTATTCAATTAAATTGAATAAATCCCTTTACGGACTAAAGCAATTTGGACGTATGTGGTATAATTATCTCAGTGAATACTTATTGAAAGAAGGGTATAAAAATGACCTGATTTGTCCGTGTGTTTTATGAAAAGATTCAAAAAAGAGTTTATTATAATTTCTATTTATGTAGATGATTTAAACATCATTGGAACTCCTGAAGAGCTTTCAAAGGCTGTGAATTGCTTGAAAAAGGAATTTTAATGCACCAAAAGACTTATACAGAAAAGGTGCTAAAACGGTTCTATATGGACAAATCACACCCATTGAGCAGCCAAATGGTTGTAAGTCACTTGAAGTGAGCAAAAATCCTTTTCGACCTCAAGAGAAAAATGAAGAACTACTTAGTCCTGAAGTACCATATCTTAGTGCAATTGGTGCACTAATGTATCTTGCTAGTCATACACGACCTGATATATCATTTGCTGTTAATTTGTTAGCATGACAGTTTTTTCCCACAAAAAGGCATTGGAATGAGATTAAACACATATTTCGCTACCTTAGAGGTACAATTGACATGGGTTTATTTTTCTCATATGTATCCAAGGCAAACCTAATTGGTTATACAAATGTAGGGTATTTGTCTAATCCTCATAATGAACGACCGCAGACAGGATATTTGTTCACATGTGGTGGTACAACAATTTCATAGAGATCCATAAAACAAAAAATCACAGTAACATCATCTAATCAATGCTGAAATTCTAGCATTACATGAAGCAAGTTGAGAATATGTTTGGTTGAGTTCTATAATTCAACATATTCAAGAAACTTGTGGCTTGCATGCTGAAAAATTACCCCAACAATCTTATGTGAAGATATTACAGCTTGTATTTCTCAGTTAAAGGAGAGATATATTAAAGGAGATAGGACAAATCATATTTCACCAAAATTTTTCTTTACTCATGATCTTATAAAGAATGGTGAAATAAATGTTCAGCAAGTCCGATCATGTGAGA
Organism: Clitoria ternatea; assembly: GCA_037962975.1. Taxonomy (NCBI): domain Eukaryota; kingdom Viridiplantae; phylum Streptophyta; class Magnoliopsida; order Fabales; family Fabaceae; genus Clitoria; species Clitoria ternatea. The sequence goes on from CM075674.1 coordinate 6,047,137, forward strand.
ATCTAGCAGATATCTTTACAAAATCATTACCAACCAAAGTCTTCAAAGAACTAGTACAGAAGATTGGTCTTCGACGCTTACATAAGTGTTCTGATGAGGGGAAGAATTAAATACTTGTAATTTAATTATTTTTGCCATGAATATAATTTGTAAAGAATGTTGTACTCTTTCTTTCATTAGGTTTTTATCCCACTGGGTTTTTCCTAGTAAGGTTTTAACGAGGCACATTCTAAAATAGGGACATCCAAGGGGGAGTATTATGAATATATTATTAGTGGATGTCCCCCCTTGTCCTATAAATAGGACTTCAAACCTCATTCAAGATGATACTTAACAACTTCATTTCTATTCTCTCATTTCTCTCTTCAAATTCCTCTTCCTCCATAATTCTTCTTCCTTCATAATTTCTAGTTTATTTTATAACATGTCTTAGCTAGTTCGAGTCTTTTATTGGATCAGCTTCACTTGATTTGACTCTACCAATTTTTTTTAAAAAAGTCAATGTCTCAAACTTTAACTGATTTAACTAATGACCCAAGTTAAAATTTTTTGACATGTATTAATTAAATAAATTAAATGGGCTTAGCATCAAAATTACTCATTACTCAATGCTCATAATTTATTACATACAATGGACTTCTAAAATAAATGAATGACGCTCCGCTCTTAAGTATGTGCTTAAGATAGACCTTTACATAAGCTGAAACTTCCCAGCGGAACACAGGCTAATCAATATGGGACATAGAAAATGAACTAATAAGGAAGGCTTTTATAAGGTTGGACTTAAGATATGGGGAACAATTTGTGCAATGTGGGACTCAATAACAATTTGATGCATTGACACTAAGTGTTTGTTCGTTAGAAATTATATAATCGGGTTATAATCTTTTTTTTTTGTGAAAAATACTATTATAGTTAATGTGTATGTTTATTTGGGAAGCATGTGCTAAAATGGATTGTAATTTTTATTTGTTTAGATTGGTTTGGTTAAAAGTTGGTTAAACATGATTGGGAAAATCAGAATTTTGAAAACTTGGTTTGGAATGTTAGAGTTTTAGAAAGTGTAATTTGTGTTTATTTATATTATTGTAGAAGTCAGTTGAAAAATAATAATTTATATTTAATTAAAAAAAGATTTGGTAAACTTGGCTTGAAGAATACTATTTGAGTAAAACATTACCAAAATGTGTTTTGTTGAAGGAAAATTAAGTGTTGAAGGAGGATATGATGAAAATTGAACACCCCAACCTCCAAATTGTGGAAGCACGTTGGCTAGAGGGAGGTGTTGTGCATGGGAACAAGGTTGGAGCTGCTGAACGGAGGTGAGAAACGCATGGATGGTGGTAGCTAAACAAGATCAAGTTTTGGAAACAAAGGTTATGGAGGTGGACCGTAGTTCAGAAATGACAACGAAGCTTTCAATTTTAAACCAAATCATCACTTAGCTTATTTTTCAACTGGTGGGATAATAATCTATTACTTCTAAAAGCTGCGACTATAATCCATTTGTAAATATCAATATAATCTATTTGAATTCCTTTATTACCCTCGTTATTTTCGTGTACCTCATTTCAAATACACTATTCCATGTCTATTTTAATAATTTCCGTATATAAAAATACTTCTTTCAATACAATTCAAACAAAACAAATTATATTTAAAATCACTTTTTAATATTATATCCAAATACAAATATATTTTTTCATAATCATTTTTTAATGATCGATTATGATAACCATTTCTAAAAATAATATATAATAAATACACCCTAAACCATGCGAGTTTGGGGGGTTATTAAAATCTCAGGACACAATCATGCAACTGCTACTCAAGGAGAGTGGTACCTTCTGATTTTTAACGGTTGTTGTCATTGTCTTTTTCAATGATCATTTATCAGACTTGCAAACCATGACGTGGTCTCAAATCTTAATCACGAACTCAAGGTGGTATCTACTTGGGTTGGAGATGCTGGTATCACTATCGATGAAAGCTGGTTTATGGTTTTGAAAGCTGATATTGTCTAAGGTTATATGGTTTTACTACTGAATGGGTTCTCTAAACTTGGTCTAACGAAGATAATCATTCTCATCTCATTTTAGCATAAAAATGTTCTATACTTAGCTTGTTAAAGAATCCCGGAAATCACTTGAAATCACCTTATCGTGACTTAACAATAGAGAATGCCTATAAAAGTTGCAGTTTAGCGAACTTAAAATACTATGCCCGTCGATGAATCCGTAAACACAAGGTTGTATATCATACTTCCTAGAATTTCAAATAGTATGCCTATCTATGCATCGTGAGGCATAGCAACTAACATAAGTATTATGTACCCCCCATTTACGAGCAACCTTGCATTTTAGCATGTCCACAGTGCAGTTTTATCATGCATTTTAGGTTCATCTTGAGGAATAACTTCTTAAGTTATAGTATTGTTGAGGCCCTGGCAAGTGTATCACAATCAAGTATAGTATAGGAAATTTAAGTTTAAGTAATGGGGATTGCTATTAATAGAAACTAACAATTATAATTGGTTGGTTAAGTTTATATACAACGAAAACAATTAATTCCATTAGTGAAATAATGTGAAACCATAAACAATGAAATCTTAAATGCAATAACAATAAAATGCGTAACGAGGAAAATTAAGAGAGAATTGGGATTGAACTTCATCTATCTCCCCATTCTGTATCTTGGATATATCAACTTACACTATTAAAAAAACCATTAATAGCTACTTAGATTTAGCGACCAACAGATACTGTCGTTAACGTGTTAGCGACCGTCATGTGGAAAAGGGACCTCAAACGAACATTAGTGACCACTGTAACAACCACCAAAAACCCGTTGCTAAAAATTGTAAAAGTCCGTCACTAAATCCATCGCAACGACGAGACCGTCGCTAGGACGGTCGCTATATTTTACTTCCCTCCTTTTTTTGTTTCCCTCCAAGGGTTTTTGTTGGCGTGTAACGGTAGCGACCGTATGCAGCGGTCGCTAACTGCTGAAACATAAGCGACCAAACGGAACCGTCGTTGATTAGAGACGGACTTAGTGACGGGGTTGTGAAAGGGGACCATATAAAAGAAAATAGTGACAACCTTAGCGACCCCGGTTACACCATCACTAGATTTAGTAAATGTCTGTCACTAACACCGTCGCTATCATTTCCCTCCCTCCATTTTTTTGGTTTCCCTCTAAAAGTTTTTATGATTGGTCTGATAGCGACCGCGTAAAGCGGTCGCTAATTCCAGAAACGTAGCGACAAAGTCGTGCTCGTCGCTATTGTTACCTGTGAATTTTTGTGTTCCCCCTAATTGAGAATAAAAAGTAGCTACGAGTAGTTCCACGGTCGCTAATACGGGTTATTTAGTGACGGTTCTTTCCGTCGTCACTAATTTAAAACAAGTAATGGGGTTTTGTGGTCGCTAGTTTTGCCATGTGTCTAATTTTGTGCATTTAACCACGGGTGTAGAGACGGGTTTAGTGTCCGTCGCTAAATTTACTTTTCGCCCTCAGAACCCTAAACCCGTCTTCCCTCTCAAGCTCTCTGAATCTCCTTTCTTCCCTCTCCCTCTTTGTCAACCACATTCTTAGTTCCCTCCCTATTCGTTCCTTCTCTCTTCACATTTCGTCTCCCCGTTCCTCCCTCCTCCCTTAGTGCCCAATACCCAACACTCCTTGTTCCTTCTCTCTTCAAATTCCCTCTCCCCGTCTCCGTCAACCACTCCCTTTCACCGGTGCCGCCGTCCATCCTCCACCTCAGTGGCTCAGTCCCTCATCTCTCCGTCACGACTGACGCACATCGGTCACCATTCCACGCTCTCCATCAGACGCAGTCACATAACACCACCAATCATCACCGTCACGGCTCTGCATTGGTCAGGTTTGAATCCCTTCACCCTCTCTGTCTTATCCCTTTCCTTACTCCCTCATATTGGTGTATTTTGTTGGTTATTATTGTTTGGTTATTAACTCTTTTTGCAACTTGTTATGCAATCAGGAAAAATGTTACGTAGGACCATCAATCTGATAATGTTTCTTTATAGTCTATCAGTATTTCTTGTCTAAAAGATGAATATAACATTGTTGATACACCATTTCTAGTTGTCACTGTAAACATAATAAACAAAATTACATCTCAGCACTAACTCCAACATTTCGTTAGCCAATTTACCGAAAGATTTGTTGATTGAAGGATTTATATCTTCTTCTTTTTATGTGAACAGTATGTGAATTGTTTTTTTTTAATTTATTCCTTTAGGTATATCACCGGAAGACACTGTCATTAATCTCTTATTGAAATTGAGCTAGCACAGACTGGAGAAAATAAAATTCTAATATGTTTTTCTAATTAAAGACATTTTAAAAAATAAATTTAAAACTTATTTAAAAAGGTGATAAGAAGTAAATTGGAGTGATAATAAACTTATTGCTAGAGAAGAGACTAGTACTGTTTGGTGGGAAGTCAAAATAGAATGATGCATGTGTTTAGGGAGGAAGTTCTGACCAGAAATAGTTTGGCGATAATAAAAAAGAATTGTTAAATTTCATATAAGAAAAAGGGAGTTTTGTTTGAGAAATTAATGGATAAAAACATCACTTGTAGACTCCTCTCCCCCTCCTTCCCCTCCAAATATATTGTAGCAGTTCTGATGATATGGGGAAAAAACAAAATTAGTTGGGCAAGCCAAATTTATGAAGGTTAACTTCCAAGTCACAAGATTCAGGGTCATTAACCATGTGCTTTCACTAAAAAACAACCAGTGAATCACTCACATAAAACCCATGATTGCCCATTAATATGACTGATTGTTGACCTTCTATGAAATGCTTGTTATCTCATAAATTGCACTTGCTTGCTGCAACTAATTACAATATAAAATGGCTATTTTTATAGTGCCTAATATGAAATGTAAAGACTTTGATCATTGTAACTTCATCTAGTGCATTAACAGTATTCATAATTCACAAAGTTCCTGTGTTTTATTGGCAGCTAAATTTGTAGGAATAACACATTTATTTCCATATGTTACCTGTAAATGAATAGAATAAGGGATTGGTCAGTCAACTAGTATATGTAGTTATTAGGTAGTTTTTCCTGTTAGGTTGTATTTTTCTCTTTCTGGTGCATTCAAGTGTGAAATTAATTTCTATAATTCTATGAAATTAAGTGCCTATTAAAGTAGGTGAAAAGAAAAATATATGATTTGAAAGTTCAAGGATTTAATAATGTTGTAAGTGTATCAAATGCATGTCAATTTTTTGAAGAGCTTTTTGCTATACATGATGTGTTGGATGAGATGGGGTAAAAACAAAACTGTACCAGTGTTTTGTAAATTTCTTTACAGATGGTTGAGAAGGTTAAAGTTTCTGGCATAGCCCTTCAGGAAATTGAAATGTATATTCTAATCTAACTTGTTTTTTATGTCAGTTTTACAATGTTTAAGAACCATTTGGGCTTTCTTCCTGGGAGTCTATAGACAATATTATTTAACAAAAGCTATAAGATTGTAATTTATTAGTACACGACACTTTAAACCCTTTTCGAAGAACTAACTAATTTATTTTTGAGCATTATGATATACCAATTAACGAATAGTCTTCCAAAAAGATTTTTTACATACTCAAGATTTTAAACTTGAGATACTTAATTATCCGATTGAGTCTGTTTACCAACTTGATTAATTCCACATTTACCGTTACACATATTTTGTCTAAGTTAAAATAGAGCATTGGTTATTTTAGTTTTTGGTTCAGTGTGTTCTTTAGTGATTACATATATCTAATATATAAAGTCTTTCAATAATTGAATTTATATAACTCAATGGGCTGGACCTTAAGTCTGAACTAGGAGGGAAAAGAAATAGTTAGTTCACCTATTGTTAGTTTGTTAGAGCATTCTATTATTTGGTTGTTAGTCTGTTAGTTTATTCTATTATTAGGCTGTTAGGTTGTTACTTACTGTTGTTATTAGAAGGGCTGTATAAATAGGATGAGGGGAAGTGTTAGCTCAGTTTTTGGATATTAATAGAACTATCAGGTAGAGATTTATCTAAGAGGAGCTTAGTTCTGGGGCACAATTGTGTAAATTGTGTACTGAAATTGTTCTTCTTTCAATAAAAGTTTTGTTTCTCCTCTCTTTATCTTTGTATTCCTAACAATTTCCTATTCAAGTTTTGGTTTTTCTCCAGTTTTCTATGTGAGATGCAGGATATATTGTGACAATCACATGTCTTTTGTATATTTTGGTATTTTTCTTTTAAACTTACTATCACAGAAGAATTACAATTCATGTTATGTATAATGTATCTCATTCTAAGCATTGGCCAGTGGCCATAGTTTCATTTGAACTTTTTTTAAACTTGTCTAGTTTTTTTAGGTGTATTAGCCATTGTATGAGACCAAAATCTGTGTGACTGTAATAGACCATGATTGAGGTGAATGGTGTTACTCATATTGTAAGATTATGTTGTAGTTGAAGTTTCCAGAAGTTCCTAGGTTCTTCATAATCACTTTTTTGTACCTCCTAAGGAGATTCTTAAATCTCCCAGCCTCATTTATTACCAAAATCTTTCTCCAAAGCTTTCATTTGAGCCAGCATTCCTGCTCAAACAATGAGTAGCTTCTAGGTTCTTGTGACCTCAGGGACTAGTCAATGAAACTATGGCTCTTTTCTTCCAACACTTCACTTAATTGATTTTTTTGTAACTTGCTCCCCCTTATTTGAATTTACAATCAGCCATTGACATTAATGCAACTCTATGCTTAAAGTTGAACTCTATCCTTAAGGATATAGAATTTCCCGGTTGCCTTTACAATCCAAGTTTCATTCTATCTGATCCTACTTAGGGGGGATGTTAAGCTCATTTATCAAGCAACAGGTCTATATATGATGTCCATGAATTTAGTTTGTTTTAAAGAAATAAATAAAGTTATTCTTTTCTTTATAATTCAGATTGTAAATGCCAAAAGTTTGCCCTTGCGTTAACTTATAAATGTTTTTGGAATGGGGCAGTCCAAGTAATAATTCAATAGGAAATAATGCACATGAAACAAACATAAGCGGGGTAGAGATATCCTTTCTAAGTAAAACTCTTTTATTGGAAAGCTTACAGTTACACATTCTACTCCTAGATTGGAAGTTTCTATGTGATTGTATCAACCTAAATTCTCAGGAACTTGGGAAGTTTCCGGCAGGAACCATACTGTAACAACTGGATTTAACTGTGCAAAACTTGAGTTATTGAAACTCTTTTTGAATGTCACCAGTTGCATTTGAATCATTCTCACTAGCTCATGAAAACAAATTTCAAAATCTTGCTCAAATGTACAATTCCTAGCAGGCCAATGAAGTTCGCTGTGTTATCATATTATATGGGTCCTTTAACTTAGAATGTGCGTAACTTGAGTTAGAAAAATTAATCAATCCATTGTGAAGCCAGTGATGTTTAAAAGCTAATTTGATTTAGTTTCAAATTTTTTTTTAAAGTTTCATAGTTTTTGAGTTACTAATTGCTCAAAATACATAAAAAACCAGATCTGATCTGCCTGTGTTCCGCTTTCTGATTTGGAACCAGTTCTCTTTAACTGATCATGACATGGAGTAGAATTTTGGATTAGGACATACTTTTTAGCTTGTTAGAAAGCTTAGGATGTCTATTTTATTGCTTCTTGCCCAGTTACTTCTATTTCATGTAGTTTGGAAAAATTTATATTACTGCATATTTTTGTAATTTCATGGTGGTTTTGACATCTATTTTCTGTTTTCTATACATCTATCTTGACTAGGTGAATTAAGTAAAACACTCATTTTCCTTCTGCGTTTTCTGTACATCTGTCTAGGTTCTCTATTCTTCCTTTCTTTCATTCCTTCACTCTTGACATGTATAGGTAGATGGAAACTAAAATGTTAGTGTCAGTTCTTTAAAAATAAACTCTTATCCTTATCCACAAAATCCATGCCCTCTCCACTCATAAAAAATGCTATTCAAGAAAAACCATTTATATATAATAAATACCTTGAATTGGGTTTTAAGATTGTTCAACTTTAGTACCCCACATAATGAAAACTCTTTAACTTTATGATCTCCTCCACACCTGTAATACTTGAATTCTTTCTTCAACATTCTTAGTCTCATTAGAAACAAATTCCTACTACTATACCTCCAAAATGATGTTGTGGTTTGTTTTAATTAATCAATAGAAGCTTAGCTTAGCTTAGGTTAACTTCAATGGGTTTTGGGTTTGGTGGTTCCTCTTCCTCATCATACTTTTGTTTACAACCTAAGCTTCATGAGTAAGTATTATAATTTTAGTAATTGTTTTAATTTTAGTAATTGTTAATTAATAATGAGTAAGTATTGTAAAAAGAGTCAAGCATGGAAGTTATTGTAATTAGTAATGTAAGACGAGTTAAACAAAAATAGAAGAACTGTACTGGAAAATCAATTTTCCAATGGTTCGCTTTATCCAATACCCCCGTTCCTACACTACCAGTAGAGCTGATAAACATATGTATGTTCCTGAGATGATGATAGAGGATCCTATCCCGCCAGTTGTTCGAGTACCGACTCAGATGCAGAGGTTCATGGAGAGATGACAGTGGGAGAGATCCCAGAGATTCCTTCGACATGTTTAGACTTTTATGTACAGAGGTACGAAAGGTCTTACAGAGATGCCTTCTGCATCCAGAGATCTACTTGGGTAGGCCTTTGAAGTTTATAGTAGCCGATACGAGTGGACTTCTCTACCTTCTACCTGTCAGCCCTCTACTAGTACAGCACTGATAAATCAATTTTAATACACTTCTTATAGTTTTACACTTGGGGTTTATTATATAATTACTATGTTTAATAATAGTATTTTAATTAAGTTTTATGTTGTTTAGTTAAATTGAAGTATTATGTATATATGTTTCAATTTTCGTTTTTTGTATGTATCTTGAGTATCTTGCCTTATTTTGGCCATAACTTGGGCTTTTGTGATCCAAATGGGCTAATCTTGGAGCCCGTGGAAAGCTAAGACAGAGGGATACATCATGATGATCAAATTTGGTTATTTTGCATCTAAAAAAAATAAAGAAATGGAGCTTGAATCAATCAGCCCTCACGTGTCCCACCAGTATTGACATAGTTCACCAAAATACACATATCTGGAGCTCTAGATGTCCAAATGACCTCATTCTTGCGCCAAATTCTCAATAAGACAGAGATCTACAACTTTCATGTTGAAGGTTTTTCAAAATTCGGCCATCTAGAAGGTCATATTGGACTCGTAAAGTGGAGAAGATAAAGAGGAGAATGAATTTCAACACCTACCATTATCTTCTTTTGAATTATTGTAATTTCAAGCCCACTAATGTTGAAAAAATGCATTAATAATCAGAAAATAAATTTATAGTATCATCATATCTTGCCTATAAATAGATGCTTGAAGTTGTAAGGAAGATACACAAGAAATACATAAGAAATACATGTTTTAGTTTTCATTACAATTCTATATCTTTGCTTTAGCTTCTTAAGTTTTAGTTCTTTCTCTTGCTTAATCTCCTTGTTCTATATTCCATCCTTTAAGTTATGGTTTTCATTTCCTTTCCTCAATATCAAGTAAGTTAATTTTATTATTTGTCATTTACTTTTATAATCAAAGTTTTAGTAAATTTAATATTAGCTTTCATTGTTAAAAATTATCATGGAAGCTTAATCTTTTAAAATCAACTCAAGGAATTTAATTTTTCTTTATGTTAACTTTGAGTTCTTGCTCTTAATATTTTAATTGAAGATAATTACTTTTCTTTGTTTCTCAAGCACTTATGATGGTAGATTATTTAAGTGTATAACCGATTGGTATATAATTAAACAATCTATAATCTAAACTGATGTTGGTTGGTTAATCAATAATCAATTTGAGAACAAAGATTAAGTTACTAAATAAGAGATTTCTATTTAGTTTCTTAACTCAATCAAATTATGGTTTTAAATTTATTTTAGTAATTAATAAGAATATATCGATTGGTTATTCTTATTAGTTCATTAATTCAATTCTAAAAGATTTTCTAGAATATAATTATTTAGGGATTCCAAATGATTCAAGATTGAGAAATTAATTATATTTAATCATATTTGTGTCAATGATTAGTTAACTAAAGATTTATTAATTCCTTGGGTTGGTTGTTTTTAAATTTGATTATTCTTACTCATAAATTTACTTTTTGCACTATCATATAATCACTTAATTTTCCCTTCAAGTTCAACACAACCCCCCCTTTATTATAACTAAATTGAGTGTAACTAATTGAACTAAGGTCCTCAAGAGACGACTAAGGTTGTTCACCTTATACTATATTAATTTAACTTTTTATTTGACCCGACAATGACAGCGTGTCAAATTTGGCGCCGTTGCCGGGGAGCTTTGGTCCTAATTATTTACATTCCATTATCTAATATATTTTACATTCTTTTGTAGGTGTATTGAAGATATTCAGGTTTGGTTGAATGTGAGCATATAAAAAAATAAATTTTTTTTCCACTTTATTATATTCTTATTCATTTTCTAGTAATCTCATTTTCAACCATTGAAAAAAATATAAATATAAAAAAATCTTTAAATTTTTAAATATATGTTCTAAGCATTTCATAATTAAAATGATAACTTTTTCCTTTTATTACATAGTTGTAGTATTTTGTTACAATATATGTAGATGTATTGTGCATGACTAGATCTAATCCTGAACCACTATATTCTTTTGATCCTGAAATAGATAGAATATTTGATCAATTAGTTAGATCATCTAAGAAACTATTAGACAATAATAATAATAATAATAATAATAATAATAATAATAATAATAATAATAATAATAATAATAATAATAATAATAATATTCTAGCTAATAGCATAAATAGTGAAACTAAACCTTCAACTTCTGAGTATTTGCATAACATGGCTGAAAAGACATTAAAAGAACTAGCTACACCAGATGTCACTAATCAAACATCATGCATCTTATATCCTGAGGAAGATGTTCCTTTTGTGCTTAAAACTGGTTTAGTTCATTTGTTACCAAAGTTTCATGGTCGTGCAGGTGAAGATCCTCATAAACACTTAAAAGCATTTCATATCCTTTGCTCTACCATGAAACCTGAAGGGGTTTCAGAAGAACATGTAAAACTTAAAGCTTTTCCTTTCTCCCTAGCAGATATCGTTGAGGATTGGTTTTTTTACCTTCCTCTTGGCTCTATTACAAGTTGGGATGACCTAAAGAAAATGTTTATTGAAAAATTTTTCCCCGCTTCAAGAACTTCCTCAATTAGAAAAGAAATATGTGGCATCCGGCAACATGACCGGGAAAATCTTTATGAATATTGAGAAAGATTTAAAAGATTGTGTGCTAGTTGTCCCCATCACCAAATTACGGACTGACTTCTCATACAATATTTCTATGAAGGTCTTAATCCAATGGATAGAACTTTGGTTGATGCAGCTAGTGGTGGTGCTTTGCAAAATAAAACTACAAATGCAGCAAAAACTTTAATTGAGAACATGGCTGCTAATGCTCAACAACATGCCACTAGAAATAATTCGGTAGTAATTAGAGGAGTCCATGAAATTGAAACTACTAATGATGGAGATAAAAAATGGGAAAGTAAATTTGCTGAACTAGCAACACTTATGAAAAATATTATTGTGTCTCAAAAACAACAACCTGTAACCCCTGCTAAGGTATGTTCTATCTGTACTTCATCAGATCATTATACCGATTATTGTCCTTCACTGCAGGAAGCTAAAATTCCCGATGAAAATCCTCAAGTATGTGCTGCCAACTTATATAATAACAGACTGCCACAACAATATAATAATAATTATGATCTTTCTTCTAACAGATATAATCCTAGTTGGAGGAATCACCCTAATTTAAGATGGGGTAATTCTTCACAACAACCTCATGCACCTTTTCAGGTAAATATTGGACCAAGCAGACCTTATCAACCTCCTCATGTACAACAACAAGCTACACAAATAGCTGCACCTTCCACTGAGAAATTAAATTTAGAGGAGTTGATGAAGCAAATGTCAATAGATAATCTGAACTTCCAAAAAAGAACTGAGGCTACAATTCAGACTCTTGAAAATCAGATTGGTCAATTGGCTACATCTTTAAACCATTTGCAGTCTCAAGGTTCAGATAAGTTGCCCGCTCAGACAATTGTCAATCCTAAAAATGTAAGTACAATTACTTTAAGATCTGGTAAAGCTATCCATGGACCAGAAAAACAACAACAAACTGAAAATACTATTGTCACAGAAAAACATGCAAAAGAAGTTTTAGATAGTTCAAGTAATAATAGTAATGATATATCTCTTACAAATCCTCCTTCTGCAGCTGGTCCTGATAAGCAACATATCCCTCTTCCATTTCCACAAAGACAAAAATCTATACAAAATAAGAAAATGGATGAGGAGATCTTGGAAACATTTAGAAAAGTAGAGGTAAATATACCTTTATTAGAAGCCATCAAGCAAATCCCAAGATATGCCAAATTCCTTAAAGAACTATACACTAATAAAAGAAGACTAAAAGGCAATGAAAGGATTAATATAAGTAGAAATGTGTCTGCATTAATTGAAAAACCTTTGTCACATATACCAGAAAAATGTAAAGACCCTGGGACGTTTACCATTCCATGCATAATAGGCAATAACAAATTTGAAAATGCCATGCTAGACTTAGGTGCATCTATTAATGTTATGCCTATGACTGTATTTACTTCACTTTCCCTTGGACCTTTGTAAACTACAGGTGCGGTTATACAATTAGCAAATCAAAGCTATGCACATCCTGCAGGAATTATTGAAGATGTCCTTGTTAAAGTTAATGATTTAATTTTTCCTACAGATTTTTATGTTCTAGATATGAAAAGTGAGAATTCCACCAATAAAGCTCCAATAATTTTAGGTAGACCATTCTTAAAAACAGCTAGAACAAAGATAGATGTGCATGCAGGAACACTTTCTATGGAATTTGGAGACAGTGTGGTTAGATTCAACATTTTAGATGCTATGAAGCATCCTACTGAGGATCATTCTGTTTTTCAAATTGACTTAATAACTGATTTAATTGAGGATAATATTATTAAGTTGTCTGATGATGTTGATTTTCCTGTATTGTCTGATTTTTATGATTCATTTGTTTGTGATTCATGCATGGATTCTCATCAATGCAATGTGTGTGCTGAAATTGAGAAATATTTGCTTAATGATAATAATGATCCAAACTCCCTTAAAACAGAAAATATAGTTCTAGATGTTGTTTCAAAAGAATCAAAGTGTGATAATTTGATTAAAGTAGTTACAAATACATCTGATTATGTTGAAGTACAAGTTGCTGAGACAAATTCAACCAAGTTGATTCCTTCAATAATGCAGCCTCCTATGTTAGAGTTAAAACCTCTTCCTGAACATTTAAAGTATGCATATTTAGAGGAAGATAAGAATCTTCCAGTGATTATTTCTAACAAATTAAATATTGATCAAGAAACAAGGTTGTTGCAGATTATTAAGAAGCATAAGAAAGCAATTGGTTGGACTTTGGCAGATATCCCAGGTATTAGCCCTTCCATGTGTATGCATAGAATTCTATTAGAGGAAGAAGTTAAACCAGTAAGGCAACCACAAAGAAGACTTAATCCTCAAATCATTGATGTAGTTAAAAAAGAGGTAACAAAATTATTACAAGCTGGCATCATTTACCCTATATCAGATAGCACTTGGGTCAGCCCTGTACAAGTGGTTCCCAAAAAGTCTGGAATTACAGTGGTTAAAAATGAAAATGATGAATTAATTCCTACCAGAATCCAAAATAGTTGGCGAGTATGCATTGATTACAGGAAACTTAACAAAGCAACCCGAAAGGATCACTTTCCTTTACCTTTCATTGATCAAATGTTGGAACGACTGGCAGGTAAGTCACATTATTGCTTTTTAGATGGATTTTCAGGTTACTTCCAAATTTATATTGCACCAGAAGATCAAGAAAAAACAACATTTACATGTCCTTTTGGCACTTTTGCTTATAGGAGGATGCCTTTTGGCTTATGCAATGCCCCTGGTACCTTTCAACGATGCATGATTAGTATCTTTGCTGATTTTCTTGAAAATTGCATGGAAGTATTTGTGTTTGAATATGTTAACAGGTCCAAAGATGTGCAAAGATTTTGATAATGACAAACACTCTTGAAGAAACCGATGCAAAAACAAAGACATGAAATCAGAATTGAAGTAACAGCGAAGATAATCGATTAGGCCATAGATGCTAATCGATTAGGAGCTTTCTGTTTTGGAAGAAATTGCATCAGGTTTGAAAGCTAATCGATTAGGGAGACAAATAATCGATTAGGTACACACTGGAATTAAGGTAATCGATTATACACCAGAGACTAATCGATTACAACAATCAGAAATGGGATAAAATGCATCAGGTATGAAAGCTAATCGATTAAGGGAACCATATAATCGATTAGTGAGTCACTGGATTTAAGGTAATCGATTGCAAGACATGCTAATCGATTAGGATGCTGCGAAAACAAATTAAATGCATCAGGTACAAGATGTTAATCGATTAGAGGAAATGGAATAATCGATTAGTGACTCTCTGACTTGAAGCTAATCGATTACAACGCGAGGGTGTAATCGATTACGCTAGTGGAAAAACAGATTTAAGTGGGAAACCAGGTCATGTCTCCATTATTCTTCAAATTTCCACTAAGTGCAACGGCTATGATGAACTAGGGCACACCTCAACTGCTATCATGGCTCTATAAATGGAAGAAGAACACAAGCACAAAGAGCAACCAACCACAACTAAGAAGCAACAATTCATAGCTCTATTCTGTGCTTTGTAAGCCTATTTCTTGCATATTGTACTTTCACTTGTATATCCTCTCATCTTGAGAGATTAGAAGTTGTGAGAGCTTTTCATTTGTATATCTGCTCTATTGAGAGAGTGTATTGATTGTAAACAAACACCAAACATAAGTTATTCACTCTAGGTTGAGTGGTTGTTCACTCTAGGTTGAGTGGTTACAAAGGTTGAGGATTCAACCTTTGGGATATTGTGAGACTGAGAGATTGGGTGGGTTGCCCTTGTACTTGTGAGGATTGGGTTCTTGAGTGTGGGACACTAGGAAGCCGCAATTGCTCAAAGTTGTATCTCTAGTCTACAATAGTGGAAAATCCTCTAAGTGGGTTGCTTAGAGGCGAGACGTACACCGGATTGGGTGGAACTCGTTACATCGGTTTGCAAGCTTCTCTTCCTTACTCTTTTACTTTCATTTACTGCATATTTGTTGATTGGTATTGATTGGTTGAGAAGAGCTCACTTGAACTTGCTTAATTTGTTATACCTCTAATATTGCACACCAAGTGTTTGATAAATTGCTTCAGCAATA
Source organism: Clitoria ternatea (assembly GCA_037962975.1). Classification (NCBI taxonomy): domain Eukaryota; kingdom Viridiplantae; phylum Streptophyta; class Magnoliopsida; order Fabales; family Fabaceae; genus Clitoria; species Clitoria ternatea. The sequence goes on from CM075674.1 coordinate 6,062,586, forward strand.
TTTCTCATTGTAGTGCATTGCTTGTTATCTTCCACTATATTTCACTTGCATAATCTCACGATCTTGGTTGTAAAAATCAATTTCAAAGGTATTCCAATCAAAAGTTTTAAAACTCAATTCACCCCCCCTCTTGAGTATTGAGGCCACTTGAACAACAAGTGGTATCAGAGCTTGACTCTTGGTAGATCAAGCTTAACAGCTTCAAGAGATTAAATGGCCTCAAGTTCTCAAAATGTTTTTCCCGAGGGTGGTGCGATAAATAGACCTCCCGCTTTCAATGGGGAAGGGTATGCCTTTTGGAAAGAGAGAATGAAAATCTTCATTCAATCAATTGACTTGAGAATATGGAATACCATTGAAAATGGTCCTTATATACCAATGCATACTATAGATAGCAAGAATGTTGAAAAACCTATAGATGAATGGACAAGCGAGGAAGAAAAGAAAGTCCAATATGGCTACAAGGCCAAAAATCTCATTACTATGTCTTTAGGTCAAGATGAATTTTTTAGGATAATGACATGCCAAACTGCTAAAGAAATGTGGGATACTCTTCAAGTAACCCATGAAGGTACTAATGATGTAAAGGACTCCAAAATTAGTACCTTGACTAGCCAATATGAATGCTTTAGGATAAATTATTGTAGATATGTAGAAAAGGTTTACACTTATTATCAACCATCTTATTACTCTTGGCAAAGTATATACTAACAAAGAGCTTGTGCACAAAATTTTGAAAAGTCTTAGCAGGGAATGGCAACCTCTTGTCACAGCAATAAAACAATCTCCTAGCATCAATGAAATGTCTCTTGCAACACTCTTTGGAAAATTGCAAGAACAAGAGCAAGAACTTAAAGCATTGAAGCTAGCCGAGGAAGAGGAGAAATCCACCAAGAAGAAAGGGCTAGCCCTCAAAGCCACCTCCATGCATGAGGAAGAATCATGCAGTGACTTAGATGAAGAAGAAGAATTTAGGCTATTCGTAAAAAGATTTGGAAGATTCATGAAGAACAAAAAGTTCCAAAAGAACTTTAAGCCCCAAGGTAAGAAACCTACCTCTAATGAAACTTCCTCTTCACCAAGTTGTTTTGAATGTGGCAAGGAAGGGCACTTCAAAGCCGATTGTCCAAACCTCAAAAAGAAGGGCAAGGACAAACAAAGAAGAAGAAGAGCCTATATTGCTTGGGATGAGAATGATGTGAGCAGCTCCGACGACTCAGAAGATGAGCAAGCCAATCTTTGCTTAATGGCAAATCATCAAGAAGAAGATAATGAGGTAAATCTTCTTGACTTAGATAAAAATGAGCTATTAGATGCATTTGAAGAATTATATGATAAATTTACAAAAATCTCTAGTAAACTCAAAGCATCTAGGAAAACTAGTGATACCCTTGAATTGCATCTCATGGAAGTATGTAAAGAAAATGAGAGCTTAAAAGAAGAACTAGAGAAAGTTCAAACATGCTCTAAGGATAAACCATGTGATTTTGCAAAGAAGTGCATTGTGTTAGAAACCAAAGTTGAAGACCTAAATAGGACACTGGAGAAGTTCACTAATGGAAGAGATAATTTGAATATCCTACTTGGGCAACAAAAATGCATGTTTAGTAAAACCGGTTTAGGATATGACCAAGAACATAGTAACCATAAAATGGAGAAACACTATGAAAGTTTCTTTGCACCACCAAGCAAATCCTCCTCACCGTTCATGAAATGCAATCATTGTGGTACCAAAGGACATAGTGCTTATAAGTGTAGTGTTAAGAAACTAGGACCAAAGGTCTTAAGAAAGGTGTGGGTTCCCAAAGGAACATCTCCACAAGCTAACCTTAAAGGACCCAACATAAAATGGGTACCTAGTTCTCTAAAATGATTTTGTTTTGTAGGTATGCTTCAAGGCAAGCAACACCCATTGGTACTTGGATAGCGGGTGTTCAAAGCATATGACGGGAGACATAACCAAATTTACATCATTCACTCCCAAAAGGAAAGGAAGTGTCACCTACGGAGACAACACTAAAGGAAGAATCCTAGGCATTGGAAATATAGGTAAGAATTCTTCCACCTCCATAAGTGACGTATTGTATGTTGAAGGCCTCAAACATAATCTACTTAGCATAAGTCAATTATGTGACAAAGGATATAGAGTGTTATTTGAATCAAATTGTTGCATAATTGAGCATAAGACTAATAAGGAAATTAAGTTTGTAGGCCAAAGAATTAATAATATTTACATGATTGATATGGATAGTTTGTCTACAAATGATGAACAATGCTTCATTTCAAAAGAAGATGAAACATGGCTATGGCATAGAAGAATAGCTCATATACATGTAGACCACTTGAACAAACTTGTTTCTAAAGATTTAGTAATTGGTCTACCAAAGCTTAAATTTGAAAATAGATTTTGTGATGCATGTCAAAAGGGAAAACAAGTAAAGGCATCTTTTCAATCCAAAAACATTGTTTCTACTCAAAGGCCTTTACAACTTTTGCACATGGACTTATTTGGACCATCCAAAATCAAAAGCTTTGGAGGTAATTACTATGGTCTAGTTATAGTAGATGACTATTCAAGATATACATGGACATTGTTTCTTGCTCATAAAAATGAAGCATATCATGCATTCAAGAAACTTGCAAAGATTATCCAAAATGAGCAAAACTCAAAAATTGCATCCATTAGAACCGATCATGGGGGAGAATTTGAAAATCAATCTTTTGAAAAGTTTTGCGAAAAACATGGTATTAATCACAACTTTTCAGCTCCTAGAACTCCACAACAAAATGGAGTAGTTGAAAGAAATAATAGATCTTTAGTGGAGCTTGCTAGAACCATGCTAAATGAAAACAATATTGCAAAACATTTTTGGGCCGATGCGGTAAACACCGCGTGTTATGTTATGAATAGATGTTTGATAAGGCCTATTTTAAAGAAAACCCCCTATGAGCTTTACAAGGGTAGAAAACCCAACATTGCATACTTTCATATTTTTGGATGTAAATGTTTTGTGCTCAACAATGGAAAGGATAATCTAGGAAAGTTTGATGCAAAATCTGATGATGCAATATTCCTAGGATATTCTCAATCAAGTAAATCTTATAGAATTTTCAACAAACAAACAAATACCATTGAGGAATCTATTCATGTCAAATTTGATGAAAATAGCCATAACCCTCCGAGAAAGGAAGATGTTGATGATCTTGTAGGTACTTTTCAAGAAATGAACTTGCAAGACAAAGAAGAAGAAGTCAACAATGATGGAGGTGCAGCACAACTTGAGAGACAACAAGAATGGGTAACTTTGAAGGATCATCCCTTAGACAAAGTCATAGGTGAAATGACTCAAGGTGTAAGTACTAGAAATGCTATTAGAAATACTTGTAATCACCTAGCATTTGTATCACAAATAGAACCCAAGAACATAGATGAGGCTATTATTGATGAACATTGGATGTTGGCCATGCAAGAAGAGCTAAATCAATTTGAAAGAAATGAAGTTTGGGAGCTTGTGCCAAGACCCAATGATCACCAAATAATAGGAACCAAATGGGTTTTTAGAAATAAAATGGATGAAAATGGCATAATTACTAGAAACAAAGCTAGACTAGTAGCTAAAGGATATAATCAAGAAGAAGGCATTGACTATGAAGAGACGTATGCACCCGTAGCTAGATTAGAAGCAATTAGACTACTATTAGCCTTTGCATGTTGTAGGGACTTCAAATTGTACCAAATGGATGTTAAAAGTGCTTTCTTGAATGGATACATTCAAGAGGAAGTATATGTTGATCAACCTCCAGGTTTTGAAAACCATCAATTTCCAAATCATGTTTTCAAATTAAAGAAAGCCTTGTATGGTTTGAAACAAGCTCCAAGAGCTTGGTACAAAAGGTTAAGCAAATTTCTTTTAGAAAATCATTTTGAAAGAGGGAAGGTTGATACAACTTTATTTATAAAGCACAATAAAGATAACATACTATCGGTACAAATTTATGTTGATGATATAATTTTTGGTGCCACTAATGATTCAATGTGCAAGGAGTTTGCCAAGCTTATGCAGGAAGAATTTGAAATGTCCATGATGGGGGAACTCACTTTCTTCCTTGGACTACAAATCAAGCAAACCAATGAAGGCACATTCATAAACCAATCTAAATACTGCAAAGAACTACTCAGAAAATTCAATATGGATAAAGCAAATGATGTAGCCACACCCATGGGCACTTCATGCTATTTGGACAAGGATGAGAAAGGTAAGGATGTTGAACTCACAAAATATAGAGGTATGATAGGATCCTTACTTTACTTAACCGCTAGTAGACCGGATATCATGTTTGCTGTGTGTATGTGTGCTAGATACCAAGCTTGTCCTAAGGAATCTCATCTCACTGCAGTAAAAAGGATAATGAAATATCTAGTTGGGACTCAAGATGTTGGTTTATGGTGCCCCAAAGGGGCTGAATGTACTTTAGTTGGTTACTCTGATTCGGACTTTGCAGGATGTAAGCTTGATAGGAAAAGTACTAGCGGAACATGTCACTTGCTTGGTAGTTCTCTTGTTTCTTGGCATAGCAAGAAACAAGTAAGTGTTGCGCTATCAACAGCTGAGGCAGAATATGTTGCAGCTGGCAGTTGTTGTGCTCAAATCCTTTGGATGAGACAACAACTTTTAGATTTTGGAATTGTATTAAACCATGTGCCTCTTAAATGCGATAATACTAGTGCCATTAACATCTCCAAGAATCCAGTAATGCACTCTAGGACCAAACACATTGAGATTAGGCATCACTTTATTAGAGATCATGTGTTAAAAGGGGATTGTGTACTTGAACATGTAGAAACTTCTAGGCAACTAGCTGATATTTTCATAAAACCCTTGGCTAGAGAACAATTCATTCACATAAGAAGAGAGTTAGGCATTCTTGATATGTCAAATTGTGTTTGAATGATAGGATATTTTGATAAGAACTATGTTGTATGGCATGATGAATGGTCTATATTACATTTTATGTTCTGGAACCTTGCTGTATGAAATGTGAAGTTTTTGAGTCAATAATTGATTACATGCCTCATTACAATCGATTACTGTGCTTCTGTTTCCATTCTAATCGATTAGAACATACCCATAATCGATTACAATCATTCTGTTCTTAAGATAATCGATTATCATTGATCTATAATCGATTACAAAGCTTCTGTTTCAGGTTCAAAACGTTTCCTCTTCTCCATAATCGATTACCAACTTGCTCCAATCGATTAGGACGATTCTGTTTCTAAACTAATCGATTACCCCAAGCCTCTAATCGATTACCCTCTGCACAAAACGTTTGAAATTCCCCAGAAACAATGACCTAATCGATTACCACCTGTCTCGTAATCGATTAGTACTCGTTCTACAGAGTCAAAACTGCAATTTCCTAGGCTCACTCGAACCACTCCCTCTCTTAACTCATTTCACTCCTTTCTATACTCTCTCTCCTCCTTCCTAAACCTAATTCTCATCTATAAATACCCCTTCCTTCAGCTTCTCATCTTACACTACCTCCTTCCTCTCAAACCTCTCCAAAACTCTCTACCACTCATCTCTCTTCATCTCTCTCTTTGCCTTTTCCAACCATGTCTACCTCTAGAAATGTCAAGAGAGCTAGGTCCTCTGCTGCTCAAGCTCATAACCCCCTTGACTTCTCAAGGTTTTTCTCTTCTCCCAGAGAACTTCAAAATTTTATGAAGAATTTTTCTGAAAGGGAGATTATGACCCCTCATTACACCGTTGCTGACACTTTTGACAACCCAAGCCTTACCTTCACCCAAAGCCTCAACCACTACAACCTCTTTCCCTTCTTATCCCTCAAAGAAGAAGAATACTATCCTGAGCTTATGAGAGTATTCTACTGCAACCTCCGCCTTGTCAATGGGATGGTTGAATCCAAGGTGAAAAACACCACCATCAAACTCTCAAATGCCCAATTTGCAGAAATTTCCAAACTGCCCCTCAATAATGCTGACTTTGATGGAGGCGAACCCGAGGATGAATGGGGTTTTAATCCCATCACTGCCCGCCGTTCTTTGTGGAAGCCAGATCCTCCCATGAGCAACCACAAACTAGTTGGCCACTTGACCATGAACAACCGCCTGCTCCACTTCTTCTTGGTCAAGATGATTGTTCCCCGTGGTGGGAACTATGCTCTGGTTGAAGAGGATGATGTCCTCTTAATGTGGGCCATGCTGAACCACAAAGAGATCAACTGGGTTCAGTTGATCAAATTCCACATGCGCCATGCCAAGGACCAGCAAAAGCTCCCTTATGGTATCCTCCTCACCAAAATTTTTAAATTCTGTGGTGTTGATTTGGCAGGGGAACTCTCTGAAAAAGTGCCCCCAAGAGCTTGCATTGGCACTTCCCACCTCAATAAAATGGGCATGGTCAACATTGCTGGAATGTGGATTCTAAGGAGTGACCGGGAACATGGTGCCAACCCCTTTGCTGAACCTGCTGCTCCTCCTCCTCCTCCACCTCAACCACAAGCTGCACCATCAGCCTCTTCATCTGCACCCCAAGCAGACCCATTTGCATCTCTCTACGCCCATCTTGATCGCCGCTTCGATCGACTTGAAAACTCCCTCCAAGAGTTTTCAATGACCGAGCAGCAACATTTTGAGATGATGCAGCAGCGTTATGAAGAGCTGGCTCACCAAATTGCAGAAATTCGCTTCTTCAACCCGGAAAATTAGATTTTTAGTTATGTTTTGTTTAGCTGTTGGTTTCTTTTTGTTGTTTTCTGAATTTTGAATAATTTTACTTCTTGTATTTCCCATTTTTTTTTAATTCAATAAAAGTATCTTATTTCAGTTTATATTATTTCTCTTCACTGCTCTAATTATTTTTGATGATTACAAAGGGGGAGAAGAATATATGTTCATATGTTGGATAATGCTCTGATACAAAAAAATTTGGATAATTAAATATGGATAACATTGATAGATGCTCTGACACTACAATTTTGAATATGCTCTGATACTAAGAATATGGATAATAGATGCTCTGTTAACAAAATTTGAAAAATATTATCTGTTTGTTAAATTCCTTTTGATAGGGGGAGAGTTATAGATAAGAGATAATAGACAATAGATAAAATGAGATAAGACATTGGCTGCTGAATGTGATTACTCTGATTTTTGAAATTGGTCATCTGCTATTTGAAAAAGAGATAATGTAGCAGAGTTGTTTTTGCAAAAAGATAAAAGATAAGTCTATATTATTTAAACTAACAACCCTCAAGAGATGAACATAGTTGTCATCATCAAAAAGGGGGAGAATGTGTTTGAATATGTTAACAGGTCCAAAGATGTGCAAAGATTTTGATAATGACAAACACTCTTGAAGAAACCGATGCAAAAACAAAGACATGAAATCAGAATTGAAGTAACAGCGAAGATAATCGATTAGGCCATAGATGCTAATCGATTAGGAGCTTTCTGTTTTGGAAGAAATTGCATTAGGTTTGAAAGCTAATCGATTAGGGAGACAAATAATCGATTAGGTACACACTGGAATTAAGGTAATCGATTATACACCAGAGACTAATCGATTACAACAATCAGAAATGGGACAAAATGCATCAGGTATGAAAGCTAATCGATTAAGGGAACCATATAATCGATTAGTGAGTCACTGGATTTAAGGTAATCGATTGCAAGACATGCTAATCGATTAGGATGCTGCGAAAACAAATTAAATGCATCAGGTAAAAGATGTTAATCGATTAGAGGAAATGGAATAATCGATTAGTGACTCTCTGACTTGAAGCTAATCGATTACAACGTGAGGGTGTAATCGATTACGCTAGTGGAAAAACAGATTTAAGTGGGAAACCAGGTCATGTCTCCATTATTCTTCAAATTTCCACTAAGTGCAACGGCTATGATGAACTAGGGCACACCTCAACTGCTATCATGGCTCTATAAATGGAAGAAGAACACAAGCACAAAGAGCAACCAACCACAACTAAGAAGCAATAATTCATAGCTCTATTCTATGCTTTGTAAGCCTATTTCTTGCATATTGTACTTTCACTTGTATATCCTCTCATCTTGAGAGATTAGAAGTTGTGAGAGCTTTTCATTTGTATATCTGCTCTATTGAGAGAGTGTATTGATTGTAAACAAACACCAAACACAAGTTATTCACTCTAGGTTGAGTGGTTGTTCACTCTAGGTTGAGTGGTTACAAAGGTTGAGGATTCAACCTTTGGGATATTGTGAGACTGAGAGATTGGGTGGGTTGCCCTTGTACTTGTGAGGATTGGGTTCTTGAGTGTGGGACACTAGGAAGCCGCAATTGCTCAAAGTTGTATCTCTAGTCTACAATAGTGGAAAATCCTCTAAGTGGGTTGCTTAGAGGCGAGACGTACACCGGATTGGGTGGAACTCGTTACATCGGTTTGCAAGCTTCTCTTCCTTACTCTTTTACTTTCATTTACTGCATATTTGTTGATTGGTATTGATTGGTTGAGAAGAGCTCACTTGAACTTGCTTAATTTGTTATACCTCTAATATTGCACACCAAGTGTTTGATAAATTGCTTCAGCAATATTTCTCATTGTAGTGCATTGCTTGTTATCTTCCACTATATTTCACTTGCATAATCTCACGATCTTGGTTGTAAAAATCAATTTCAAAGGTATTCCAATCAAAAGTTTTAAAACTCAATTCACCCCCCCTCTTGAGTATTGAGGCCACTTGAACAACAGTATTTATGGATGATTTCACAGTATATGGTTCATCATTTGAGCTTGCTTAAATAGTCTAGATAAAGTATTACATAGATGCATTGAAACTAACCTTGTTCTTAATTATGAGAAATGTCACTTCATGGTAGAAGAAGGAATAGTTTTAGGCCATGTGATATCTAAAAAAGGCATAGAAGTAGATCCTGCAAAAATTACTGTAATTTCTCAATTACCTTATCCTTCTTGTGTGTGAGATATTCGTTCTTTTCTTGGTCATGCAAGTTTCTATAGAAGGTTTATAAAAAACTTCAGTAAGATAGCCCTTCCGTTGTCTAACTTGCTACAAAAAAATATAACATTTGACTTTAATGACAAATGTAAAGATGCTTTTGATTGCTTAAAGAAAGCTTTAACTACCACTCCTATCATCCAGGCACCAGATTGGTCACTTCCATTTGAACTTATGTGTAATGCATCAAATTATGCATTAGGAGCTGTTCTTGCTCAAAGAGTAGGTAAAGTACAACATGTTATTTACTATGCCTCACGAACTTTAGATACTGCACAAATAAACTATACTACCACAGAAAAAGAACTACTTGCTATTGTGTTTGCACTTGATAAATTTAGATCTTATTTGCTCGGTTCAAAAGTAGTTGTATTTTCAGATCATGCAGCATTAAAGTTCCTTTTAAAGAAACCAGATGCAAAACCAAGATTGATCAGGTGGATGTTGTTGCTCCAAGAATTTGACATTGAAATTAGGGATAAAATTAGAGTAGAAAATTTGGTGGCTGATCACTTAAGCAGAATTGAAAAAGAACTTGACCCAATTTCCATTAGAGATGATTTCCCTAATAAACAACTTATGGGAATACATGATTCCACTCCATGGTTTGCTGATTTGGTAAACTACTTAGTTGCTTCTGTTACTCCCATACATGCATCTAAACAACAAATAATAAAACTAAAAAATGATTCTAAATACTATGTTTGGGATGATCCCTACTTATGGAAACTTTATAGTGATCAAGTCATTAGAAGGTGTATACCTGAAAATGAATTTCATTCCATTCTTACATTTTGTCATACATATGCATGTGGTGGACATTTTGGACCTCAACGTACAGCAGGGAAAGTATTAGAATCTGGTTTATATTGGCCAATAATTTTTCGTGATGCATATACATTTTGTAAATCTTGCGAACGATGTCAAAGAATGGGAAACATATCTCGTAGAAATGAGATGCCTCAACAACCCATGTTATTTTGTGAAATTTTTGATGTTTGGGGCATAGATTTCATGGGACCTTTTCCTATATCTTTTGGTTTTGTTTATATACTACTTGCGGTCGATTATGTGTCTAAATGGGTTGAAGCTAAAGCTACTCGAACTGATGATTCTAAAGTTGTTACAGATTTCGTTAGATCACACATATTTTGCAGGTTTGGTGTTCCTAAAGCCATTATTAGTGATCAAGGATCACATTTTTGCAACCGTAAAATGGAGTCCCTTCTTAAAAAATATGGAGTTATGCATAAGGTTTCAACACCTTATCACCCCTAAACAAATGGGCAAGCTGAAGTGTCCAATCGGGAATTAAAAATGATCCTTCAAAAAATAGTACAACCAAATAGGAAAGATTGGAACAAAAGGTTAGAAGATGTTCTTTGGGCTTATAGAACAGCTTATAAAACACCTATTGGAATGTCACCCTATAGGATTGTTTATGGAAAATCATGCTACTTACCTGTAGAAATTGAGCACAAAGCTTATTGGGCAGTAAAACAATGTAACTTGGACTTAAATGAGGCCGGTAAAGAAAGGAAACTCCAACTACAGGAACTAGAAGAAATTCGCTTGGAAGCTTATGAAAGTTTTAAAACCTATAAAGAAAAAGCTAAATCCTTTCATGACAAACAGATCTTGAGAAAAAACTTTTTCATTGGACAAAAAGTTTTATTGTACAACTCACGTCTAAAGCTCATATCTGGTAAGCTTCGCTCTAAATGGGCAGGCCCATTTGAAATAACTAATATCTTTCCTTATGGTGTGATTAAAATTTCAGATAAAGCGACAAACAAGGTTTTCAAGGTAAATGGGCACCGACTTAAACCTTTCTTTCAAGGGTTCCAAGAGCACATAGATACAGAGGTGTATTTGTATGATGCCAAATATTTTGACTAATTTTTCCTAATAACAATATTTATAAAAAAATAAAAAATAAACATAAAATAAAAAATAAAAAATAGATATCAGTTAATTACATCATCATTCTTTTCGGTGCTAACACTTGTCTTAATCATTATTACTATTATTGTTTTGGCATTATTATCATTTTCTTGCAGTAGTTAAAAGGTCATCGTCAGGCTCGTGACGTTAAACAAGCGCTTGATAGAAGGCAACCTATCACCTTTTCACCTTCTTCATCTCTACTATTCTCTATAACCTCATTTTCTATTCTCTCTTTTCTAAACAGCCACAACTTCAAAGTAATCTGACAATGGAACAAACCCTTGCAAAACTTTAGGAAAGATTCCCTACACTTCCACGCGATGTGATTGTAAAAATTTACAAAGTTCGAGTTCAAAGGTTAAAACTACTCACATACTTTGGCATTCCAGAGGATGTTCGTTGGCTTATTGAAGCAAAGGTACGTCTCTCTGGTGAATTACATAAGTCCTATATAAAACATTTGCCAGGTATGGGACGTAGTTCTTATTCTAAAAAACGAAGAGCTAAAAGGATGGGAGTTTGCCATAAGTGTGCAAGATGGAATTGTGATACACGTTGTAGGAACCCTGGAATGGTATCTATAAATCGGGAGGACAAAATTAAATTTATAAAGGATGGACCGAGTAAAGAGAACTTGGATAACTTAATCTAAACTCTTGAGACGCATCCATGTGGAACGGTTCAAGGAGTCCTTCTGAAATTATATGATATATTCATTCAACAAAAAGAAAACTATAGCCTTGGGAATCTGGCGTTAAACGACCCTGTTTACCAGTTTATAAGAAAACTGGATGGGTAGCAAAAACCTCGACTCATAGAAGGCGTTTAAGCCGTTACTGGACCTAAAACCAGAGGAAGATGTGAGCCATAATCACAACTACTGTACATATTTACTGTTGTTTTTAATGTTTTACTTTTCTGAATTCACTTTGACTTTTAAAATTACCTATTTTTATTTTCTTCAATCATGTCTTTTCAAATTTCTTCATTACCGTCATTTATTTTTATATAATAATAATTATGTAAACTTTTTATCTTTCATCAATTATTTCATCTCAATTTTTATCTATATAAAGGCGCGTAACTCTATATGGAAAACACAAAAAAAAGATGAAAAAAATCAAATCCATTTGTGTGTTTGGTGGATCCAACAATGGTAATTGTAAGGAGTACCTAATAGCAGCTACTAAGTTGGGAAAATTATTGGCTGCGAAAGAAATAAAGGTCTTGTATAGAGAAGGAGTACAGGGTTTGAGAGGCTCTATGGCACTATCTGCACTAGTTGAAGGAAGCAACGTCTCTAGTATCATCCTACATCATGTTGGTATTACACCAGCTATTACTGTAGGAACTGAGGTAAAAGTTATAAGCCTCTATGACGAATGGCTCGTATGGTTATAGGTGCTGAAGCCTTTATCGCACTTCCCGGAGGTTTTGGTACTTTTGAGGAAATATTTTGCATTTTATCATGGTGTAGCATGAACCTCCATAAAAAGCCATTAGGATTATTAAATATTAATGGTTTTTATGACAGTTTGTTAATGTTTTTAGATAAAGCTGTGGAACAGGGCCTTATAACTCAAGATGATCGATCATTCATTCATGCTTCATCAGATGCAGATGAATTGATTAATATTTTGCAGAGCTTTTTACCCCAACCTCAACCCCTCTTGAAGCAAGATAAGGATCACACACACAAGCGAAAGAATCCAGAACCAGACACCACCCTTCGGTTATAACTTCTTTTTCACCTTTATCTATATTTTTAAAAAAATCATTAAAAAAAAGAAAAAGAAAAAAAATAGACTGTGGAAATCATATAAGACACTGAGGACAATGTCTTGAATAAGTATGGGGGGGTCTGAGTTACATATATATATATTTTATTATTTTTTATTTTTTTTGTTGTGTGAGGGATAGACAAAGTAAAGATTAATTTGGGAAAGTTGTATCTAAAGTCATAAAGATACATCTTTGAGAACCAAAGTCTTGAGACGTATCCTTCACTATATAGTGTCAGTATCACTTTTGTTTAATTTTTTTAAAAATAAAAAAAATAATTTATTCTTTTCTTTTCTTTCATGAGTACTTTTGTTGGGATGAGCTGAGTAAAGAGTCCAAACTCTTGAGACGCATCCTCATAACAAATCTCACTCGGATAACCACAATCGTTTCACCTTCCTTATCAAAACCATTTTTCATAAAAAATAAAAAATAAAAAAATAAAAACAAAAATAAAAACACACACACACATAGCCACTATATTTACTTTAGTGCCGCGCCTTTGCCTTTACCTTCACCCGAATCATTTCTATTTGACATCAACCATTCTGCAACCATAAACATCATCTTCATCATTCTCCAGCCGCCACACTTTGTCTTCATCCTTTTCTTTCAGATCGGAGCCACACCTCACCACTAGTCAATCATCAGGTTCTTTATTTTCTCTTAATGGATGATATAACAGAGTCTTTCTATAGGCATACGAATGAATTAAGATGTATGTTATTGCTCTTGATGCTACTCATGGTTGTGTTGATGATATTTTTCTTATGGGTTCTAACACAAGGCCTATGAAACTGGGTTGTATGACACAATCAAATTGTTCAATTATACTAATAATTTCACATGCAATTGAACTGACCAATTTATTGTAGGTATCTTCGTTACTAAGCGCCCTTGAAAAAAAAAAGTACAGAGCAAGAAGCATAAGGAACCGGATCTTGACACCAATATTTGGTTATGATTTATTTTTCCTTTTTTGTTTCTTGTTCAAAAAAAAATCATCATTTCTAGTTTTTTATTTTAAATTCTACATGCTTTTCACTAAATTTTTTTTTTAAATTTGTCTAAGTAATGAGTAATTGCATCACCCTTGTCCAATATTTCATGACATGTTGTGAATAATTTCCTTGCATATTAATTTAATAAGTTGTTTATGAAGATCAAATTGTATATGAATTGTGATAGATTGACCACCCTCGGTGAGATTTTGAGCTTAATTGGATGGATCATATTATGCCATCTTTCCTTTTTCTTGATTAACCCTTATTTATTAGTACTCTAGAACTTGACTTGTTTCTTTTTGATGTATTATGTTCCATGTGCATGCTTTGATGTGATTAAGGCCATTTTTGTTTTAACTAGCCACTAGCTATATTCCTTACCTTACATACTTTCCATTGTTACCCACGTTGAGCCTATATCCATTTCTTGATTCAGCCACATAATTAGCCAATAGCCCAAAAAAAAAACATGATCACCTTTGCTTAGGAATTGATTAGGAGTTTTGGAATTACTATGAATAAAGATTCTTGATGATTGTGGAAATGTACCCAAGATATATATGTTGTTGTTTCATTGTTCAAAAAGAAAGTAAAAAAAATAATAAAAAAAAGAGAAAAAGAAGGAAAAAAAGAAGTGGTGAATATATGTATGAAAATAATCAGGAGGATTTATTCTCATGTTTTATCCTCCATCATGTTTCATTTTGCTAAGTATTGAGTTTCAAAATGTACTTCCACAATCACTGAATCACTTACTCCATTGCTCTTTTTCAACCCTAAGTTTAGCCATACTATTTCATTTTATCCACCCTATATCACCTTGGCCCCATTACAACCTTAATAAAGTCCTTTTGATCTCTGCATGCATATGTGTTCAAATATGAAAATTAGAAATTTGTCAAGCCTATGGTAGTGCTAATTTATTTAGGTGATTTCTGAGAGTATACACAAACCCAAACAATTGAGATATAGAGAGCATAAAGAGAACATCTATCACATTTTCATCCACTCTTTGATTTGATCACTCAATTTGTGAAACTAGTATGTAATGCTTCTTATTCACACTTATCATGACCTCTTGATATAAGGGATGATGTGTATTACTTATTATTTTAGACTTCAAAAAAAAAATCAATTTGAAAAAAAAAACTTTTTCTGTTGTTTCTTATTTTAGTTTTTGGTTTGGTTTTGCCCTGGAGTGCAAAAGCTTAAGTGTGGGGGAATTTGATAAATCAATTTTAATACACTTCTTATAGTTTTACACTTGGGTTTTATTATATAATTACTATGTTTAATAATAGTATTTTAATTAAGTTTTATGTTGTTTAGTTAAATTGAAGTATTATGTATATATGTTTCAATTTTCATTTTTTTGTATGTATCTTGAGTATCTTGCCTTATTTTGGCCATAACTTGGGCTTTTGTGATCCAAATGGGCTAATCTTGGAGCCCATGAAAAGCTAAGACAGAGGGCTACATCATGATGATCAAATTTGGTTATTTTGCATCTGAAAAAAATAAATAAATGGAGCTTGAATCAATCAGCCCTCATGTGTCCCACCAGCATTGACATAGTTCACCAAAATACACATATCTGGAGCTCTAGATGTCCAAATGACCTCATTCTTGGGTCAAATTCTCAATAAGACAGAGATATACAACTTTCATGTTGAAGGTTGTTCAAAATTCGGCCATCTAGAAGGTCATATTGGACTCGCAAGGTGGAGAAGATAAAGAGGAGAATGAATTTCAACACCTACCATTATCTTCTTTTGAATTATTGTAATTTCAAGCCCACCAATGTTGAAAAAATGCATTAATAATCAGAAAATAAATTTATAGTATCATCATATCTTGCCTATAAATAGATGCTTGAAGTTGTAAGGAAGATACACAAGAAATACATAAGAAATACATGCTTTAGTTTTTATTACAATTCTATATCTTTGCTTTAGCTTCTTAAGTTTTAGTTCTTTCTATTGTTTAATCTCCTTGTTCTATATTCCATCCTTCAAGTTATGGTTTTCATTTCCCGTCCTCAATATCAAGTAAGTTAATTTTATTATTTGTCATTTACTTTTATAATCAAAGTTTTAGTAAATTTAATATTAGCTTTCATTGTTAAAAATTATCATGGAAGCTTAATCTTTTAAAATCAACTCAAGGAATTTAATTTTTCTTTATGTTAACTTTGAGTTCTTGCTCTTAATATTTTAATTGAAGATAATTACTTTTCTTTGTTTCTCAAGCACTTATGATGGTAGATTATTTAAGTGTATAACCGATTGGTATATAATTAAACAATCTATAATCTAAACTAATGTTGGTTGGTTAATCAATAATCAATTTGAGAACAAAGATTAAGTTACTAAATAAGATATTTCTATTTAGTTTCTTAACTCAATCAAATTATGGCTTTAAATTTATTTTAGTAATTAATAAGAATATATCAATTGGTTATTCTTATTAGTTCATTAATTCAATTCTAGAAGATTTTCTAGAATATAATCATTTAGAGATTCCAAATGATTCAATATTGAGAAATTAATTATATTTAATCATATTTGTGATCAATGATTAGTTAACTAAAGATTTATTAATTCCTTGGGTTGGTTGTTTTTAAATTTGATTATTCTTACTCATAAATTTACTTTTTGCACTATCATATAATCACTTAATTTTCCTTTCAAGCTCAACACAAACCCCCCTTTATTATAACTAAATTGAGTGTAACTAATTGAACTAAGGTCCTCGAGAGACGACTAAGGTTGTTCACCTTATACTATATTAATTTAACTTTTTATTTGACCCAACAACGACAGCGTGTCAAGCACCCTTAGACATCTCCACTCCATTTACATTATCCTGACCCACCCTCGGAGCGGACCAGCCATACTCTCCACTAAGAGATGATGACTAGAAGTGTTGCTGCCTCTTTTCTTTTTTGTTTTGATGTATATATTCTATGGGAGCTTGCGTGCCAAGTTTTGTTATGTACAGATCTAATATGACTATGCGATGCACTCTGACAAAGATGTATGTATATATATATATATATGTATGTCTGTTCTATTTCAGTTCCACCAAGTAATTATGTTTGTGTATAAAAAAAAGACTTCCATATTTAAAAAACAATCGTAACCTCTTAGTTAAGTAGAATAATCTAGTGGAAGGGATTGTTCTAGTTAACCGAGGGTGTTACACCATATCATCAATGGCACATGTCATTAAAATAATAATTAAGATAACCATCTTCCCCACAATCATACACGACTCGAAAGTCGCTTTCCCTTTTCTTCTTATTTTCCTCTATGTTTAATGTTAATGGTGTATGAAGCCACCCTTACCTTTTTTACTGTTACATGTAAATGAGAATGCAAGAGGGTTGAGGTTAGAGTTTGCTATTGGATGAAAACTCATGGGTTGATTAGGTTGATTACACGTACATAAGGAAGAGGGGAGAGATGGGGTTGATTCTTGATTACAGTGGTAGGTTGGACTTGAGGGGGAAGGAAAGAAGGAGGTAAAGAGAAGGGGAAGGAGAAAGGAAAAGAGAAAAGAAATCTAAGATATTTTTTTTAAAAAAAAGATATGTTGATGTGTTATTAATGATGTGATATTTCCATTTACATAGGGCCGGCCCTGGGCCTTGGAAACAAAGGCAATGGCCCAGGGCCTATTGGTAATTGGCCCAAAATAAATAATGTTTAGGTTATATACAAAAAAAAATAAAAAAATTTCAATATAACTTATTTAGTTCAGTGGTAAAGGAGTTTAAATTTCGCTAGAAGGTCCCAGGGTTGACTCCTGGCTAACTTCTCTTTTTAAGATTAAATGTTTTTAGCGGAATTCTGACAGATGCACTTAGCCATTAACGTTAAGGCATGTTTGGTGGAGTCTCTGAACAGAGAAAAACTCCGTTGGCTTGTGGGAGATTTTTGATCCTACGGGTCAACGGAGTTTTGATTGTCTCGAATGGCATGAAGAATTAATATCAACCTTTAAATTTTTCACTTCAACTCAACTCCATTTTCCCAACTGCAAACCAAACACCACCTTAATTGTGCACTCAGCCAAAGGTAACAAATTAACGTTAACATTGCAAAGGCAACAAATTAATTTTACAATTTTCTTATAATAGATAAAAAAAATAATAACCGTAATAATAAATATATATATATATATGTAACTAAAAGAATTATATTTTTTATTTTCTAGAATTTTATTAACAATACATTTAACTCTAGCTGCTGAAAGAAGTTTTTTAAAACTAAAATTAATAAAAACTTACTTAAATGGTTATTGAAAAAGATATATTAGAGAGGTTAAATGGTTTGACAATTTTATCTATTGAAAAAGATATGTTAGAGTATTATTGTTGATTTTCTTATTAATGATTTTACATCTAAAAATGCTAGAAGAAACCATTTTTTATGATAATTTGTGTTTTTTGCCTCATTGTAGGTGGAAGAATGATTTTGAAGAAAAACATGAGACTATAGGAGCACTGTTAATTATTTTTTGGCTTTTTATTATTTTTAAACCAGGATGATATATTTAATTCACGTGTTTAGAATTTATAATGATTTTGTTAATGTTGATTTTAATAATTTTTTCTTAAAAAAATATTAAGGAGCCTTTATCTATTGTCGTACAGGGCCCATGAAATTCCAGGACCAGGCCTGCATTTACACATTATGAGTTGATAAAGATCATTAACGATAGGGACCTATTACAAACACTTAAAACTTTTTAGGGACTTATATTTGACAAAAATATTTATAGGGGTTAATGCCATAACTAGACAACTTTTCAAGAATCGAAAACATAATTAAGCCTTTGTGAAATAAGGGTCATGGTTTAAAATGAAGAGGGGTGCTACTAATGTTCTAATTTCTTGCTATTATCACCCAACAATTTGAAGTGGGAGAGAAACAAAAGTCAAATTAAAGAGAAGAAAGGGGATGCATATGTATAAAGGAAAAAGAGGTAAAATTTACATTATGACACCTATCATAAATAAATAAGTTACTACCTTCATCCCAAAATATAAACAATACTTTTTCTATCTAAGAATATAAACAAATTTAACTAATTGTAGTTCATTAAATGTAGAATATCACTAAACTGTCCTTACTTAATATACAAGTTAATTTTTAATGGAAAAAGCCTTAGCTTCATTAATAAGTTTCAATGAAGTGCATTATAGTAAAGAATATCCTTTTTAGATGAAATTAATGGCATTAAACGAGGTTAACTACATTTTTAAATGGTGTGAGGTAGTTATTTGTTGTTTATATTTTGGGAGAAAAATAGTATTTAATGGAAATAAATAGTTGAAATGTAATAAGTGAGTGAATGGTCATGTGGAGATGAGAGGAATGAAAAAAATCAAGTTGAATTATGAAGAGGGAGAGTAAAAGAATTAAAATTGCATCAAAGAATGAGAATTTATGTCCAATATATTTTATTTAAATCCCATATCATTTCAAAACACAAAATAACGATATTAAAATAAATCCCAATAATTATAGGAACACTAAGGTATAATTTAAAATTCTAAAAATCTAAAACCTTGTTTCGTGAAAAACAAACTAGAACAAGGTTCCAACCTAATTATCTATATTTATTTATATTCAAGAAAAGATATTTTATCCCGAGCAACTTTATTAACAATAAGATATTAAAATATTCAAAATATACCATTTTAGTCCCTATGAACTCAAGACTCGTAGCTCAACCAGTCATATTTATGCTTTAAAGTCTAAGACCATGGTTAGTCATTGAACTACCTTCCCACCACTTAGCATTACGCTAGCGAGGGGAAACCCATAAGAACCATGGACCCTAACTACTTAACAATGACCTTATGACGTTGAAAAACTAAGCTAACTCTAACGTGACATTTAGTATGATGCCATAAAAACAAGTCTAGCTTTTGGGTCAAACCTATCACAAAAACTCTACCTCGCTTTATTAAGGTATAAGTATCTTATGGAAATGCCTTATGATACTCGCAAACAACAAGTCTTCTACCCTAGGGTTGGTCTTTTTTGTCAGGAAAACAACATAGATGTTAGTCCTCAAATTTACTGTTATTTTTATAATAAAAAGTGTGTTTATTTAAATAAAATTAGTTTAAATTGTAATAAATTTATGTTTTTAATTTAATAAATGGATGTTATTGGAAATAATCTGTCTTGATAAAATTTCTCTAGTTTTGTAGTGAAAAATTAAATAAAATCAAGAGAAAATTAAAGAACTGGAAAGCTGACGCGTAGCATGGGAAATTTTGATGCTGACTCTACGCGTCACAGCCACGCATAGTATCGGAGCTACGTGGACTCCATTTCTAGGTAGACAAGCACTCAGCCAATTGATCCATTATTGGCTAATCCACTAGCAACTAATGTCAAAGCCAAATTGGGAGACAAGGCCACACATGTCTGGGCATTATTGAAAAAAAATTCTTAATCATGGCCACTTAATCACGTGTTTAATGGGGGCTGACTCAGGAACCTGACGCGCAGCGTCAAGACCCTTCTTCAGTCCTATAAATAGGCCACTTCCAAGGCATCCACTGTATCCCGTCTGAGAACTTAGAGCTTCTTTTCTCTCCTTTCACTCGAGTTTGAGTGTTCTTTTGTGAGTTTGTAAGGTTAGAGTGATTTCTAGATACTTAAGAGTGTTGTGTAGTATTGTGAGCTCTTGTATCGTGAAGTGTTTCCAAATCCTTGTAATGTCAAACTCTATAAGTGTTGTTTTTACTTTTACCATGTGTAACTAAATTGTTTATGTTAGAATTTGGTGAATCAATCTATTATATGATGTTGTAATTATGACCTCTGCATATTTATGATTTAAGTACATGTTAGTATTTCAATCTTTTATTAGTTTGAACGTCAAACGAGAGAATGATTTTCATACATATTGAAACTTGCTTTATTGGTGTGAATGTCAAACGGGAGAATGATTATTCATGTCGTATTAAAATCTGTTTTAATGAAAGTAAAAGTTGAAATACCCTCAATATGCCAATTACTAGGAATAGAGTTGGTGATTATTTTTGCTAAAAGGCGAGTACTTAATGCAAGTTTTTACTAAGAAAGCTCACGAGGGATCAGACTTTACGGTGACTACTTAGAATTTATGTCACGAGGGATCAGTTATAATGATTTTAAGCTGCAATAACATGAACTTGATAATTAAATATGTATGTTTGTAATTATTTCATTATATTTTAGTGCGAGGATCCTAATTCCAACATAATTTGTCAATCTGTGTTTTTACCTCAAGTATCTGAAATCTTCTGAATTACATCTCAACTTTCTAGATAGATTTTATCTTTATCATCTTTTTACGTCATGAACAAATCAATCATCAAATTTTGTGAATATTGTATAAATTATTTATAAAGCATTCTTTTGTGAATAAGTTTTGATAAATTTACCATAGTAAATAAGAATTATTGTGAATTACTGGAACTTTCAATCTCAGTGGAACGATATCTAAATTTGAAAACTACAAACGATTGGTTGGCTTGCCAATTAAAGACCCAACAGTATTCAGGGTTTAACAAGTTTTCTGGCGCCGCTGCCGGGGATTGAACTGATTCAGTAAAACAATAAATTTTTAATTACCGTGGTAAAATATTTTTTACTTTAGTTAAATTTTCAATTTTATATTCATTCATTTATTCATTTTTTTAACATTGTTACACTAACTTTCTGTATTTAGTTTGTTTATGCAAACTCGATCTTCTGTAGGGAAAGTGTTCTTTGATCCTGAGATCGAGAAGTTTGTAAAGAAACTCAAAGCTTTAAAATCTAAAAAAACAAAAACTTCTTCTTCTACTACTTCATCTTCTTTTGAAAAATTTGAAAATTCAAATATGGCTGCTGAACAAAGAAGAAGATTGGGACAGTTTGCTGTTATCAATAGACCACCCCGTGTTTCAAGGATGTACCAAGGACCTATTGCTGCTGTAGAAATTAAATCAGCTATTCTAAACATTATTCAAAATAATCAATTTGTTGGTTTAAATAATGAAGAACCATATGAACATTTAACTATTTTTTATGAGTTATGCAACACAATTCGTTTTGAACCTAATCAAGAAGAATCTGTTTACATGAGATTGTTTCCTTTTTCTTTGATTGGGAAAGCTAAAGAATGATTTAAATCTTGTCCACCTGGTAGTTTTGTAAACTGGTCTAATGTTGAAACAAAATTTTTGGAAAGATTTTATTCACCTTCAAAATATTTTGAAGCGATGACAGCCATACATTATTTTTCACAAAATCATGATGAATCACTTGGTGAAGCATGGGAAAGATTCAAAGCGCTTCTTAGGAAATGTCCAAACCATAATTTGGATGATGCTAGGAAGGTAAGAATCGTTTATCATGGTTTATTACCTCAGTTCAAGATGATGTTAGAAGCATGTACAGGTGGTTCTTTAATGAAAAAATTTGTTGAAGAGGCAATATCAATCATGGAGTCTATGTCAACCAGTGACCGTCAAGCCAAGCATGAAAGAGGTAGTACATCAAGAAAACCAGGTATGCTTGAGTTGGGAGTAAATGATGTAGTTTTAGCTCAGCAAAAATTGCTAACACAACAAATGAAGGCAATGAGCAAACAATTGGGAAAACTTCAAATTGCTCAAGTATCATCATCACCACCCGCTCAATTGAAACAATGTGTGCATTGCATGGGCGAACAACCATATGGTTATTGTGCCCCTGATGGAAATGATCAAGAATAAGCCAATTTCCTGATTCACCAAAGAATACCTTTAGGTACTTTTCTGATCAATCTTGGTAATTCTTTTCCTAACAATAACCCGCAGGGTTGGCAGAATCAGAATCTTGGCTGGAAACAAGATGTTGGACCTTCCAACAGACCTCCTAACAATCAATTCAAACAACAACCACAATCTGATCAAACAGCAAGGCTAACTAGGATAGAGGAATCTATCCAACAATTGCTACAATATATACAAACAAATGAAGCCGCACGTAAAACGTTGGATATGCAGTTGGGACAGTTAGCAAAAGAAGTAGCTGACATGAAAAGCTCTGGTTTTTCTGTAAATACTCAAAATCCAAGAGAACAATATAAGGATATTTTTACAAGAAGTGAAAAAGTTGTAGGAAATGATTGTAAAGAAAAAGAAAAAGAAGAAGAAGAGAAAAAAGAAAAAGAAGAAGAGAAAAAAGAAGAAAAAGAAAAAAAATGAAAAAGAGAATGAAAAAAAATGAAGAAAATGATGAAAAAGAAAAACAAAAAAATCAAAAAAATAAAAAACAAAAAAAATCAATATTTGGGTCAGACACCTCCAGTTAAGGATCTACCTTATCCACATGCACCATCAAAGAAGGATAAGGAAAAGGAATACAAAAGATTCCTTGAAATCTTCAAGCAATTACACATAAACATCCCATTTTCTGAGGCATTGGAACAGATGCTGACATATGCAAAGTTTATGAAAGAATTACTTACCAAAAAGAGGAGGTATAATGAGGAGATTGTTGAACTTGAAGCAGGTTGTCGTGCTATTTTGCAATATAACATGCCAGAAAAGTCAAAAGTCCCTGGAAGCTTCACCATTCCCGTCTCCATTAGAAGTGTAAATATTAGGAAAGCCTTGTTAGACTTAGGGGCTAACATTAATCTAATGCCTCTAAGTATGATGAAGCAAATTGGTGATCTTGATCCTCAAAGAACAAAAATGACTCTGTAATTGGCCGATAGATCAATCAAGAGACCCTACGGTATGGTGGAAGATGTACTTGTAAAAGTTGACAAGTTCTACTACCCTGTTGACTTTATGGTTTTAGACATGGAAGAGGATGCTGAAGTCCCCCTGATCCTGGGAAGACCATTTATGAAGACTACTAGGGTACTCATTGATGTGGATAATGGGAAACTAGCAGTAAGAGTACATGATGAAGAGGTGAACTTTGATGTTTTCAAAGCCATAAAACATCCCAACTCAAAACAAGACTGTTTTAAGGTGGATGTTCTTGACGAAGTTTGCCTTTCTATATCTAAAGGTATATCAATTTCTGGCCCTCTAAATAAGTTATTAACTAACTCCATGGAATGTTTGAGTGAAGAAGAAGAAAAATAGATAGATAAGTATCTTGAAGACCTTGATCAAGGGAAAAACATTTCCCCTGAATCAAGAAAAATTGAAGAAATTCAAGAAGTACCTGTTGAAGAAATCCAGAGGCCTGAATTGAAAGTGCTACCTTCCAACCTAAAGTATATCTTTTTGAAAGAAGGTAATCTAAAACCTGTAATTATTAGTAATTTGTTAAGTGAAATAGAAGAAGAAAAGCTGGTAGAAGTGCTGAAAAGAAATCAAGCAATCAGATGGACACTTGAAGATCTGAAAGGTATAAGTCCATCATACTGCATGCATAAGATTTTGTTGGAGGATGATTTTAAACCTGTTGCTCAACCTCAAAGGCACCTTAATCCAACCATGAAAAAGGTAACCAAGAAGGAGGTTTTGAAATTGCTGAAAGCAGGTATTATTTATCCCATTTCTGATAGTGCATGAGTAAGTCCTATACAAGTTGTTCCAAAAAAGGGTGGCATGACAATAATTGTTAATGATAAAAATGAATTAATCCTAACAAGAACTATCACCAGTTGGAGGATGTGTATTGATTATAGAAAATTAAATCAAGCAACAATAAAAGATCATTTTCCACTCCCTTTTATGGATCAAATGCTTGAAAGATTGTCTGGACAGGCTTACTATTGTTTTTTGATGGATATTCTGGATATAATCAAATTAATGTTGACCCTCTTGATCAGGAAAATACTACTTTTACATGTCCTTTTGGCATATTTGCTTATAGGAAGATGTCATTCGGATTATGTAATGCACCTGCTACTTTTTAGAGATGCATGTTTACTATTTTTGCATATCTAATTGAAAAGAGTATTGAGATTTTCATGGATGATTTCTCAGTCTTTGGGAATTCATTTGAATCATGTCTAACCAACTTGGACACCGTACTGAGGCGGTGTATTGAAACAAATTTGGTGCTAAATTGTGAGAAATGTCACTTCATGGTGAAAGAAGGAATCGTACTCGGTCAAAAAATTTCTTCTTAAGGTATTAAAGTAGACCAAGCCAAAATTGAGGTAATCTCTAAACTCCCACCCCCTGTAAATGTAAAAGGTATTAGAAGCTTTTTAGGACATGTGGATTCTATAGAAGGTTTATTCAAGATTTTTCAAGAATTGCTAAACCTTTAACAAATCTTCTAAATAAAGATGTTGAATTCAATTTTGATGAAGCATGTCTTAAAAATTTTAATTCCTTGAAATAAAAATTGGTTTCTGCCCCTGTAATTGTTGCTCCTAATTGGAACTTACCCTTTGAACTTATGTGCGATGCAAGTGATTATGCTATGGGAGCAGTTTTAGGTCAAGGATATGAAAAAGTTTTTAGGGTTATACACTATGCTAGTAAACTTTTAAATGAAAATCAAATAAATTATGCAACTACTAAAAAAGAATTACTAGCATAGTGTATGCCATAGAAAAATTTAGATCATACTTGATTGCATCAAAAATAATTGTTTTTATTGATCATGCTGCAATCAAGTATCTTTTGACCAAAATTGATTCTAAACCTCGGTTAATCCGATGGATTCTGCTTCTTCAAGAATATGATCTTGAAATCAAAAATAAAAAGGATAGTGAAAATATGGTCGCTGACCATCTTTCTAGATTGATGAATGATGAGGTTACTGCCAAAGAAAAAGACATCTTGGAAGAATTTCCTGATGAAAAACTTTTTTAAATAACAAAACGGCCATGGTTTGCTGATATGGCTAATTTTAAAGCAGCAGGAATTCTTCCAAATAATTTAACATGGCAGCAAAGAAAGAAATTTTTTAAAGATGCAAAATACTTTGTTTGGGATGACCCTCATCTATTCAAAATTGGTGTGGATAGTTTGCTATGTCATTGTGTACCCGATTGGGAAAAGAAAGATGTGTTGTGGCATTGTCACAAATCACCTTATGGAGGACATTTTAATGGAGAAAGAACTGCTGCAAAAATTCTCTTATCAGGTTTGTATTGGCCCTTCATTTTTAAGGATTCTCACTCATTTGTGCAAGCTTGTGATAACTGCCAAAGAACAGGTAATGTTAATAGGAGACAAGAAATGTCTCTCATAAATATTTAGGAGGTTGAGGTATTTGATTGTTGGTGTATTGATTTCATGGGACCCTTTCCTTACTCTCAATTCAATCAATATATCCTTTTGGTAGTTGATTATGTTTCAAAATGGGTAGAAGCAATCGCTTCACCTAATGCTGACACCAAAATTGTAGTGAATTTCTTAAAGAAAAACATTTTCTGCAAGTTTGGACCACCAAGAACCTTGATCAGTGATGCAGGATCACATTTTTGTAACAAAGTTCTTCAGAAAGTGTTACAACATTATGGAGTGAGACATAAAGTAGCCACAACATATCATCCACAAACCAGTGGACAGACTGAGATTTCAATTCATGAAGTGAAAAGAATTTTGGAAAAGATTGTGTCTTCCTCAAAAAATATTGGTCGCAAAAGCTTGATGATGCACTATGGGCATACAGAACTGCATTTGAGACTCCTATTGGCCTTTCTCCTTTCCAAATGGTCTATAGAAAAGCTTGTCATCTTCCAGTAGAGATGGAACATAAAGCATATTGGGCCTTAAGATTCCTCAACTTTGATCCAAACGCGGCAGCTGACAAAAGAAAGTTGTAGTTACTTGAGTTGGAGGAAATGAGAAACAATGCTTATGAGTCATCTAGAAGTTACAAAAATAAAGTGAAAGCTTACCATGACAAGAAAATTAAAAATAGACACTTCACACCAGGTCAGCAAGTTTTATTGTTTAATTCAAGATTAAGACTGTTTCCTGGTAAATTGAAATCTAAGTGGTCAGGTCCATTTGTAATTAAGGAAGTTAAATCTTATGGAGCAGTTGAAATTGAAGATCCAATTTCCAAAAGAAGTTGGATGGTTAATGGGCAAAGATTGAAACCATATTTGGGTGGTGAGATCGACAGACTCACTACCATTTGTTATTTAACTGATTTGTGATATGCAGGATGTCAAGCTAGAGACAGTAAATCAAGCGCTCAATGGGAGGAAACCCATTATTTCTTTTCATTGTTAACTTATTTTAATTTTAAAAAATATATATAAATATAATAAAAAAATAAAAATAAAAATTTAAAAATGTTGTTTTATAGAATTTAATTTTAACTAGATTTTTAATAATGAAAAGGTTTTTTAGAACTGAAAGAAAAAGGGTTTTTGAGAATTAAAATTTTAAATTTTGAAACAGAACCCCATGCGTAGCGTCCCAGAGACGCATAGCGTGGAGGTAAAAATTTTAACCTGACGCGTAGCGTCCCAGCCACGTGTAGCGTCAGGGCCCACGTTCAGTTTTTAAGACTAAACTAGAGAGGACCAATTTAGGTTTTAAAAACCTAAATTTCCCTCTCTTCCACAGAAACCCTACTTCTTAATCATCTAGACCTCAAGCATTCTCAATCACCCACATTCTCTTATTTTTCTTTGCAAGGATCTCCAAGTAAGTTTTCTTTCCTTTTTCTTTTAAATTTTTACGTTTTTGATTTTTAGAATGTATGAGGTTAGGATTAGGATTAGAAGACCATTGGAATTTGTTTGCTGTTAGGAATAGAAATTGTTGATTGAATATGGTTGGGGGTTGCTTCTGTACAATCCCTGTTTTTTGTTTTTCTGAAACTGCGCACTTTACGCGTAGCGTCTCACTGACGCGTAGCGTGAGACATGAACTGTGACCCCACGCGTAGCGTCCCAGTGACGCGTAATGCCCAACCCACGTGTAGCGTCAGCCCCTGTTTTAGATTTTTGTTAATTTTTATGTTTTATTTTTTTGTTTAATGTATATATTGTTTTTTGTTTTATTTTGAATATATATAGATATATATAAATTCTATCCCCTTTTTTTATATGTTTGCTTGTTTGTTTGTTTTTCTTTTAAATTAATAAAATTTTTTAAATTGTATGTTTGTTATACTTTCTTACCTAAAAATAAATAAATTTGTTAAATTTTATAAATATGTTTGAATTGTAATTTTCTAAGTTTGTATGTAAAATTGCATGTTGTGTGAATTTTATTTCTTTCATAAAATTATATGATGTGTGTATTATACTTAAAAAAATAAAAATAAAAATAAAAATCCAAAAATATGCATGTTAAATTTTTTGATGTTTTGCATGATTTATTTTATTAAAATATAAAAATAAAAAATATGTATGATTTAGTTTAAAATAGTGTGATGTGTGTTTGATTTTTGTAAATTTTCTTCTGCAGATAGCACCAAAGAAGTCTATTCCCATCACTGGTCCCAAGAGACCGAGGAGGACCACAGATACTGATACCACCTCTGAAGATCCTGATCTTCAAGGTGAGGAGCAGTTGGGACCCTAAGATCCTACCAGATTTAGGACCGACGCCAAGTGGGCGAGATTCCATCAGATCAAGGGCCAGAGACTCATCTGGGAGAGGGTCCTTGATCTCAGTGTTGGAGATTATCCTGAGCTGCAGGATAATATACAGAGGAGGAGATGGGGACCCTTATTTTCTCTACCTACTGAGGGGGATCCCATCCTGGTTATGAAGTTTTATGCTAATGCTTATAGGACACGCTAGGACTCACTGAACATCAGCCAGCAAAGGACGAGCTTGGTGAGGGGTCGGTATATCACTTATGACAGGGACACTATTAGTACCCTACTAGGTAATCCTTGGGAGCTTACTCCCGAAAGTGACACTTGTTTTTGGAAGGAAAACACAAACAAGGTTGCCACTGAGGATGGTGATCTAGGATACTTCCTGGATGAAGTTGCTCAATTTTTGAGCAAAGATGGAATCTTTTTTAACCTTAGTAAGGTTGGAAGAACTCCATCGAACCTCCTTAAGACCCAGCTGATCCCTATAGCTCAGGCATGGATGTACCTTATGCTTCATAACATCACTCCTGTTACCCATATTTCTTCTCTTCCAGTGGATCACTGCTGCCTTCTCTACTCTATTCTTCAGGGCCACACCATTGATATTGTTGAGCTTATATCTAAACCGATTCACCTTTATGCCCTCGGGTATAAGGTGAATCACCCTAATCCTTTCCCTCTCATCATTTCTGCCTTACTGAGGAGGCAAGGAGTTGTTGTACCGTCACCAGAGTTTACTAGTTCTTCGGGGAGAGTCCCCAAGGTCTCAGTAAACAGAGATTACTTTGTTCAGCAGTGTGAGCTTCCACCTTTGGAGCAGGAGGCTCAACCCAGACCGAGACTATCCACCTTCTGCTGATGCTATTTCAGATGGATTTGCTAGGATGAGCATAGAGCATCAGCATATGATGCAGATGATGGCTGCTTCTCATCGTGCTTATGTTCATTTACATGATGCATTTTATCAGTACAGGATACAGGGAGAGGGAGCACCATTCATGACACTAGCCGACTTTACAGCCCATTTGGCTTGGCCTGATGATTCGCCTATATACCCTAAGGCTGGTGGACCTTCTGGAGTAGGTGATGACACTGAGGGAGCTGATACTGCTGCTGATGAGGGTGATGATGAGGATGACCACATGGAGGACTGATGGTGTTATCTTATATTTTCTGCACTTTTCGTACATTTTATTTATGTTTAGTTTTACATTTATTGGTTTGATATTTGGTATATTTTGATTTTGGGATTATTTTATAGTTTATTTTTATCTGTGTGGTTTGATTTTTATGGTTAGTTTTATTATTTTCTGTGAAAAATACATTCTGAAAAATTTATGCGCTTAAAGTTTTGAAAAATAATCCAATTCTGAAAATGAGAAAAATCTTTTTATAACTAAGGCATTTAGGTAAAACTGATTACAATGAGCTCATCAATTATTAAGCTAATTTCGAAAACCCGATGAGCTGAGAGATCTTTAAACACTTGAGGGTTTCAACATAACTTCTTTCAAATTAATTTTGCTTAATTCTTTGACTTGTGTTGTTGTACAGAGGATCCAAGAGCATGATCAAGGAAAATTCTTTGGTAAACACAAGAAACTAGGGCCAAAAAGCCTACCATGGTAAAAATATATTTATCCTTTGATAGCCAATTTTGAGCCTTAAAATAGTTTCCTTGGTACCCTTAACTCTTAATTAATCTTTACCATTCTCTTTACTTGATTGAATGAAAGAGCATAAAATAAAAGAAAAATATTTTGAGTGTTCTTACAAAAATGGAGAGTGGAAATTAACAACTTGATTCTTTCAAAAATATCAAAATTGTGCATATAAATGAAAAATGAAAAGAAATATATGCAAATCAAAAATAGTGAAAAGAATCAAGTTGGGGGTATTTATCATCAAAAGGGAAGCAAGAATTTTGGGTCAAGAAAAGCACCCTAAAAAGAAATTGTGAAATGCTCTTTTATTATTTCAGGTGTTTGAAATCCAAGAAAAACCATAATTTCTTGTAACCCAAGCCTCATTACAACCCTTAAAAAGATCTTGTGGCTCTTGTGTAACTCTGAATAAATGACCATTGATAAAATGAAAATCAAAATTGAATTTGTTTGATTTTATGATCGATTGAGATTGACAGATTCCTTTTCACAAAGATAAACACTTGTGAGGTAAGCCTTGAAATAAGCTTGATTTATTGGTATGACATTGTAAAAATTTTATCTTTAAGCCTTAGTTACATAAGATTCCTCATTTTTATTGGTAAAATTGTAAATCACTTTTTGCAGTAAATTTTCAGACTTAACTTTACTTTGATTTTTCTTTCTTTTGCTTGAGGGCGAGCAAGGTCTTAAGTTGGGGGTATTTGTTAGTCCTCAAATTTACTATTATTTTTATAATAAAAAGTGTATTTATTTTAAATAAAATTAGTTTAAATTGTAATAAATTTATGTTTTTAATTTAATAAATGGATGTTATTGGAAATAATCTGCCTTGATCAAATTTCTCTAGTTTTGCAGTGAAAAAATAAATAAAATCAAGAGAAAATTAAAAAACTGGAAAGCTGACGCGTAGTGTGGGAAATTTTGATGCTGACGCTACGCGTCACAGCCACACATAACATCAGAGCTACGTGGACTCCATTTCCAGGTGGACAAGCACTCAACCAATTGACCCATTATTGGCTAATCCACCTGCAGCTAATGTTAAAGCCGAATTGGGAGACAAGGCCACACATGTCTGGGCATTATTGAAAAAAAATTCTTAATCATGGCCACTTAATCACGTGTTTAATGGGGGCTGACTCAGGAACCTGACGCGCAGCTTCAAGACCCTTCTTTAGTCCTATAAATAGGCCACTTCCAAGGCATCCACTGCATCCCGTCTGAGAACTCAGAGCTTCTTTTCTCTCCTTTCACTCGAGTTTGAGTGTTCTTTTGTGAGTTTGTAAGGTTAGAGTGATTTCTAGATACTTGAGAGTGTTGTGTAGTATTGTGAGCTCTTGTATTGTGAAGTGTTTCCAAATCCTCGTAATGTCAAACTCTATAAGTGTTGTTTTTACTTTTACCATGTGTAACTAAATTGTTTATGTTAGAATTTGGTGAATCAATCTATTATATGATGTTGTAATTATGACCTCTACATATTTATGATCCAAGTACATGTCAGTATTTCAATCTTTTATTAGTATGAACGTCAAACGGGAGAATGATTTTCATGCGTATTAAAACTTGTTTTATTGGTGTGAATGTCAAACGGGAGAATGATTATTCATACCGTATTAAAATCTGTTTTAATGAAAGTAAAAGTTGAAATACCCTTAATATGCCAATTACTGGGAATAGAGTTGGTGATTATTGTTGCTATAAGGCCAGTACTTAATGCAAATTTTTACTAAGAAAGCTCACGAGAGATCGCACTTTATGGTGACTACTTAGAATTTATATCACGAGGGATCGGTTATAATGATTTTAAGCTGCAATATCACGAACTTGATAATTAAATGTGTATGTTTGTAATTATTTCATTATATTTTAATGCGAGGATCATAATTTCAACATAATTTGTCAATCTGTGTTTTTACCTCAAGTATCTGAATTCTTCTGAATTACATCTCAACTTTCTAGATAGATTTTATCTTTATCATCTTTTTACCTCATGAACAAATCAATCATCAAATTTTGTGAATATTGTATAAATTGTTTATAAAGCATTTTTTTGTGAATAAGTTTTGATAAATTTACCATTGTAAATAAGAATTACTAGAACATTCAATCTCAGTGGAACGATATCTAAATTTGAAAACTACAAACGATTAGTATACTTGCCAATTAAAGACCCAACAGTATTCAGAGTTTAACAATAGACACACAAATATTTATCCATAACAACACTTAGCAGCAACACACTTTATAGCAAACTCAAGCATCAACAAGCATATTGTAGGATGTCTAACTCTTCTAGCCCTGATGTAATTGTTTTATAATCTCTAAGTGATTTGGTTAGGATTTGGTAATCTTGACCAAATGATCAATGCATTGATTGTTCATATAAAGAGTTTCTTTCCCAATTAAACATTACTTGACCAAACTCTAAAATACTTAGACAGGTTTCCAATTCAGACTTTAACTTTGAAAAGGTTTTCTCATTGGACACATTGCTAAGGAAGCCTCTCAAATGTAAGCGGTTATATATGGTAACTTACTCCTCTACGGATTTGTAAAACACTTAGACCCATAGTACAACAAAACTAACGAACGAGTAAGTCAACCTCCTATAATTTTCAAGGTTACATCGAGGTTAAAAGAACATGGATCTTGATAATAGCAAGGAGTCCA
Organism: Clitoria ternatea; assembly: GCA_037962975.1. Lineage (NCBI taxonomy): Eukaryota > Viridiplantae > Streptophyta > Magnoliopsida > Fabales > Fabaceae > Clitoria > Clitoria ternatea. Next base: position 6,095,210 of record CM075674.1, read on the forward strand.
CGGCTACACTACACACATAACATGGAGCCATGAATAACCATAAGCAACTAGGAAACAAAAACATTTAGGAAAACAAGAAGCTAAAAATAAGGTGTTATAAACGAAATATGTATAAAAACACCTCAATTTTTTAGTCCGTATAATATACAACATTAAAACTCAAATATAAGGATCAGATTAAAGCTACCAAATGTAATGAATAAATGATATTTCTAAAAGTTAAAGGTTAATGAATAAATGATATTTTTAATGATGCATCTGTTAATACTTTTTAGTAAAATATAAAAAAATAATAAAAAAACAATAATTTCTATCCCATCCACAAACATATTCTAGTATACCCCTAATATAAGTTTTAACTTATCTCATTTCAGCTCTCGTTATAACCCTAGTTTGGATCTCATACCACCTTTTATGGGTTGTAGTAGTTTAGCTATGTATTGACTATCCACATCGGTTTAACTACCGATCATTGATACGGATCTTATATCACCAATTTCGATATCGAACCCTTACAGAGATGATTTGATGAGTACAAAAACCACGTTTCTGAATAAGATACTTAAGAAAATACAACCGCAGATGCGCATCAGAAGAACTAGCATTTGACAGCATGTTGTGGTACAAACAAACACATTAACTGCTACAGCTCCCAAAAAAGAAAAAAAACCTTCTAAAATATCACACTGCTGTCATATCAGATGACATGGAAATCAGCGAGGGGCAATTTTATTCCTCCATTTTTTTTTTGCTGAGTAATTTTATTCCTTTGTATACACTCCTTGTACACAAAAACTTGCATTAATTGGTTTTACACTCTTTCTTTCATCTCAAGCATCAGCACGAGCAGGCTCCTCGAAGAAGGGGAAAAAGAACTGTTCGTCTCTGTTGAAGATTTCGTCCACCTTCTCCGGAGGGTAATTAAAGGAGAGCCCCTTGGCAGTGTGGTCCAATGCCCTCACAATGTTGTTCTTACCCGCAAATGTGAGCTTCTTGTTCCCAGTAGCATTGACCTCAAAGCAAATAATCTGCAGGTTATTTCTCTTTGAAGAAATCGTCACAAAGGGGTGACCCGCTGGAACAACAAACACCATTCCAGGCTTCAAATTACCACTTATCCGATGATATGAAACCCTACCACGCTTTGACTTTGAGTCTGACACGTGTGGACATGACATCTCAAAATGTCCTTCACCGTCTTTCACCACTGCTATCTTCGTTGCATGTGTGTTGTAGTACACAGTTGTCATACTTCTCTGTTATCTCCAAACAAATAATTAGAGATACATATATGCATGTCTTGTAAAGCATGGTAGAATTATTAAAAAAAAAATTGGTATATACCTTGGTGATGTTGGCAAAGGTAAGCATGAGATTAAGTCCTTGAAGTCCACTCTTATCATTGTCGGGACCAACTTCAAGTAGACGACCATATTGGTTCGCGAAAATGGGAGACGTTGAGAAAAGATTAAATGGATTCGATTTTCCACCGAACGGCCAAATGCTTTTCTTGGGGGCCATGGCACGCACTTGTTCTCTCGGTATTTTGAAAATACCTCCCTCATTCTGTTGATCAAAAAGACTTTCTAACTCTTTTCTTGGACCCTGATCCAAAACAAAGCACGTTTATGCTTGATATCCAATAAGAAACTACACCATATACATAATAATATACTAAATATAATGATGCCGAATTTCAGGTGACCTACTTTGAGTGCAGCTTGCAGCACTTCCCAGCTAAATGCTGTCAGCACCGATTCTGGGTTTCTTCCTCCAGGCCCAAAAAATTCCTACAAAATTTCTGTATATGTCAGTATTATCAACTCTTATTTATACCCTGCTTCTGTTCCAGGTGAACTCAAATCTGAATCAATTTAAGTGTGTAAAGTAAGTGAATAATATATAACCTCATAATTTCCAGGAGTTGAGATAGGTGTATGGAACACGGCAAGCAGGAGCTTCTCATTCTCGTCTCTGTTAACTATGTAAAAAGGAGTACCCGGTTGAATTCTCACGATGTCACCAGATTCAAGGTTTAATCTTTCTGTTTTATCTTCCACCACCAACCCAATTATGCCTCTCCCTACCACCAATAAAAGGAAAAATTAAAAATCAAAATAACAATCAAGCATTAACCGTTAATAATTAATCAAGAATAAAAAAAACATGAAAATGTAAATTAATGTTTAAGTATATATACCCTTCATGTTGAATAAAATAGCCTCGGCATCGAGGTGGCGGGGAGGCATGAAAGTGTGTGGTTCAGCTTCTATAATGGCCAAACGGAAATTCTCAATGCCTTGAAGAAACTTAGATAGCTTAGAGAACTTCTTCAGAACCCGAACCCTGCCACCCTCTGTTTCGACTGTGGTGTCAAAATGTTGATCTTCAAATACGTAGGGATTCTCTCCCTCTTCTTCCTCCTCTTCTTCTTCATGATGATGAGAACTTCTTTTTATTTCATGCTCTTTCTTCCTACGAATCTCCTCTTCAATTTCTCTCTCTCGCTCTTTCTTCATCTGATGATACTTGTCACACTTTTCCGTACATAGCTCTATGTCACTCTCAGTATATTGGTGTTGCTGTCTGCACTGGTGCTTACACGTTTCAAGCTCGGGGTCTTTCACCTCTCTTCCTTTTCTGGCCATGGCTAAACTCGAAAATAAGGCCAAAAGGAAGAAGAGGAAGATGGCTAAAGAAAGCTTGGTTTTCATCGCCATGGCAGATGATATACGACTCACTCAAGTGTTTCTTGGATACGAATTAAAGAGGCAATAATGTGGTGTTTATACGAAATGAAAGTGGAAAAAGACGAGTAAGGAATAGAATTGCAGTTGCATGCACTAGGACATGTGTTAAAGTACGTGTCCCATAACCAGAAAGCAACATCAGCGTTTGCTGGCAGGTACATTTGAGCAAGCGCGCATATATACAAACATACAAACATATACATCCGTAAACAAACCCAACTCTTGATTTAAGCATACTTTTTTTTTCTTCATTTTAAGAAGGGAAAAAGTTGTATCATTAACCATTCAATAGACATAACATAAATATATGAATGGTTAAATCACTGCTGCTCAAGAATTTATTATTGTGTTACTCAAGCATTTTTTTTATTGATTGTATGATTTATTTTCTTTCATAAATTATTTTTAGTATTATAATGTTTTTAGTGTTTTATTAAAACATCAAGGGTTACAATCTTACCACATTAATTAAAAACTGCAGTCAACCTCTATAGAGATGAAAGGGACTATTGAGATCATTCTTCTTTTTACTATTGGGGTTGTTCACCACCAAACCATAGCCATCCCCTTTTCACTGATAATCACAAGTAACTCATTTTCTAAGATCTCTCTCAACCAAAGAATTAACAAAACTGAAATCTTCTTATTCTTCACAAACAAAGCACCATCAATACAACATACTCATCACTTTAATTTTGAGGTTTTTGGTTTGATGTTAAGAGAAAGTGGTAGATATGATTAATGGTGGTTATGTTTGGTTGAGATGAAGATGCTAGGGGGTGGGGGAAGAAATAGTAGGTGGGGGTGGTTGCTGGAAGAGTGAAAGAAGATAGTGGAAGAAGGGAAAGAGAAAAATGAGAAAGAGAGAAAGAGTTGAAGAATATGATGAGTTACAAAGACAATGGTGATGGAGCAAGCATGACTCTTGCTTGTCCTTTTGATAATTTCTAAAGGAATACCATTAGGAAATATCAAGAGACCAACAAAGAATTGATGAGTTTGTCCATAAAATTGGTGATTCAACCATCTTTTCCTGAGTTTCATAATTTTCTCTCCTTCACACTACAATACTTTGTGGTTTAGGCCACTGGTAGGGACCGTGACAAGCTATCTACTTCCTGTTGTAATAACAAATTAAAATTGAGTGTTGTTCCATTGAGGGTTGATGAATTTAGAATTCTTCGTTTAAAATTGTAAATGGCATTGTATTGCATAAAGATATAGTTACCAACGCTAGTGACAACATTAAAATAGCAAAATATATTGATTGGAATCAATTAAAAGGAAATTGGGATTGAATTTCGTCTATCTCCCTTGGTCGTACCCTGGATATACACATATAAATGGTATTCAAAGCTATTAATTTTGAAGCAACACTCAAAAGTCATTGATATCGATTCCTCGACTATGAAATCCATAACACTACTAAAAAAAGTTCATACAGTGACGGATAAAGAATAGGAATCTGTCGCTAAACAACCACAGCGATGAACACAGCCATGGGAGTCCTCCATCGCTAAAAGACTAGCCATTAACCTATTAGCGATGGTAACAGACAGTCGTCGCACAAGTTATGATGAGCAACTCACTACTAGAAAAATGACTAATAGCTACACTCCGTTAGCGACCGCCAAACCCCGTCGCTAATCAGTGACCGAATTAGCGACCGCTAAGGGATAGGGACCTGGAATACGAAAAATAGTGACGACATCAGCGACCAACACAATCCCGTCGCTGAATTTGGCCAAGAACCGTCACTAATACCGTCGCTAACTCAAACCCCGTCCCTGGTACGGTCGCTAAAGTTATTTCCCTCCATTTTTTTGGTTTCCCTCTAACTTATATATGGCGCCAACTGCGACGGTGATACTACAGTCGCTATGTCTTTGAAGAAATCAGCGACGCCGACGCGCCGTCGCTAGATACAAGGTAGTGACGGCAGGGGATAGCCGTCGCTATGTTTGGATACGTCAGCGACGGAGTGAGGCTGTCGCTAAGGTTCCTGAAGCGTTTCAAAATTTTAGAGGGATTTCTAAAATGAGCGACGGATGTAGTCGTCGCTAGTGTTGTTATATTAGTGACACATGTCATTGTTCGTCGCTATATTATTTAATTCAGTGACCTTTATAGCGACCGGTTGTACCGTCGCTAAGAGTTAAATCTATTTCGGGCACAACCCATTTTCCCCAATCTCTTTCTCCCTCAGACTCCTTCGTCTCTCTACCCCCAAGCCCTAAGTCTTCTCTCTACCTCCATCATTCTCTCTCTTGAACCACCGAACCACCGTCTCCCCAAGCTCCGAACCACCGTCTCCCCCTTACCACCGAACCACCGTCTCCCAAATCTCCGAGCCACCGTGGTCCCTAGTAACAAACCGCCGTCTCTCTTCACCCTCTCCGTTGGAAGCTTCGAGCATTTGAGACTCCCTTCCCTCCGTCGTTTGAGAGCCACGGTCTGTTCTCCACCGGCTCCCTCCTTCGTGACTGCAGGTAACATACATCGTTCCCTCTATTTTTCTTGTCTCTGTATTGTTGGTTATTGAAACTGTGTCGGGTTTCTTCTATTAGTCCCTTGTTATTTGTTAGTCCCTTAAGAACTTGTATGTTAAACAATTGAAAATCTCCTGCACCTGTGTAACAATGCTAACAAATGCAACTACAGTAACTATAATCTTTATACGTATTATGTATGAAATAAAAGGAAGAAGGCTATTGGACTCAATAGCAGGTACAGGGAAAAAAAGAACAGGGGAATGTCCCAAGGGTATCCAGAGAGAGAGAGAGAATCAGCATCAATTCTTCCACACCTCTTGCCCCTAACAGAAAGTTTTATACTAATGCTTAGGCCACTCAAAATCCTTCAACCGTGAATTGGTTATTTTAATTCTTTCACTTTTCCTCCTTTCTTGATTTGGTGGGTCAGTACCCACGTGTCCCTCCTTAGCTGAGTTGGCTAAAGTCTCTTTTGCCCTTCTTGAATATACATTTGTTACAATTCCTCCCCCATTAAAAACAACCTTGTCCTCAAGGTTGAAGTCAGGAAAAGCATCCAACAAGGCACTATGATCTTCCCATGTTGCTTTGGATTCTTGAAGGCCTTCCCACTGCACTAGATGTTGTTGAATCTGCTTGGTCCCTCTCAGAATTACCCTGCTTTGAAGTATAGAAACTGGTTGGAGGACTGGACTCAATTCATCATTGGTAATAGGCAATGGAATATAAGGAGTGGAATGATCTCCTATGTATTTTTTTAACTGTGAGCAATGAAAAACAGGGTGTATTTTTGCAGCAGGAGGCAATAATAACTTATAAGCAACCTGTCCTATTTTTTCCATGATGGGGAATAGCCCGAAATATCTCAAACTCAGCTTTTGGTTCTTTCTGAGTGCCACTGAATGTTTCCTGTATGGCTGTAGCTTTACTAAAACAGTGTCCCCTATGTTGAACTCATAATGTTTCCTCTTCTTATCAGCATACTTTTTCGTATGATCTTGGGCTTTATTCAAGTTCATCTTTAACTTACCAAGAATAACATCTCGCTGTAGCAGCTGTTCTTGAACAGGGATAGGGTCTCTAGAATCCAAAACATACTTGATCAACTGAGGTTGATCCCTTCCATACACCACCTTAAATGGTGTCATCCCACTGCTGTGATGATAAGCAGTGTTGTACCAATATTCTGCCCATGGTAGAAGTTTAGCCCAATTCCTAGGAGAGTCATAAGTGAAGCACCTCAAATACATTTCCACACATTTATTCAAGGCTTCAGATTGCCCATCTGATTGTGGATGATATGCAGTTCTTAAGTTCAGTTTGGTGCCACTTAATTTGAACAACTGCTGCCAAAATTGGCTAGTGAAGATTCTATCCCTATCCGAAACAATAGTCTTAGGTATGCCATGGAGCTTCACAATAGTTTTCATGAATGTTTCTGCTACCTGTCCACTGGAATAATTCGTTTTCAGAGTAGAGAAATGAGTATACTTGGATAACCTGTCAATCACCACCATAATCACAGTGTACCCATGAGAAGAAGTAAGGCCTGTTATAAAATCCATGGCCAAATCTTCCCATATTTGTGCAGGAATTGGGAGAGGCTGCAGTAGTCCCGATGGAAGTGTTGTATCATTCTTGGCCTGTTGGCAAACCAAGCAATTCTGAATATAGTCCTTAATGTCCTTGTGCATTCCATTCCAATAAAATTGAGCGGCTATTCGGGCAAGTGTCCTAGTGAAACCAGCATGGCCTCCTATTACAGAACTGTGGTACTCATGCAGAATTTGTTGGACTAAATCATGCCCTGAAGGAACAACTAATCTACCTTTCCAGTATAATAATTGATCATGGACAGAATAATTGGAATGAGGGGGTTTATTTATTAGACATAAATCCATAATAGCCTTCAGTTTAGGATCCTTAGCAAGTACATCTTTCAGGATAGGGATAAATAGTAATCTAGGCTGAGACCAGGCCATGAAAAAGGAACGTGACAATGAATCTGCAGCTATGTTGTCCTTTCCTGGCTTGTACTCAATAGTGAAATCATAGCCTAAAAGTTTATGGAGCCATTTCTGCTGCAGTCATGCGTTTAATATTTATGGTTTTTGTGATACTGGAAGAAGCAGTTTGAGTTAGGTTTGGGAGAAGTGGTGGTAAACTGGTGGATTTAATGGTTTGAGAAGCTGGTGGGGAAGTATATGTGGCTGGTGGGGAAGTATATGTGGCTTGTGTTTTGGGAAAATATGTGGAGGGATGGGTTTTGGGTTTTGAAACATACTTTTCTTCATAAAGTTTGGCCAAGGATACACATCGAATCAGAGTAGTTGGAGCCTGTGCTATCACATCACGCCTGATATCCGGTTTGAGACCACCAACAAAACAATCCAATAAGGCTTCAGAAGTAATTCCCTGCATATGATTTGTTAAAGACGTAAACTGCATATAATATTCGTGCATTGAAGCAACCTGGGTCAGCTTAAACAAGTGGGACCGAGGGCATTCATAGGGGGAGGGTCTAAATTCTAGCTCTAATGCTCTAGTGAAAGCGATCCAAGAATGAAATGGGTCATTATGGGTCATCATCTGGTACCAAGGCACGACATCATTATCCAAATGAATCGCGACAATGATTAAACGTTGCATTTGTTACAACCTGAAACATGAACTTGGCAGAAATAATGTTAAGATTACTGAAAAAACAACTTAACTATTATAGGAAATCCATGACCTTGCCAATTACCAGTTGAATGACTGATAGGTTTCCAGCATGAACGTAACCAGTGAGAACCAGAGTGCATTTTTCAGAATTACCATTATTAACAACATGAACCTAAAATTTGGGGCAGGAAACATATCGCATACCATATATAATGCGTGTGATTTCAAAATGTAAATTCCATAAACCACATTTATGTAAAAATGTTGTAAGAACAATTTAAAATTAAAGAGTCCTACTCATGACCTAATTTAATTCCGTTGTCTTTGTTGGTTCCTAATTTTATTATCCATGTTTAGACAGCAGAGGAAGTACTTTGTATTTGATATGATGAACGACCCACTAAGGATCAGGTTAGGGTATGTGTGCGGTACAACAGGTAAGCAATATTAATGGGTGGACCGAGTCACTCTGCAGCTATGCTGCCCTAAATTCTGGTTTTAGGTCAACAAACAACAACTAATTAAGGGGAGAAAATAAGTCACCTCTAGATTTTTGTAAGATGATTATGCCCATTTTTGAGTCTACAAGTGGAAGAAAAATAATATTATTGTGATAAGTGATATAGTATAAAAAGTAAAAAATAAAAAGAAAAGGTTGGTGTGTTTTGGGATGAAGTTTTTTTTGAGATGCATGACATAATTTAATCATAGTATTTGATTTAGTTTAATCTATTAGGATAGTGGTAAAGAAAATGGGGAATAAGTATCATAACTAGAATTCCAATGTATATGTTAACATCATTTGTTGACCTTTCGACATCATAATTTTTGATTTTGTATCACTTTCATATTGCCATGATATTGAAATTGAAATGTATAACAAACATACACATAAGATTATTTTGTTGAAGACATGAACACATCTTGTTGTGTTGTGTTGAAAAATCTAAGTAATTCTATATCAAGTAGATGTAAATAAGTTGAGCAATTTATAACTATAAAGACACTTACATTTATCAGCTTAAAGTTTTAGGTTATATTGTAATGTCAAATCAGTTTTGATAATCTAATCAGACTCATAATTTTACTAGTTTTCAAATTCCAATTAAAAAATCACAACTATAATCAAACATATCCTTGAAGACATTGTCACTGCTTCAAAGATTTGTAAATTCAAAATATAGAGGAGGAAATAGGTAGTTAAGTCCACTAATTTTGTAAGGCTGTTTTGAATCACGGGACCAGTAGAAAAAAGTGTAGTAGCTTGTGGTCATGATCATTGAACTGTTAAATCAAATCAAGAATCAGTTCGGTCAGTGTTGTTTTTCTTAAAACTATCTTCACATATTCGTATTTACTATTATTTATACCTTGTATAATCATTTTTTTAGGGGCAATTAAATTAAATCAATGTGTAATCTTTAACTTAATGAGAGTATTTAGAGTCACATTTGTTCAAAGTTAACTAAGTAAAATTACATAACTAGTAATACTTTTAATACTATAGTTTCATATAATTGCTATTTTTATTTATTTATAACTAAGATTTATTACATAATTATACTGATTCAGTAAGTTATGGTATTAATGATGTTTTCAAACAAAATTATTTAAATTTTGATTTGTTTAAAAAATATAAGAAACAACTCATCATCAAAACCAAATTAAACCAAATTACAAGTATTTTCGACATGAATTTATTACTCTACGAACTGGCAATGTATGTGTAATCAGATTAGGAAGGTCTAAAAGCGGTTATGGCGCCGCCATGGCGGTATGGCGTGGCGGAAATTGAACGGCCCGATATGAAAGGGTCATGGCGTTGGGGTTTTTCATGGCACCGCCATGGGCAAGGCGCAATATCGGTGCTTGGCCGGCCATGGCAGAAACGGGAGAAAAAACAAAAAAAAACATCTTGTTTTTTTTTATTAATGTAATTTACTTCTTTCGTGTGACATAAGATATGCTATTGATGTGAACAAAAATTGTTAATTTGCTAAAGATAGTTAGGATTCAGTTTTTCTGTTTTCCCTTTTTTTAGTAAGTTGTAAAGCTAAAAGTCATTACATTATTAGCTATTACATCTTTAGAAACCTCATTATGGAAACCAGTTGAATGTTGGGAACTTTGATTAACACTGTTAACAATCAACTTTGTCATGCAGACCAACACACTTTACGTGTGGTCTGTGTTCGGCTTTCATCAGCTTCGTCTCTATCGCTATCTCTCTTTTGACGGTAATCCCCTAACGCTAACTTTCTGGCTATGTGTGTTGTATGTTTTGAAGTGTATGTATGTTGATTGTTGTTTGTTAGTGGAGAGCAGAGCTCATTAGGCAATGGTTTTGTATGCTGATAACATGATTTTTTATGCATGTATAATGTTGTTTGTTAGTGGAGAGCAGAGCTCATTAAGAATTGGTTTTGTAACATGATTTTTTATGCATGTGTAATGTTGTTTGTTAGTGGAGAGCAGAGCTCATTAGGCATTGGTTTTGTGTGCTGATAACATCATTTGGGACTTAATACCTCTCAATATCATATACAATGCGTAGCATATATAATTATCTATACTGGGAAGTTTTCTGTATGTAACAGGCCAATTTTAAATTTGGGAAATGTCTAGTTTATAGGGGAGACTCTGCCAAAATTTTGGGAGGCTCCCTTTCTTAGGGAACTTAAAAAATGAAACTCAACTTTAATAATGTAGGGTTTAGTCGTGTGTGTACCCATTAGATTCCCGTTCAAGTTTCAAAACAACCGGCTGATGTACCGTGTTGTGTTGGATCTTGAATTGTCCCGATTGGACAGGTTGGTATGAATTTGTAACCAGTAGGGCGTAACCCATCAATGTTGTATGTGGTCTATGTTGAGACGTTGAATGTTCATTTGAAATTTCGGTTTTGGTGTTTCGTATTGTCCCCAGGGTGCATGAGCTGCGTGCGGTGTTTCATACCATACGTATCTCTGTGTACTCGGGGACCAATGCGAAATGCTGTTGAAATTTCAAATGAACATCAACGACACAAGATAGACCACATACAACATCGATGGGTTACGGATGGTTGCATATTCATCCCGAATGGGATAGGGCCCCACCAATTTGCAACATCAAAGAGATAGAGTGATTCACAACCGATAGTCAAATAAAAATTTAAAAATGTAAAGTAACAGAAATCGTGCTTGTTAGATATTATAAATAGAGGTACCGGCAAATCGGAGATGGATGTACAACCGACTAGATCACAGTCGACGAGTGACTGAGGAGTTTATGATGGGGCTATTGGAGTTCATTCCGTTCGCTACGGCAAACACGCCTGGATTTGAAGCGACTCAGAAGATTCGTTGTCCGTGCTCAAGGTGCAAATGCATGAGTTTTGAATACGCGGATGATGTGATGTGCCACCTAAATGAGAAAGGGTTCATAGAAACATACCACTGCTGGTACAACCATGGTGAGCAGTTACCGTGAAGACCATCAGACGTAACCATGTAACAGTCTTACTACGAGGTTGGAGGAAACAGGGATACGTACAACAACATACAACAAATGGTGATGGATCATGTTGGACCCTCCACCAGGCGTATGCTGGAACATGATGACCAAGGAGCTCATGGAGACTCTGACAATGTAGAGGAGGATCCTAATCCGGAGGTAAAAAGATTTTATGATTTGTTAGCGGCGGCTCAGACTCCATTGTGGGACGGGTGCAACAGTCACACTGAGTTATCCGTCTCCCTAGCTGCTTTAAGCCTAAAGGCAGATTATAATCTTTCTGGAGGTTGTTTTAATAGGATGGTCAATCTGATGGGTTCCATTATGCCTAGTAATCATCGAATACCAACAAACCTGTACCATGCTAAGAAACAAGTGGCAAACTTGGGGTTGGGTTGTGTGAAGATAGAGTGTTGTGTTGGCGGATGTATGCTGTTTAGAAATGAATTTGCAGATAAGAGTGTCACAAAATGTCTACATTGTAATGAGGAATGCTACAAAACCGTTAAAAGGAGAGGGAAGGTAACCCGGACGGCCAGGAAAAAAATGTGGTACTTCCCTGTAACACCGCGTCTTCAACCCCTGTATGCCTCATTGTCCACGGCAAAACACATGCGTTGGCATGCTCTGAACCGAACACAAGAGGGGTTTCTTTACCATCCTTCTGACGGGAAAGCATGGAAGTGTTTGGATGAGCTATATCCGGACTTTTCTGGCGAGTCGCGCAATGTAAGACTTGGCTTATGTACTGATGGGTTTAACCCGTTCGGTCAATACGGAAGAGCTTACTCTTGTTGGCCAGTCATACTGACCCCATACAATCTGCCTCCTGATATGTGTATGAAAAGGGACGTCATGTTTCTATCTATACTGGTTCCAGGACCCAAAAATCCAAAGGTGAACATAGACGTGTTTTTGCAACCGTTGGTTGAAGAGTTATCACAATTATGGGACAGCGGGGTAATGACATACGATGCGTCTTTGAAGAACAATTTCATGATGCGTGCTGTTTTGATGTGGACTATTAACGACTTCCTGGCCTATGGTATGCTTTCTGGATGGTCAACGTCTGGGAAGCTTGCTTGCCCTGTATGCATGGAACATACCGGGGGGGAATCACTCCCTGTTAGTGGTAAGACAAGTTTCTTTGACTGTCATAGAAAGTTTCTACCATTGGATCACCCGTTTAGGAGAAACAAAACCGCTTTTAAGAAGAACAAGGTTGTTAATGAACCTCCACCCCGTAGGTTATCCGGTGCACGGGTTTGGCAATGGGTCGAAGAGTATCCATATATCTGGGACAAGAATGTTAAGGAGTTTGCGGGTTATGGTAAGGAACACCACTGGGTGAAGCAGAGTGTCTTGTGGGATTTGCCATATTGGAAAGACTTGTTGTTAAGACACAACATTGATGTCATGCACACTGAACGTAATGTTTTCATGAATATTTTTGACACTGTTATGGACATCAAGGGGAGAACAAAGGACAACGAGAAGAGTCGTCTAGACCTTTCGATTTGGTGTTCTAGGAAGGAGTTGGAATTGAGGGATGCGGTGTTGGTGTATGCACTATGAGCTTTTATGCTTTTTCATTTGTATCATTTTTTTATGCTTATCAATAAAATAAACATTTTAGTTTAAAATTGTTTTAAAACGTATTTATCCTTGGAGTAATAGGTCATATAAAAATTATTCCTAAAATGTCCCTAGTCAAGTATTTACATGGGGACATGTAAATACACTGAGACTAGTGTGTGAGTGTACTGATTACCTGATCTCACAGATCATAGATATAGATGATATCAAGTCTTCACACGGGTACACATTAAGAGTAATGATGTACTGGACAGACCCACCATGAGAACGTTGCATGGATCGTTACATGATTGTCATAAACGATTCTCAATGTGATAATGGTATATGTAGTCCTTTGACCTGAAGTCACTACGATTCCTACATGAGGAGTTTATTGTTTTAATATAATTAAACGTCTTTTGTAACAAGAGGACTATAAAGGTTGTGATTAGGCAATGAACAAATTATGCAGAGGAATGTGAGTGATGTAGATGGGATTTGTCTCTCCTATGTGACAGGAGTGATATCTATAGGCCACTTGATGGAGTAAGACTAAGAAAATGCATGGCCATGCTAGAAAGAATAAATATTAGATATTTATTCGGATTCAGTCTACTCTGGTATCAAGTAAAATAAATTGGGCCGTACAAGGATGACGCGACCATGCCTTGGGCCCAATTAGGATATCGTGACAAAAGGAACAAACATATTAAATAATTATCACTTATAGGTTATGTTGATAATATTCGGACATAATGATGCATTGCTAGATGTCGCTCTTATTTTATATTAATAATAAAATAATTTATTATTAATATGACCGAGTATTTTACCTGTAGGGTCGCACACATAGAATAAGCCCATCAGAAAATGTTGTCTTATTTTAACTAAAATAAAGCTATTGGGCCTAACTCATTTGGAATGAGTAAGGAGCCCATTTTTAGAGAGAATAAATTAGGTCAAACCTAAGCCTATAAATAGAGCATAAGATGCTCATAGGTCGTTCACTCAAGTGAGACACAAATTTGCAAAAGTTGCAAGAGCTACACGCCGTCAAACTAACAGTTGACAAGTGTTGCGATTCTGGTGGGAGTGCTCGTGTGGACTCCTAAAGGACGAGGCTACGACTGCTTTGGTGTTCTTCAAGAGGTAATCCAAAAACGTTTTTTTTGTTTGTTTTGTGCTTTGAAACACAGAACCTTGCAAATCCTTTGGAATCCCTTTTTTTCCGCTGCTCATGTTTAGGGATTTCCTAACATGCGGGACGTGGAAGAATGTTTAAACCCCATGCAAAATATGCTTTAACTAGACCACAACAGATTGCTATGTGTATTTGGATGAATGAGTTGACCCTGCCTGACGGATTCGCTTCTAACTTGAGTAGATGTGTCGACGTGAAGGAGGGCAGGGTGTTTGGCATGAAAAGTCATGATTGCTATGTGTTTATGCAATAACTACTCCTGTACGCGTTTCATGCCTTACCGAAGCCTATTTGGAAACCGTTGGTGGAGTTGAGTCACTTCTTTAAGGAGTTGATGGCTACTTCGTTGACTGTGGAGAAACTTGTGAAGATGGAAGAAACTATCCCGGTATTGATTTGTAAGTTGGAGCAGATTTTCCCACCAAGTTTTTTTGACTCGATGGAGCATTTGCCTATCCATCTACCATACAAGGCCTTGGTTGGTGGCCCGGTGCAGTATCGTTGGATGTATCCATTCGAAAGGTGAACGCCAGAACTCTTTAATTTCCTTGCAAACACTTCTTATAATAGTATTTTCTAACTTAACATTTGTTTATGATGTTGAAGATTCTTACGCTTTTTAAAAGATAAAGTGTCGAACAAAGCCTGCGTTGAAGCATCAATTTGTGAGGCATACTTAGTCGAAGAAATGACAACCTTTGCTTCTTTCTATTTTCCGACGGAGATAGAAACTAGAATTAGTAGAATTCCCCGCAATCTTGGGGTAGCCAGCCGCACAGGGTTTGATGAACAAATCTCGATTTTCAACTATCCTGGTCATCCGGGGGGCAAGCTCACAAAATGTTACATTGATGAGAAAGATCGAAAGGCGGCTTACTTGTACATTCTTCTAAATTGCCCAGAAGTGGAACCCTTTCTTGAGTAAGTCATAAAAGTTATATGTTACATTCTAAACGTAGCTTTTATAGTATCTAAATTTGTTTCCTTTGAATAGCTTATATACAGATATGCTAAAACTTGAGCAAAATGATTTAACTGATGACCAAATTCATAGTGAGGTGTCATCCAAGTTCATTGGTTAGTTCGCACAACACGTAAGACCCGTATACCAAGTGTTTTTTATCTTTGCTTCTAACTCCCGGTATTTAACGATGACCTATTTGTTATGTTGTCCATAGATACAAGACCCTAACAACCATATTGAAGATTCTTTACTCCAAACCCTTTCTTGGGGGCCGGTGAAAACTGTTAAAAAATGGCCTATTTACTACGTAAATGGCTACAAGTTTAATAATCTTCAATGGAGTGAAGGGATGCGTACCCATAACTACGGGGTTTGTGTTAGAGGCACCGCCAGACAGTTGGAAGAAGACTTTTACGGAGTGCTGAAGGAGATTGTTGAAGTTTCGTTCTCTGGACGACTAAGAAGAGATATTGTTCTATTCAAATGTGATTGGTTCGACAACACAATCAGTGTTGGAACAAAGGTTGACAACAAGTACGGCTTAGTTGAGGTCAAGAAGAATGGTAGATATAAAGGGTTTGATCCCTTTATTTTTGCCCAACAAGCTGAGCAGGTTTATTACACAGACTTCCCGGGAGGACATCAGGACTGGTATGCAGTAATCAAGGCCAAGGCCCGAAGTCAGATCACTGACAATGTCTCCGAGGAGGTCGATGACGCTTATCAGCTTGCACCACACGAGCTCAACGATGCCAATTTGTTGTTCAACATTGATCCAGTCATAATGGATGAGACACTCGCCACTACGGGGGGTGAACACATTGACAAAGACCTTGTCTCTCGATCAAAATGGTCTAGGGCTGATCTGGATACTGACGAAGTTGTTCAAACAGATAACCACAGTGACACTGAAAGTAAGGGGGAATTTGAAACTGAAACAGACACAGAGTATGTAGTTGTTAAACATATATACATAGGTTTATATATATCCTGAGACTAACCTTTCTTTTCATGATTTTATCCACAGATGACGGGACGTCGACTGCCCTTCAGTAGGGGTGGTGGGTCCAGGACCCCGGCATCCCTTCTGGGGACTCCCACCCCAGGGCAGGAGACCACTCCATCACCACCACCACAGCGGACCACTCCATCACCACTATAACAGACCACTCCATCACCACCACTACAGCAGACCACCCCATCACCCCCACAGCTGACCACCCCAGAGCAGACTCCTGGAGTTGGTGGCTTGGAGGACCATGGCCATCAGGCCACCCTACCTCCGGCATCCTCTCTGCCCATGTTGGTACCCGTGCCGGCCGGAGACAAGTAAGTGACTAAAACTCAAATACTTTTATGTTATTTGTATGGTACTTTATATTAAACTTTAGTGGAAAGACTTGTTGGTTTATGGTATGTTACTTTAATTAGTACTTGTATAGATTGAATTGTACTGGGCACTCTTCTGTTTGTAACAGGGTAACTATTTAAACTTGGAAATGTTACATTTATAGGGGAGACTCTGCCGAAATTTTAGGAGTCTCCCTAGATTGTCTGTTGTTATACTCCTGATATAATTGTTGTCATTACAGCTTTGTTGATAGTAGTCGCACTACCAAAGCGATTACTAAGGTATTAAAGGCCCAGTGGGATGGTCCATATATATCTTGGACAGATGCTGGGAAGGTTGTCCAAGATAGGTGGTTTGATACCTTCTCAGTAAGTTCCTAGCTTATTTGTTGTGATTTGATTTGTAAAATAGACCTCTTATTAATTTTTATTTCTCATTTCATTTTACAGCGTAATTACCAGTGGGCAGAGGGTATGATTGATGAGATTAGGAAGGTCTTTGCCACAAAGACCTCCAAAATCATCAAGAGTACCCATTGGAAGGTGAGGGACAAGGGTAAGCGCCCTCGTTGGATCTCGGAGGACCATTGGGACGGGATGGTCCAGAAGTGGGGCGGTGTCCCGTTCCAGCAGGCGAGTGCTCGGAACAGGGCAAACAGAGCCGCCGATGCTGCAGCCTCAGTTTACACTGGGGGTAGCATTTCAACCCTCGAGCACAAGAAAAGATTTGTAAGTATATTTATGTTAAACATTTCTATTATGATTCGTCTGACATGTTTACAAATAATAATCTCAATGTTTTTTATCCACCACAAGAGCTGAGGGAGCACCGAGAGCCTTCTTTGTTTGAGGTCATGCAAATGACCAAGAAGAACAAAGCCGGTGCATGGGTAAACCAGAAGACTATGGATCTAGCGGTATTTACTTTTAACTGACACATGCTTATAATTTACAAATTAGCTTACTAATCCTATCATTGTTTTTGAATTTACAGGAGGCGTATCAGGCCAGGCGGGCCGAGAAGGAGGCGGACCTGGTGGCTTCCACTCCTGAAAAGGGAGGTTCCTCCCACCCTATCTTGTTCTGACGACAACGCCATCTATATGGAGGCTGTTGGCGGTGTGAACAAGAAAGGGAGGGTATTTGGATTGGGTGGCGTCGGCACGCAGCTGGCGAAAAAGGGGAAGACCCCTTCCTCTTCCTCTTCCTCTGATCTTCCGACTGAGGTTGTTCAGGTAATTCAAAACCTGAACGATGAGCTATAGGAGGAGCGACGTCAGAGGCAGCTGTTAGAGGACCGGGCCGAGGCGGACCGACAGCGGGCCGAGGAGCAGCACGCCAAGACTCGTTGGTAACTTGCCCAGCAGCAGGAGCTACTGATGCAGTTGATGGCGAGGCTACCTCCCCCCACTTCCCAGGCGCCCCCACCACCACCCCAGGATCCCCCACCACCATGATTGTATTTTTATTATTTATACACATTGTATATTTGATTTATAGTTTTTATATTATATTTCATTCAGTATTTATTTTGTCATTCTTCATTTATTAGGTCAATATTTATTGGTAATTAAATTCAAATAAAAAAGCCTTATTGTAATTATCATTAATAATTCAACCTATTTGATAAATAAATTTTATCCATTATTTTGTTTTTAATAATAATTTAATATTTTTTAAAAAATTTCAAATTTAATTATAAAATTTTATCAACCAATACAAAATACAAAATATTAAGCTACATTTTTAAAGTTAAATTAACAAAACCTATAAATATTTAACAAAACCTATAAATTAACTAACACAGTGTAGCTGTTATTAGCGACGGAGTCTAGAGGTCGCTACATGGCAACAGTTAGCGACGGTTGGGTCAGTGAAGCAGAGACCATTTTAGCGACGGCATTATGCCGTCAATATGTTAGCGACGGAGTCTCTGTGGTCGCGGATGTGTTTTCGACGAAGGATTTAGCGACGGCTTGTGTCCCGTCTGAGATACCGTCGCTAGGCTTTGTAGCGACGGACTTTGCATGAATTAGCGACCAATTATTTCCGTCGCTAACAGGTATTTTTTTAGTGGTGACTGGCGTTATTGAAGGGTGACAAAGTGGTGGTCTCCTTTCCCATCACCTCCGTCGCTGTTTAAGTCCCAAATTAGCCACAAAAAGAAAGTGGGCGGCTACCCAATTGAAGTAATTTCGTCGCTAAGTCTGTTGCTACCTCAAGGCTGAACTAGCGATGGCTAGCAAGTCGTAGCTAAATGGATGACGACATGCCGTCACTACTACGGCCACTACAAGGAACCCAAGTCAGTGATGAGGTTACAGTCATAGCTACAATGGTTGCAAGATGTCATTGCTATTGCAGTCGCTACTGTCTGACCAAGTTAGTGACGACTTTATCATCCGTCGCTCCTGTATGACTCCGTTAGCGACAGACCTGTGCAGTCACTAGTAGTAAAAAATGATTTTTTATAAATATTATGTTTGTAGAATATTATAGGGTTTAGGTTTTAGTAGAATATTATAGAGTATATTTTATAAAGTTGAATTAAATTTTTGATATAAAAAATTATATATGATTTTTTATAATAATACTTTTATTATTTAGCCGATGTATACGCAGGCTCGTAATAAATACAATAAAGTGTGTCATCCCTTAGTTATTTACCTATATTTTAATCATTCGATTAAAATTCCAAAGAATTTTTTTGTAAAATAATTAATAGCCCATTCCTTATCAAACTATTCATTTTACATTATAAGCTATAAAACTATTTCTAAATGTCATTTATAAGACCTAAGATTCAATTACAATGCAGAGAAACAAAGTTTGGGGAAAACAGGGGGCTGACGCTACGCGCAATCCCCATGCTATGCGTGGTCTCCCCTGTTCGAGTCTGGCACTACGCGTTAGCATGACAGTGAGAGCAATGCTGCTGTTACACATTTTAGGTCATTTAACCAACTTCTAAGAGTCCTAGATTGCCCGATTCAACTCCGAACATCACCAAACTTCATGGGCACTATATTACCCCTATTCCAAAGCTAAAGTCCGTTCGCCAAAATTTCATCATATGCGCGAGTTATGTACGGAAATGCATTTAGCCACTTATATACAAAAACCTATGCACCAACTACCTAAATGGGCTCCAAATAATACACAGTTTTT
Organism: Clitoria ternatea; assembly: GCA_037962975.1. Classification (NCBI taxonomy): domain Eukaryota; kingdom Viridiplantae; phylum Streptophyta; class Magnoliopsida; order Fabales; family Fabaceae; genus Clitoria; species Clitoria ternatea. The sequence goes on from CM075674.1 coordinate 6,114,869, forward strand.
AAATATTGTAGGGAACCTGTTGGTCCCTTCTGGGGGTCCTAAAACCCACCGAATCTCTAAATCATCACTTTAGTTCCTAATTTCACATAATTTCTTATTTTTAAAATATGCATCAAATCATTAAATTCACCAATGCATCAATCAATCTCCCAATCATATCACACACAATTCACATGTATATTGTAGAACCTACCCATGATAATCAATCACGCACATCATCTTGGCTTTACGCCAATATTCACATAATTTATCAAATCTAATATGAACACCATCAATATCATCATATTCCTATTACACCACACAAGTCCATCATTTATGCCCGCAATCCGCATGATTATCAATTTATTTCATAAACTCCATAGGTCTTTGGCATCAATTACTCGCTTGGCACTCCCTCTAGGGCATTAGTGTCTTCCCTGTCATTGGTTACTAAAAGAAGAAAACCATAGCAAGGGTGAGTGTATGAAATATCGTAATTAATATAGAACGACAGTTATAATTAGTATGAATATCTAATAACTTAATATCCTTATTATTATTATTATTATTATTATTATTATTATTATTATTATTATTATTAACTTACTAGTTTCCTTGTAACTATATAATTAGTTATTCCATTTCATGATAATTTATATTCACTTAACCTCAATAAAATTTCAAAATAATATAAACCACGCATATAATGCATTCAACATCATTAATATTCTCAATTTCATATCATACTGTCATCAATCATCAAATCAACCATAAAACATCATTATTATTAATTCACATATATCACAACTAACTCGCATATATCTGACTCCTAGTATCCGAATACTAAAGAATCGGCCTTCAGCTGGGGGTTCTACTTGACACCCCGTGAACCCTACTTGGCGATCCACCTCAACCACTAGGTCCTACTTGACCACTGGGTAGCTCAACTGGATCTCAAAGGAATGCGGGAGCCGAAAACAAGGCGCAAATCATACCGTCGGTCATCCCCCACCACATAATCATGCATATATACATACCATACATGGTTCATCATCATCAATCTCATATAATTATCAAAAACTGACATTTAACGATCACATAGGGCGGCCACATAGACCCGACCCTTAAACACCATGCCACAATATATCCAATCATCACTCATCCATCAATTCCATATATTTTTCATAATCAGATTAACATCATATCACGAAGCATAATTATTATTCATTTTAACTCATAATGCACAAAGTACCACGCATATATAATCTACATATATATTTATCAACTTCCTATCACATAATTAATCAGTTCAATATACTACCACAACATATACTCGTTTAATCATATATATATATATATATATATATATATATATATATCCATAATTGTTATCTAGCTAATCTACAAACTTTCTAACAATTCCTTGTTATTTTATAATCTTCCCAAACCTAAATTTTATATCAATCCTAATTAATTACAATCCGAACACCCCCTTACCTTGGTTCCACACTTCTTCTAGTTGCTCACGGTGTCAGTCGCGTCCTATGATCACTTAATTCACTTTTCGGCTTCCAAACTCAATACCCACTTTGCCAATCGATCCCCCGGCACTTGTTCTAACACCTACGGTCACTGAAACACAAAACTCATTAGTACTTTGTCACCTTTACCATGCTAGACTCAAAACCCAAGCTTCCCCTAGTCATAAAACACGAAATTTGAGCCTCCCCCATCACATGCAAATTTAGTTTAGAGAGAGAAATGGAAGAGGGAAGAAAAAGACTTGAAATTGAAGCTTCCTCCATGGCCTACCTTGGTTCCCAAAGTCCAAAGATATGATTAAACACAAGTTCCCACTACAATTCTACTTGGGTTTGGTTACACGATACAATGGAAGAAGAAGAGAGGAAAATGGTGTTTTGGTATCTGTTTTGCATGTCTCAATTTTAAAATTGATCACGACACTGACGCTACGTGTCATAGTGGCGCTACGTATTAGGTCATAATTTCCAACCTGACGCTACGCACCATTCCTACGCTACGCATCAGGCATAATCCATCATTTCCTTTAAAAATTTAGTCTAAACTCATCCCTTTGTCTCATATCCCCATATTATTATTATTTTAAGCTTCATTATACATATACCTATTCTTTTAAATACAAAAATACCCCATCAACGTACCTCATTAGAAAAGATCAGGATACAATCATCTCATTTCTGACTTCAGCTCCCAAGTATAGGTTATTCCATTGAGATTTTGCCACTTCACTTTCACTAAAGATATCTCTTTATTCCTTTGATATCCCTCAATGCAAATAGGAATCACCTCCACTATTAAATCCTCTTTCAATTTAATAGAATCTTCAGGGAAAGCCATTGTATCACATGGGATGTACGCCCTCAATTGCGAGACATGAAACACATTATGGATATTGGTCAAAGACTGAGGAAGGTCCAATCCATATGCAACATCTCTAATCCGCTCCAAGAATCTAATATGGTCCAATATATCTCGGATTAAGTTTCCTGCTTTTCAGCACCTGACCTACACCTTTAGTGGGTGAAACCTTTAGAAATACCCAATCTCCAACTTGAAACTCAAGTGGCCTATGTTGTCACACTCGATTTTCTGGACCTGAATCTCGATGTAATCAAGATAATAATTAATAAAAATGCGACTAAATTTTTTGCGTTTAAAATAATTTCAAAAACACTATAAAGATTACATCAAGACCCGAACCACAGAAAATCGAAGAGTGGGATTTAATAATTTATAAACTGGATCGCTAATCAAAAGGCCCATATATGTATACAAAATAATTTAAGTTTACAGTGAAAGAAGAATATGTATACAGGGCACCCGCCTAGTTCCATATATGAAGATATGGAAAAAGGCTCAAACCATCATGCAATTTCATAATATAAGCCTATTAGGCCACAATGGACTATGCACCTAAATCTTAATCATACATCATCAATTATAAGTAGCCTCTACTTGAGACATCCCTCACCAAATGGTATCAATTCAAATATCATCATCTTTAGTATGCATTATCTTAATCATTCATTCATATATTAAGCAATACATCCGCCTTGTGCATTACAACAAGATTGATGGATACATATTCATAAATCATCAATCATCAACATCATCATTCATAATTTCATTCATTATAACATATTTAACAATCGCTGCTGGCTAAGGCATTCCGTTACCACTATTTACCTTCTTCAAGAGCTTTAATTCAAAAATCGAAACCCATCCCATGACAACCCTACATCACAATGCTAAAAAGGAGACAACATGGGAGAGTGAGTTATACATTCAAAATGACGAATATAAATACATTGTGATTATGTGTACATGCATTCAACCAACATGTGTGCTTTGCTATAAATCATCAATCCATCACTTAAACCATCATTAAGATATTATCTTGGCATACAAGCCTCATTATTCACAATTCATGTCAAGCACAAGCACAAGCACATACACATTCACATAGCCCTACATCATTATGGGCATTCATAATTATCATCAATTAAGTCATTAAATCTTTAATCAATTAACACTCTCTCAAGAGGTTCTCATTTCTTTTTGGTCATCCTCATCTCAAATGCCATGCACCTATGGCTAATGCATATGTCAACTGTTTAATACATATACAATGGATCCATTTCAATCACCCATGCACACATGGTATCTCAAGTGATCGCAACCACTTATAATCAATCTTATATTGGTTTCCTGTCATGCATGGGGTACTCCCTTTTCATAGAATCCTGCAGGATTTTTCATTATGATCGCAACCACATATCAATCAATTTATATTGGTTTCCTGCCACGTATGGGGTACTCCCTTTTCATAACCCTGCAAGGCTTTCTTCGTGATCGCAACCACGTTTCATTCATTTCACATTGGTTTCCCGCCACGCATGGGGTACTTCCTTCATAGTCCCGCAAGACCAATTTCATATCCACATACTGGTGATCGCAACCACCTTCATCATATCATATCGGTTTCCCACCACGCATGGGGTACTCCCCTCATAGAAACTCGCATGATCTTTCTCTTTTCAATATGCTCGTGATTGCAACCACGTTCATCATTCTCAACATATTGGTGATTGAACCCACCTTCATTCATTCATATATTGGTTTCCCGCCATGCATGGGGTATTCCTTCCTTCTTATATAGTCCCGCAAGACCATTTACTATGATCACAACCACATAATCAATGTTATGCCATGCCATGAATACAAAATGCAATAATGCATATGCCAAACCTTAACCTTGCAAAGATTTCTCACCCTCTCACTTAGGGGTATATTATATATTTAGTTTTGTTATCATTGGCATACAATCAACCACAAGGTCCCTCAAGGCACAACATTTACATTTTCATAAATCCACACTTGGCAATCATAGCATATCAATCATCATAGCATTAATCCACGCATGAAAATCAACAAGGCATGTTAACTAATACACTTCAATTTCATAGCATCATATGCTTGCCAATATAATTCAAATTACATATACAAGGTTACACTTGTACCAAACACATTGGCATTGCAATCATCAATAATAATAATCATCATTTAATCAAGGGTATGTTCAACAACAATATCGTTTTCATTCAACATCATTAATCATCATTCAATACATGTAGCATTATCCACTTTTAATCATCATCAACATCATACCGAATTTATTGATTTACATAACCCATTACCATTCAATTGTCCCCTCATTAATTTCATTATCATACATGGTGTATAACCACATTATTTACTTTTCATCATCAATTATTATATCACATCAATAGTGGTAGACATTCATGTTTTCATAACATGATTTAGGCATATACATATTTTCTCAATATATGGGATCAACTTCAACACCACCAAGGCATACCATAAATCATATACTCCTAATACCATCTCTTATTTTTACATAATAAAAAGGGTTTTGGGCAATAATGAGCCCATGACAAATTTCAACATGGAGACATGAGAAAGGTTCACTTTTAATCTCAAAAATAGAGGGACATGTCACAATTATCATTTATTAGTCCCAATTTGGCAATCATAAAAAGTTGGGTTTAAAACCCTCTTAAACTTGAGTTTTACAATGTAGTGGGTCCGGTATTTTATGCCTCATAAGAGTTAGAAAACTCCAATTAAGCTAAGAACAATTTTCTCACCTCCGTAACATTATTATCTACAACTTTTATGAAGAAGTTGGAGGCCAAAAATGTCATTAAGATGCCCAAACGGGCCAAAAACAACAAAAAGATTACAGCAGTTGGTAAAATAGTATAACAGTGGCCATAACAGGGCCATGAATCAATTCAGCCCTTGCATGAATCGATTCATGCTTTCTTAAGTCCCAAAATTGACAAATAGAGGGCCTTTAATCGATTCAGACACTCTATGAATCAATTCATACGGTCCAGTAGCTCAAAACAGTGAAAACAGAGAGCCTTGAATCGATTCAAACCCTGTATGAATCGATTCAAGCATTGGGAAATTAAGGAACAGTAAATCCAGTGAGTCTTGAATTGATTTAAGCCTTCATATGAATCGATTCAAGCCCATCCAGTATCCTCTGAATCGATTCAAACACTGTTTTGAATCGATTCATGACAACATAGAGGCTGTTTTATGTAGAAAAGGTCACTTTTTGAACTTCCAATCCCCCTAACTTTTTCATACGAATTCCAATGCCCATAAAATTTTAACACCAACTTATATATGTTATTTGTGACGTGTGGCCACTAGCCGCACTAAAAAATTCCCAAAAATGAGGGATTTATGTGCATAAATGCATTTTACCCATTTTGAGGCACTTTTGTGCAACTCAAAGACCTATTCTCATTGGAATCAACCCATTCCAATTCCTACAAGTCATAAACTACCAATATAGGCAAATGGAACTATCACATGTCATCAAAATCACATAAAACTCAATTTGACTATATGAGTTCCTCAATTATGTATTATCTTTCAATCTTATCACCAATGCCATCACAATGGCTATCACATTCAATGCCAAGCATCCACATAATTTCTAAATTCATAAACATATACTTCATCTCCTCAAGGATGGTTCATCAACAACTCATCATTTCCATCAAAGGGATAGCTAAACATTCATCATCAACATATATACATATATATCATTCACAATAGCCAATAATTTGCCACTTACACCATTTCACTATAAACATGGCAAGGCAAGCATGAGTATCATGATATACATAAATCACTAATTATTCTACTCATGTATTTGGAATGTAAAACTCCTCTCCTACCTCGAGGGAAGGCCCACAATGATCGGCATGTTCCAAACGTTCCGCCGCATAATTCGGAACACAATCTACACCAATACACATATATGCATTCATACAATCAATAAGCCATCTCAAGGCATTCCTTACAAATTATAAATAATGATTTACATATCATAAGGCTTGTGAACAAGTTCTAAACTTGTCAAAACACCCATTTATACCATTGTGTTAGGCTTCAGGAATTCCTTTCCCAAAACAAACAAAAATTAATATTAGTGATGGAACAATAGACAAAGTCCGTCGTTAGTATATAAGCAAAATAGTGACCACACCAGAGAGTCGCTAACTATTAGCCATAGCGATGACTTTCTGGTGGTCGCTGTCTAATCAATAATAGCGATAGTGACTGTGTAGTCACTATTATTGGCTAGACAGCGACGACAAGACGTGGTCACTATATAACAGTAATAGCGACGGCGTATTGTGGTCGTTGTATAACCACTCATAGCGATGAGGTAGTCACCAATATAGAGACCCCATTAGCGACGGCGTCACGCCATCAAAACCTTTGCGACAAACTACTTTTGTCGTCGTTGTTGTATCAACGATGATTGACTTAGCGACGACGTTCGGTCCGTCATAATTTCTGTCGCTAACACGTCTAGCGATGGTAATATCATGACTTAGCGACGGGTTTTTGGCGTCGTTAATAGGTGTTTTTTAATAGTTAGTGCAATATCAGTGGATGTATCTGTTTGAGAGATGATTCTAAGTCAAATATCTTAATTATTTTAATTAATATTCAATATGTATCCAATTTGACTTAGTAATTATGTTTGTATTTGTGTTTTTGGCTTCTCTATATTTTAAAGGATAAGGTTAAAAATAAAGCATATGTTGAGGTGTCAATCTATGAAGCATATTTAGTTGAAGAAATAACTATTTTTACTTTATTCTCTTTTCTAACTGAAATCGACACAAGAAAAACTAGAATTCTTCATAACCTTGAGTTTAGTTCTAGTTTAAACAAACAAATCTCGATATTTAACTACCCAAGTCAACTCGCTAGCAAGGCCATGACTAGTTACAAGGATGAGAAAGATTGTAAGGTGGCTCAATTATACATTCTTCAAAATTGTGAGGAAGTTTAGTTATATCTCAAGTAAAGTTATTCACTTGTATACGGGTAAGTGTGTTTCAATTTCTTTTGATAAGTGTTCATCTACTTTTACCTAAACTTGTATAATTTGACAACATGTATGTGGATTTGCTAAGGCAAATGCAACATGATATAACTAATGACTAAATAAGTCATAAGATATCATCGTATTTCACTGCTTGGTTTGCACATCATTTTGACCTTTGTAATTAGATTCAACACCTTAGTAATATTCATTTAACAATTCATTGAATTAGATTTAAGACCCAAAAAATCAAATTGAAAATCCTTTACTCATTGGGTTGTCTTGGGAACCAATTGAAAAGTATTACAAAATGGTCAATGTACTTTGTAAATGGTTACAAGTTTAACATCATCGATTGGAGTCAAGAATATGAATAGCTAACTATGGGATTTGTGTGAAAGGCACAAACAAGTAGTTTGGAGGATGGTTTATATTTCTGTTGAGTGGTTAAGTTTTTGGGACTTCTGCTTGTGTGTTGAAGATGTTACAATTTCTACCCTTCATAATGGTTAACTATGCTAAGAGTCTTCTTTGTAGTTGGTGTATTTTCAGCCTCAGGTCTTTTTTGATGTTCAAGTGCTTTCTTATGTTGTAAACTTTGTTGTTGGTTTTTCCTTTTTACTATTGTATTTTTTTCTCTTTTTTGATGTATTGCATTTTCTTTTGCTGTTATATTATGTTCACTTCAAGTACATGTTACCATTTCCAGTTTAAGGGGGCTACTAGAGATGTAAAAGTTTGTTTCGCTAAGTCTATTAGTTAGTTAACTTGACTATACAAGTCGCACTCTCCCTCTTAATCCAATCAACTTTTACCATTTCTCTTTCCTCAAATCAACATATTTACGTTCATCTTGAATTCTTTTTATCTTTTTCACCTCCTATCCGAACCATGTTTCTTACTAATATGAAAATAACATTTAACTTTAAAATCGCGGGGCATGCGATTTGTGAACATCGTAGAGGTAGGGGTATATAAACTGACAGTAGAAATTAAAAGCAATTCATGTGAGATTTTGTGTTCTTTAGCTGTTGATGAAATTGTAAAATGCATCAAGCACAGGGACCAATATTGGCCATTCATTAGGTGCGTAAGTACATATTTATTATCGTTACAATAGAGTAATCGTAAATTATGGACTAAAAGGTACCCTAATACTCTAATTTCCTGAAGTTTCGTGGGCGCTTCTGCTTCGTCGGTGTTGATTCTACTGATGCTGGTTGCGGAATCTGATATTCGGGCGCTTTAGCTACGGCTATGGCTTTGGGAATGCACTCACTTCTAGATAAATTAATTCCCCATTATTTTGCCTAAATTTTCATGGAAGATGAGCTTTGTATTATCATCATCATCCTCCTCGTCAGTTATGTATTTAACTTTTTTGCCGCTAATTCAAGAAAAAATAAATGAAAGTAGTAACATTTAGGGTTAAATAGGATTTCATTCACCATAGATAAGAGTTAATCTTAGTTTTAGAATTTTAAAAATATTAATTTTAATTCACAAATTTTAAAATATATTAATATTTTTAATAACATAGTATCATACTCAAAAACTAATTAATCGCACGTTACTTTAAACATATTGACTTCCATGCGTTTTTTTTAAGATTTCAAATACATGATACACCATCGTTAAGTAGGGATATAAATGTAAGTCAACCCGCCTCACCCCACCTTCAACCCGCCAAATGTGGGACGAGGCAAGTTTGATCTTCTAGTGAAGGTGAGTTTCACCTCACTTCAATACCGGTTGACCCATCAAATAGGTTGATAGATTGACCCACTTAAAAAATATATAAAATAACTAATATTAATAAAAATTAATTAACTTATTATTTTTAACAAGTAAATAAAAAGATATTTATTAAATTAGATAAAAAAATACAAAATGATATACTACTAAAATAAAAATTTTGAAAAAAAAAGTCATTTGGCTCTACCGACTGCCAAAATGTTGGTTGGAGCGGGTCAAATCCGACATATTACATTCTTTTTGTTTTTTTTGGACCAATTACTTTTGTTTTGGATAACACTTTTTTTTGTTATGATATAATATTTGTGTTTTTATCCATGAAGGTTTTTGGCTAATAAAATACCTTGTGGGCTTAAGGGAGAAGCAGCAAACGGCGGAGGAGTTTGGTCATTCGATCCAAGTAGAGCTGGGCCTACCAATAACAGTTTCAACGAATAATATTTAATTAAAATTTATATTTAAAAATAAAATTTTAATAATAAAATTTTTTAACTCTTTGAAAGAAGGCCAAGAGAAAAAATATATATAGTAAACGAAGTGGTAAAAAAATGTTATTGGTGCATGTAAAATTCAGAACAGTTAGTAATATTGAACTGGTTAGGATTATTATAAAATACCAATGCAATGTTTGATACCTGGAGCTGGTAAAGGAGAAGCCAAGGCTGCATTTTACAAAAAAAAAGTATCATTTTAGATATCCAATTAATACAAAAAAAGGACATAATGGAAAACGAATAATTGCACCTTTGCACAGCGCAGGCATTGCATCCAAGTTGCATGCTTGTGGAAGAAAGAGGGAAAGAGCTTGTTTAATTGGTAATTGTAATGGAACATTGGCTGTTATTACCAGGCAAGCACACTCCACACTAGTGCTCACCAAAGACAGTAATGAATCACAACATGTTGCTGACGGTGTTGCACCATTGTTAGTGCTTCCTGTAATGAAATTGACACATTGAGTGATACTGTTAATCATAGTGGTTGTGCATGGTGTATTAATCTGCCCCGTGACCAAATTTACTGAAGTGATTATAAGGGCTAATATCACTTTCATTTGAAAACCTCTGAATTGTCCCATGAGTATTGGCTGCAAGAAGAATGATGAGCTGGTTTGATTAGGTAAGGACATGATCTTTATATATTGTGATGAATCAACAATTTTTGACATTAGAAACAGGTAGATTTGAACATGTGATGGCTGTTCAACTACCTTATCTAACGTTACTCTCATTAGAAGTGGGTTGGCTAGAACGGACCTATATCATATTTCGGAACCAACTTTTTGAATAATTCAATTAGACGTGTGTGATTTATATTTTAAGAGAATTGATTCAGAGAGAATGATAATTTAAATGAGTTGGAATACTTAATTGGGAATTTTTGTGCCTACAACATCTTAAATTTAGATATTAAATTCAATTCAATTCTAGAAGCTAAATTATAAGATAAAAATGACTAAAAGTATTATAAAAAGTATAATAATTATATTAAATATTTTAAAAATATATTAAGTACCGTGATTTCAAACTCACACTTAGTAAAATTATATAAGTAATTAATTCTTCTTAATCTACCACAAGTTTTATAAACATGTGATTGAAATCAATTTAAAACAGGTCTTTAGCAAAAAGAAAACTTTAAGTTTGTGCTTACTTAGTATGCTTTCAAAAAAAAATTGAAAAATATTTTATGAACATACGGAAAAATGAAAAATATGTTCATACACCTAATTTTTATATAAAAAAGGAAACATGGTATTTTAATTTTTTTTTTTGAAAAAACAATCATTTCTAGAAACTATCTCAAATAGTTTTTTAAAATTTTTCATTGTAAAAAAGGGTATTATTTCAAATTTTTATAGAATAAGAATAATGGAAAATACAGTATTTTAAAATATTTTAAAAAATAAAATCAAAATTTGATTGCATTTGAACATTTTATTTTAGATTTTCAAACTTGAAAATTTGTATAGTATATAAACTCATTTTTTTACAATTTTTTGTAACATTATATTTTTAGAAATTTAATTAATCTGGGTGTTTGGTCAGGTCCCAAGTAATTTAGACGTATACTTTAGTTTCTCATTTCATTTCAGATTTAAATAGAGAAAATTAGAGTTTTGAATTCTAGTTAAATTGAATTCTAGTTAAAGGGATATGCCCTGAATTTAATTTTGACTTTTTTAACGAGTTCACCATGACTTAAAAGTACTCTTTGCTGGTAGGTTTCTTATTTGCTAGTGTTGTGGAAAGAAACCATAAACCCTCTATTTTGACTTTCATTCGGTAAATTAAAACTCTTGAAAACCCTTTTCTTCTAATTGTCTCAATTCTAGCAATTTTAGGTTTTCCCGTGTAGTTAGGATTTGGTTGGTTGTAGAGATTCTGGTTGATTTTTTGATTGTGTGAAATTGCATGTATTGCTTATAGATTGGTGCTAGGACAGGAGGAAACTCACTGGGCCCTTATGTTATCTTATTTGAGGTATTAAAGAGGAGATAATATAGTGAATGAGTAAATAATGACTAAATTGCATGATTGAGTTTGGTATTTTAATAACAAACATGACTTGCTAAGAGATAATGCAATTACGGATTCAATAACTTGATTATGTTGATGGATTATAATGGGTAGTGTAGTCATGTTAAATTGATAGCATTGGCAATTGAAGTGTAAATTCTTGAAGCATTATTAGTAAAATGAGAATTGCTTGTGGAAATTGATGGTGTATTATGATGTTGTGGAAATAGTTCAATACGGTAGTGGAATTGGTGGAATAAGAGTGTATTAACATGATGAAATGATGGGAATGCCTAGTTGAGAAGTTGACAACTTGATACTCACATGTTATGGAATGTGAATTGAATATGGCCCTAGTAGTTTGAATTGGGAGGTATAGCATGTTTTGTAATTGTGAAAATGAATTGGTGTGACCGTGGTAACTTGAATTGAGCTATATGAGGTAGATTGAAGATGTTGAATTGTTAGAGAAAAGATGTATTGAATTGAATTTGTTAGGGATTGTGATAATATATATGAGATGAATGGAATAAGGTGAGTAATTTGATTCCAATGACCAATATTTTAGGAAGAAGTCTAAAATGGTTTCAATTAGAGAATGTTGTAAGACTCATTCTATTTCATGGGTGTTCTGATAGACTCACCTAGACAAGCCTTACTTGCCTAGGTGAGAGCCTTTGATACCATTCTACTTGCCTAGTCAAGCCTTGCTCTCCCATGCGTTCAAATTTGTAATTTCCCTTGACCAAGTTCACCTAAGCGAGTCATAACCGCATAAGCGAGCGTATCAAAATTTGCTTCATTCGCCTAGGCAAGCCACACTCGCCTAGATGAGTGGCCTCTATTTGCATCTTTGCATGCCCTGTAATCCCTGGCCCTTTGATCTTCAAATATCTCCGTAATATACATATTTACCTTTCAAATAATATGTCATATCTCCTTAGCAACCATGAACTTCATTCACAATGTGAAATGAACAACGAACAATTTTCACCTAAATTTCCATCAAACTTAGAGAAGTTACCTTAGATTTTGTAATCTCATTTTTGGACATCATACTTTCCGTACTTTTATAAAATATGAAAAGTTTTAAAAAAAATTTAAAAACTTGAAAAATAAAAAATGGAGAAAAATTGTTAGAATAAAACGCACCCTAAAATTCAGTGTAATAACTTAACACTGTTTTTATAACTTTAGAATAAAGAAAATACATAAGTGTTTGAGAAAATGCGATTTTTTTTTTTTTTTTTATCATCGAGCCAAAATTGCAGATGGCACTGATCTACATCAACATGCACTTGCGATAATTGTGAATTTGTGACCATAATTACAATTCACAAATTAAAACCAGAAAATTTAGGCCATTCAATCCCAGTAGTCCGAAGGAGCTACTCGATCGTATGTGTATCTTTGTTTGCAGCCATCTGGTTTATTAAATATTGAAGTTGATTTGGTCGAGTCAAACATATTCTTGAATATCACATCACTTTTATATAAAACAATCCTTTTAGGAAAAGGTTAGATTTCAGATATACAATAGAGCGTTTAATTAGAAAGGGTAGGCAACCTACATTTTATTACTTGTCCATTTCTTCTATATATATCTAAGGCTTCAGTTCCATTAATATCATCACATATACCAGATTCAGAGTTTGAGAAATTCCAAGAATAGAAATAATTATGGCTTTTAAAGGGTTTGTCCTGAGTGTAGTTGCGGTTGTGGTGGGGACTATGTGGACTCAAAGTGCGGCCCAATCAGGTTGTACAAGCACACTCACCAGCTTAAGCCCTTGTCTGAACTACATAACGGGAAGTTCATCGACCCCTTCAGCTTCATGTTGCTCACAACTCTCGAGTGTAGTCCAATCTTCACCACAGTGCCTTTGTTCCGTGCTTAATGGTGGAGGTTCCACTTTTGGAATCACCATCAATCAAACTCTTGCTCTGTCTCTCCCTCCCGCTTGTAAAGTGCAAACTCCTCCTGTTACCCAATGCAATGGTAAGATCATATCTATCAAATATGTATGCTTTTTTCGGTTCAAATATACTTAGTTTTTGTGGTTAATCTTCTACTTTTTTAATTAACTTCCTTTCTCAATTTCTTTTTCAAAAGGGTGTTTTTTATTACTTTTTAATCATATGGCCATATATTTAGACATTTCATTTATAAGAGTAAGACAGAGAAAAAAAATAGTCAGAGTTATATTTAATTTTTTTTTCCATGTTTATCTTTATTTTAAAAAATATTACTATTAACATTAAAGTATAATTTAAATTTAAATAAGAATAAAATTAAAATACTATAATATTTTTTATAAAAATTAATGAATTAATATATATTTTTAATATGTATGTTCTAGTGTAAATTATCTTATAAATTAAAATGAAAAGTTGAGTTAATTTTTAGAATGGTGAGATAAACCCTGAATAGTTTTGTTTAAATTTTGAAAACTCCAATTTAATTTTTAATTTATAAAATTTTAGTCCTTTTAAATATAAAAAGACAAAAAATTTATTTTAGAAAAGGATTAAAATTGATTATTTTTTATTTGAAGGGAGACTGAATTGTTTAATTCATATACTATGAAGGATTAACTTAATTAATCTAGAATTACGAGGTAGATCTCTTCAAAAATTTCTGAAAGTTATTGTGATTAAAATCAATTAAAAAATTAAAGGAACATACACATGCTTAAGTCATAAGAATAATATAAGTCCTGTATTTAAAATTTAAAACCACTAGAAAACCAATACGTATTAACTTTGTTGTCATGGCATGAATTTAAATAGCTGGCAGTGGACCAACATCTCCTTCAAATGCTCCCGCTGGTTCTCCATCTGATTCATCAGCTGAATCACCTGAAGGCGCGATTACCCCTTCTGCATCAGAATTTCCCTCAGGTATACATCACTTTTCTTTTTTCAGAATTTATTCATAACACTAAGCAGATAAATGCGGGAAATTCTGATACACGGTGGTGTTTTATATTGATTCACCTACTTCCAATAGTTGTATACACAAAATCTCTCTTCAAAGGCATGTGAAGCGGTTAGCACATGAGTCAAAATGTTTTTGTGGTAACTTGATGGTGAATTGCAGGTGGAGGATCTAAAACTGTGCCATCAACAGACAGTGGTTCATCTGATGGAAGCAGTATTAAAGTCCCCTTCTACATGGTGCTCTTACTTCTTGTCGTTGGGTCTTATGTCTCAAACTTCAGCAAGTTCTGATTTTGAGCCAACGGAGATTTGGGTGCAGAGATGTTTTCAGGCTGATGGACAGCTGTTTATTGTTTATTATATTGCATAACAATATTTGCCTTTTTCATTGTATTTCATAATTTTTATTAATTTAATGACATTAATGTTAGTCTTTCAATAAAAAATAAAATATGCATGTAATTGTTATGGGTTCACAACTAGTTAAGGAATTGACTTAGATTGGTTGATTGAATATGAGGTATTGTTAGCTTGTTGATATATTTTTGATTCTTATCGAAATAAAAAATAAAATAAAATAGAGATGACAATTAAACATAAACGTATTATGAATATTAAAATAAAGGTGGATGTCTACCTTAGGTTATAAAAGGGTTTATAACCCTTCATCATTTTGTAAGAGTGAAAGGAATTCATACATTGCTACTTCTTCTTCTATTCCTCTTTCTCTTCTTCAATCTCTTTAGAGTTATTTCATAACACGTTATCAGCACCAGGTTCTGACCAACTGAGATCTAGTCAAGACGAGGTAATATATTACTATTATTATTATTATTCTTTATAATTTTAATTTATATATTTATAAATATATTATAAAAGTTCCCGAAGAACTTACATTTTAAACATTCCTGAAGGATGTATAAGATTATATTTATATCATAAAAATATAGGTTCCCGAAGAACTTATTTATAAATATTCCTGCAGGATATATAAAATTAATAGTTAGAATTCTTGAAGAATTTTAAAAATATTTATCAATAGTTCCTGAAGAACTATAACAATCTAAATGTGTATATATTATGTTTAATGTAACTTGTTTTAATTTTTATACGTTTTCACGGGTTGGAATTTCCCTGTACCTGATTGCACACTTGTTTCCTTCTATATTTTATGTTTAATTGCATTATAATTGCTAGGCATGGCAACGGGGCGGGGCGGGCACGGATAGTGTTTACCCGCTACCCGCCCCGTGATGGGCAATCCATACCCGTGCCCGCCCCATTACCCGCCGGGTACCCGCCTAAACGGATTTAAGCGGGTTTGATGGGTACCCACGGATATTACGGGTATCCATACCCACGGATAATCATGATATAAAATATTTTATGTATTTTCAAGTGTCCAAATCTTAATATGCAAATTGTCAAATGTCACATTGTCACACAAAAGGCAATATAAGAACAATTAATGAGAGGACATTCTACAAAAATCAAATAGGAATTAAGTAAGAATTAGAACCAGAAAAATAAAACAAAATCATAAGGTAATTATTTTTTAAACCAAAAATCAAACAAAAAGAATGAACAAAGTTCCAACTGAGCTATTCCAGCTTTTATTAAATCATTCACATCATTTTATACAAATCATTTGATACTTTAAAGGTATATATATATATGTAAGGGTATAAATATAATTTCACATCTAACGGATACCCGCGGGTACGGGTACCCGCGGGTACGGGTACCCCTATACCGCTACCCGCCCCATTTATTAACGGGTTTTTAAAATACCCGTTTAATCTACCCGCGGATACCCATTTGGCTACCCATATCCGCCCCATCACGGATAATATCCATGGATATCCACGGGTACGGGTTTTTTTGCCATTCCTAATAATTGCACCTGATGGCATTTTATGTTTACTGTATACACTATATTTACTATTAATTGCCTATATTTACTGCTAATGCTAATTTTGCAATTTCACTAATCCTAATTTACTGTACACGTTACTGTACTAATTGGCAGTAACCTGACAATTTTATATTATTTGCTAATTTACTGTAATTATTTTTTTTTTATTCAGTTATATTAATAAATAAATAGTATAATATATTTTATATAAATAAAAGAGTAACATAGATTGCACTACATTTCATAATTGGATCTCCAAGGTACTATTGTTATGCTTTGTTGCACGTGTAATATACTATTACTGTACATTATACATGTTGCACTAATTTTGCAATAATTGAATATTATAATATCTTATTATTAAAGTCTTTTGTTGCATCTGCCTGCTTCATTGCACTAATTGGGCCTGCTTTTGCTTTTCACGTTGCCTAGCCACTAATTCAGCAAACATGTAATTTCATGTGGGTGTATAATTATGTATTTCTATTAATTTTTATTTTATAAGATACTAAATATTAAAGTAACAAATGTATTAAAACAGGTCCAAAGTAGTTGATAACATGTTATAAGATTATACTTATATCATAAAAAAAAGTTCTTGAAGAACTTATTAATAAACATCCTTGTAAGATGTATAAAAGATAATCAAATAACTCAGAATTTTTGTAGAATTCTTAAAATATTTACAATATTTACTGATAGTTCCTGAAGAATTATGACAATATAATAATTTAAAATATATATATATATAATCATATATTGCTCATATACTGTTTTTTTTAGCTTATTTTTATATTACTTTCTAATTGATAGATTATATGTGCTAGGCATTATTGTTAGCTGATTGCAATTGTTTTATATAATTGTTCCTTTTCGAGTTTGCTTGCTGCGTGGATTCCATTGCCTATTACTTCAGTGATCTACCAATTTTACAATTATTGCTCCAATAACTTCACATATTTTATATTGCTATGCACGGTTAACATTACAATTATTCATGCATATGCTCACTCCAATTGTAATTTACTATTTAACTTCTACTATGAATGTAATTCATCATTATTAAATAATTAAATTCATAATGGTATTTATAATTAATATAATATATTTTATATAAATAAAGAAGTTAATAAATAATATGCATTAATAAGGAAATGAACTCGGGTTAATACCTATGATAAGTTATCTCTCTACCACTAAGTCGCTAGTATCTGAATAATATTTTATAAAATTTTAAATTTTTATTACTGGGTTCCTTATGTGAAATTTTATTTATATTTGTCTCTTTGTGGCTGAAAAAATATATATAATGAATTATGAGTCTCATCCAACTAGAACTGCTCCATTCCCAGAAGTGAATGTAGCAACACATGATCATTATACTCATGGTCCTGGTTGTGGTGGAAATGATAACAAATCATCATTTGTATGGAAAAATAAAGAACGTATGGAAAAAGGAAAAGATGTTCAGAGTAGTAAACAAACTAAAAAATATTTGTTATCGTTGTGGTAGCTAAGGCCACTGGTCTCGGGTTTGTCACACATCAAAACATCTGATTAATCTATACCAAAATCCCTTAAAAATAAAGGAAAAAAATATAAACAAATTTACTGGTATAGATGATGTTTTACTCACTGTGATATTAATGATTTCTTTATTCTTCCTGAAGAAGACATTGACCACTCGGTTGGAAAGGGGAGTGCCCCTAAATAAATTATTTTATATTTCATGAAATTTATTTTGTTATGAATTTATGTTAAATATTTATTGTTGTTAATTATATTTTCACTCATGATTTATTTATTATTATTTAATGAAGAATGAATGCTCATGTGAATGACTAATATATAGACAGTGCAACAACTCATACTATTCTCAAGAATGAAAAATATTTTTACCATATACTAAAATAAAAAGTCAGTGCTAATACTATATCTGGTAGTATAAATATAATTGAAGGCTCCGGCAGAGCCAGTATTTTGTTACCTGGAGGAACAAAATTGCACATTGAAAGTGCATTATATTCTATGAAGTTTCAAAGAAATTTATTGAGTTTTAAAGATATCCGCAGAAATGGATACCATATTGAGACCACAAATAAAGGAAAGGATGAATATTTTTACATCACAAAGTTAATTTCTGATGAGAAATGTATATTGGAAAAATTACCTTTATTTTTCTCCGCTTTGTACTACACGTATATTAGTACAGTTGAAACAAATATTATTGTAAACTAGAAGTTTACAAATAAGAATAACTTTGTTATTTGAAAAATCAAGGAAAATTTTATAACTCATCCTTAATTTCCTCTTAAAAGAAAGTTAGATTTTCTTAAGTTATAAGAAACATAATAAAAATTATGTTACTTCTTTTTATTTAGATATTTACTATAAACATATAAATAAATTGAATATTTTATACTAGGGATTTCCTTATAAAACCTATTTAAGAAATAACCTTGATATTTCTTTATGAAATGAATTTTTATGGTATTGAGACATTGAACCCTAGTATCTCCTACACGAAAAGTTTAGAGATTGAATACCTTATACGCTTTAAGGACAAATACGCTAGGTGAGTTAGGTTCCGTCTAGACTCCAGGCACCCTAGTAATTGAGACAAGTACATGGCATTTTGCATTTGAAGTTGAGGAGGGATGTTGGAAAAATCCCCTAGAGCATACAGTGATGGGTACACTGAAGAATCTGTCGCGCCTCGATACCCGAGGGCAGTCTAGGGAGTATAATCGAAGGCGGGAATTCCAAGTGGCATCGGATTCGCGCCCGTCGCTGGACAGCCCGTAGCAAACTCTGGTGTACTTCGACAAGAGGCTGGACTTTCTATGACCGTGTGGTGATGTGTAATATGTGTGATTGGCCATTTGATGATTGGGACTGTGAGTCCCTACCTATTTATGAAAACCAGAACGAGGAGAGCTCCGGTCGCTCTAGTTGGGCAGGGGACATAAGGGTGGCGGATTGTGTAACACCCCCTTATATACACGAGACATATATCTATTCTTCTTGCTCTTTTTTTTAAAGAAAGATATACATATTTATCACTTCTTATCTCGTGTATACAAGGACATATATACATCTGATTTTCTTTGAATTTTGAAAGTAAAAAGTTTCAAATTATTTATAATGATAAAATGAACTTTCAGAAAATCATAAGTGATCAAAGATTTCAGTATCATATCCAAAGAATAAGATTTATTAAAGTTTAACCTTTACATTGATTTACAATCATCCAACTTAATATTGTATTAAGGTAAACTAAAACTAAAAATTTAATACCTCTACTTCGATTGTAACCAATTATTTCCTTATCTTCAAACCATGTGATTTTGAATCCTATTCTTGTCACATCTCTTCTCCTATCTGATTGAGGATGAGACCAATTTACCCTCTTGTAAATTTCATCCTTTTATCTTGAACTGCTAGCTATATATCATATAACATATTTTGGACACAAAATTCAAACAAGAAGGAGTGAGAAACAGAATATAATACTTTACAGATAAGACATAAGCATAAGGGTTTTCATAACATAACAATTATATTTTCATTCATAACCACCCACATAGAATGTCACAATCATATGAATGTCATGCAATGTTTTTAATACTATCATCTCATTCATTCTATGCATATGGGCCCTTAAAGCTTTAGTTTGCACTGGGCCAACCAGGAGTTTACAGTGTTCCATAAATTTCAGATAATAATAACATAAATGCCTTCATGGCATATGAACAGCTCAACTGGCGTGGAAACACTTAGAGACTAGTCAGACTGAGAAAGATTTTATTATGAAAGTACCCGACACTAGGGAGCGACCCCAGGTCACCTGAAGCACCCTTTCACACCCTCTCATCCCAAGGCTCGCAATTAAGCCTCCTCTAATGTATCCTCGGTTTCTATAATCCGTCCCTAGGAAATATCACATCTCATTTCTCTTTAATGATTCATGATGCATGAACTACTCGCATATTTAGTTGGTTAAGACTTTTAGAAACTCAATTATTAAATACCATAAAGGTTCACAAAATCATCACAATAAACTGTACATTCCCATAAGTTCTTCTTTGAACTTCTGTTATACTGAAATAATTTAGTACAGTCTTCAAATTCAGATCTTACCAAAATTGAGTTTCCAAACCTTAAATATCTCAAAACTTTCTCTTAAAAAACTCTTCACATATTTACATAATCTTTCTCAATTTGAATCTTAACTAGATTGAGTTTTAGAAATCTCGACAAAATATTCTTTAGTTATTTCGTTGGGGAAAACCAAAATAATTTACTTTAAACTTCTAATTTCTAAAGAAAATAATTTAAAATCATTAACTAAGAATACTTAAAACTATAAAAATTTTCTTTAATTCAAGAATTAATTATCTCAACCTCTGATTTTCATAAAATAGCTTCTTTCTAATACTAGATTTTATTATTGAAATTAAAAATAAAGTAGTGAAAATTATTTCTAAGAAGAAATAAAATAATAAAATAATTATAAAATACTTTCTCTTGGAATAAAAATTTAAAGAGTAAGATAAGAAAATTCTTACTGAGTTTTAACTTTCCGTCATGCTTGCTATATGCTCAAACTTCATATCACAAGGTCATCAATCATTCATCAACCACAATCAAGTATAGTAATCTCATCAATCACAATCAAATATCATCAATCATAATTGCATATTATTAATCACAGTCTAATACAATATCATTATTTGAAATCAAATACAATTAATTATAATCAAGTCAAATCAACTAAATATTGCTCATAAATATAATTCAAATTTTAATGGTTATTTAAATTAGTAGATTTGATTTTGAGTCCTTATAGTCCATTCCTCGCACAGGTCTATATAAGTCCATATATATAATCCAGTCTTCGCATAGGTATAGTTCAGTCTAGACAAGTCATAATAGTCCAAGTCCTTGCATAGGTTTAGTTTGATCCATATAGGATATAATAGTCCAAGTCCTTGCATAGGTTTAGTCCAGTCCGTATAAGTTATAATAATTCAGATCCATGTATAGATATTTCAGAATAAGTTACACAATATATTAAATTTATTATAAATTTTAAGTTGAGAAGTTATTACTTTAAAATAATAATATTATTAAATTTAAAAGGAGTAGGGGACTCCTCCCTTTATTCTTATGTCTTTCATATTATATTCTTATCTCACTCCCCCTTACCTCTTGTATACCGATTCGTTATTGAAAATCCGTGCGCGCCTCGTCTCCGAGTTCTAAAACATACCAATTTCATTTTAATATAATTACAAGATGAAAATTAAGATTACTACTTAAAATAAAAATGGTAAATTTTGAATAGTAAATAGTAATAGTGAATAGTAATAGTAAATAGTAACAGTAAATAGTAAAACGTGAATAGTAACGGTAAATAGTAAATCATGAATAGTAATTATAAATAGTAAAACGTGAATAGTAAAGGTAAATAGTAACAGTAAAGGTAAATAGTAACAGTAAATAGTAATTTACTATTTGAATAGTAATTTACTATTGAAATAGTAATTTACTATTGAAATAGTATTTTACTATACAGAATAGTAACTTAAAATAATATTATTTCTAGTACAATAATAGATTTGTAAAATCGATATAAAAATAATCCTAAAAAATATAAAAGAGATCTATTCGTACCTTAGAATTTTAGCAGAACCTTCTTCCAAAAAATTTATTTCTCTCTTTTACTTCCACCACTATCTCACTAACACTACTATATTAAGAAAACTTAATCTGAAATTGTGAATTCTAAAAAAGAATTCCTTCGGTATTTATAGGAAAAAAATTTACTATGCATTCCATTATTTTAATATAAAAGTACTATACGTTTTTTGAAATTTAAAACCTGGTTACTGTGCAACTTTTGAAAATTTCATACATGTACAGTGTTTTGCATAGTAACTGTCGACAGAATTATTAAGCCAAATAGTAACCTTTCACTCGGTATATTTTAAATATTCAAAATTAATCCTTTTTGAAATTTAGAGATATTATATCGGTTCTCACTAATTTTACGATAAGTAATATAAAGTTTAAATTTTAAAAATCTAAAATTTTCTGTTAATAAAAATTTATTAGTACGTTTTCAATTTTTTTACGATTGGTAAAAATCAAGATTTTACTCAAACCGATAATTTTTAGATAAGTCTACTTGAAATAGATTTTAGAAAATTTTCTTATAATTTAACTTTACATTCTTGTAAATATTTTTAATTTTAAACAACTTTATATGAATTTAAAATTATTTAAAATATATTATTTTATTAAAATAATTTAAAATTTTCAAAAAAAATTCCAGAAAATCAAAAATATTATGTAGATCAAAAAGTTCAAAAGAACCATAGTCTAATTCCTTCAAAATTTTATTTTAAAATTCTAATAAGAGTTAAATCTTAAATATGTAAAAACATAAATATAAGAACATAAAATAAAAATAATGAATAATAAAGATATTAAAAATTCTTAATATAATTTTCTTAATTAGTGAATACTAATTAAGTCATTTTAAAATTCTCATTCAGAAATATTTTTATTTTTTATTATTATTATTTAAAAAACAAATAATTAAATATAAATACCAAAATAAAAAAATGATAATAATAAACTAACTTATAGTAAGTATTTCTCAAGAAAGATATATTAATATCTATTTCCTATTTGTGATGAAAATGGGATGTTACAGATTGTGCACATGATTATTGATATATGAGATTGAGAAATGGAAGTTGGGCCCCATTACATATTGGTAATGAATTATTACTTATAGTAATTGAATCTAACTCATGCATAGCATGCCATCATTATATGACTAACCCTCTGATTGTTGTTGATATTTGTATATGTGAAGCTTTATATGTCTATGCTAAGGTATGCTATATGTAAATTCTCTGTAGTTTAAAATACTAAGCCACCCTTGTATGTGTATGTTATGGGTTGAGAGCTTTGTACTCACCCTTTTTGTTGTTGTGTGCTATTTTTTTGTTTTCTGTGATCATCAGTTGAAGGACAAGGCAAGCGTAGGCAGGACTTGCAATACTTGCAGTAAGAGACGCCAGCTTAGAAGCGTCATCGGTGTATATTTTCTGTTTACGTCAAGATCATTATAGACTCGACGTTTTATTTCTGTTATTTTGTTATTTTACAGTAGTTGTTAGGAGCCGGTGAGCTCCGTACTCTTTTAAATACTCTCATGTTAAAAGAATCGATCTATGTAATGTATTTATTTTAAAATCGTGTGCTAATGATCACCAATAAAAAAAAATACTCCTATTTTTAGTGACTCCTTAATTAAATAGGACGTTCCAGTGTGGGAATTTATCCTAGTTAATCGAGGGTGTCATATTTGGGCTCAAATGGACGCCAATTTTCATAGGCAACATGTTTTCATCATTTCATAGCTGTTGACAAAGTCCGTTCACCAAAATTCAATCATATGAGTGAGTTATGAAATATGATGCAGTTTGGGCATTTTACGCTTAACCAAAGGCATGGAAGCGGCCAAATGCAATACCAATCATGCAATGGGTATACATACACATTCAATGGACACGTCCTCACATGTAGGGGTCATTTAGGCAGTCCAATTCCCACATATACACAATATGGCTATCTAGTTCCCTTCAAACGCCCTAAAATGCATGGATTCAATTTTTAACTATTTAGTTATATCACAATCGTATGATTCGAAACTTACAAGATCAATTTCACTATTCATGCTCACCAACCTACGCACACCACAACTGCATTATTCAATGACCTGCCAATAGCAATCACACTGCAAGAATGTAAATGGCTCAATGCCAAAGCTTTGTCAACAATACTAAAATTTAGGGTTTTGTAAAACATTTTTACATCAAAATATATAACATTTAAAAGGTCATGCAAGGTATAGTTGGAAACTTTGAGATGTCTAGAACACATTACATATTTTAAATCCTCGAAATATAGCCATGAGTAACATTTATATCCTGGGACATTTCATTGTTCCATTCTAGGTAGGGTTTCTAGTGAAATTCATGTAAAACTAAATCTAAGTCCAAATTCTATGATTTTTATGCCTACATGTTTTACACATACATTATTATAACATATCAAAAATTCATGAAAATATTCATACAACATCATATTCAAAAGTATTACTCAAACAAAGGCTTAGAATTTTTAATATACCTACATATTCACTAACAAGGCATACATGGATCATACAACATCCTCTTAAAACCATTTCTTAGCAATCCCCAACCATTATTTCCATAAAGATATGAAATTTATAAAAATATTTGTTTCATGTCCAGATTATGATTTCATGAGCTAGTATGGTGATGATTTTAGGGAAACCATTCCCACTCTAGTGATTTCATAAAGTCTAAAAAAATGAATAAACTTTTCCCTACCTCTTGAAGATTTTTGTTGTAGATTGAATGGAGAGTGGAAGAGGACTGATTCTTCAAGCTCAAAGACTATAAGGACTCCTTCTCCTTTCTCTAAGAAAAATTGCTTCCACGATCTACAAGAGAAATTAGAATGTCTCACTCTTTGAGAAGAAAAGAGTGAATCCTTTAGAGCAAGTGAGTGAAGTAAGGTGTGGTGGAAAAGTGTGGAGGTATGGCTTTATTTAAAATAGAAGACACTCATGATGAGTGGTAGAAATGGGAAGGCACCTTCCATATCACTAATGGTCATTTTCCTACCTGGCTTTAAGGATGAAAATAAGAAATGGAATGTCACAAAACCACAGGCTTTTATGGTGGTGCGATTATGAGAGTGAAGGAAAGACAGTGGTGGTCTTGGTTAAAGTTTTCCATAGGATTAGGTTGTCATGTATGGTGGTTAAGGTTTTTTTAGGTGGTGATGGTCGAATAATGCATGAATAATGTTTCGCATAAGGAGAAAAGTAATGATTTTTAGAGGTAAAGAGTGTGTGTGACGTAACAGAGAGAGTGAAGAGAGATTGCCACATGAAAAACTCTTAGTGGTTATAGGGAGAGAACTTTGAGAGTTATTGGTCCATTAGGATTTAATGAAGGTTTTAGGAGTTTTAATGGTGTGATTAAGTGTAATCTTATCTTAAAAAGGGTTAAGTCTTTATCTTAGAATCCAATATGATTTATTGGGTCATGGTCCATTTAGAATTTAGAGAGAGTCCATTGCATTTTAGTCCAAGGACTAATTTGCAATTTTTCATGAATTATATTTAGGGACCATTTTGTAATTTTTTTAAGGTACGAAGGAATTATTCAAAATTTCTAGAATTATAATTCTTCACTGAGTTTGGGAATTTTTTTCATTTTCAAGAGTGAAATCATCACACAAATAGAAAGAGGGAAAAGCACTTCATTTAATCATTAAAAAAATTTTAAACAATAACAGAATTTTCATGAAGTGGGATTTCAAGGTGTTATACTATCAAGCTAAATTAGGCTTTTAAATAGGCTAGACCAGGCCTAAAAATATGGGCTATGTTAGGCTATAAGCTAGGCTCAGACCCTAAAATTAAGTAATATGTCAAGCCTAGGCCCTATAAAGCCTAGCTCAAACTATTATTTATATTTCTTTCATTATCAATTTCACTTTAGCATTGAAAATTCTGAAATTTCATAAGTGCATTTTAAATTTATGTTACAACATGATTCATCTTTCAAGTGTTGTTTAGATAGTGTCACATTTGGATTATGGTACTTTGGACTCAATCCCTGTGGGAACGATAATGAATATACTCAGTTAAACAATTGGTACACTTGTCAAATATCAAATATGAAAAATCTACGTCAAACATCCTCTATAATGCCTCATTTAGATTTTTAAAACCTGAACTTTCCCTCTCTGCCTCCAAACCCTAGAATCCTCTAACCCTAATTTTCTCAGAACTCCATATTCCCTCTTTTCTTCATCAACAGATTCCAGGTAAGTTTTCTCATTCCCTTTCCTCTTTTAATTTGTGTTTTTAATTTCTAGAAAGCATGTGGTTAGGGTTAGGATTAGACAACCATTGGGATTGTTGCTATTTTTGAATGATGTTTTTCTTTGAATGTGTGATTGAGGGGTTACTGCTGTGCAACCCCCATTTTACAGTTTCAAAACCTGCGAGCCCACACGTAGCGTCCCATTGATGCGTAGCATGGGAAGAACAGAACCCACGCGCGTAGCGTGGGCAGAACAGGTCAGCCCAGGCTTTTGTTTTTCTTATTTTTTATATTTTGCTTGTTTTTCTGTTTGTAATTTTTGAAATTTGAAAAATTGAAAAAATTGTATTTTCTAATTTTTGTTGTTGTGTGAATTTTTGTTTGTTTGTTTTTTCCTAAAAATCAAAAATATTTCTTGTTTTGTATTATTTGTTATACTTTCTTGTATAAAATTATAAAATATAATTCTGTTTAAATTTTTATATATAAAAAAATAAAATAAAAAATATGCATGTTTCATTTATGGTGTGAATTATTCCATTTTATGAAATTAAAAATAGTTTTAATTTTTTGTTTTGTATATTTAATTATCTAAAAACAAAAAATATTGTATGATGCATGATTTCTGTTATTTTGCATGCTTGAATTGTTTCCCTTTATAAGTGTTTGTTTAAATAAAATTACTTTCTCTTACAGATGGCTCCAAAGAAATCCACTCCTACCACTGGTCTCAAAAGAAGAAGGACCACTGACACTGATACCACCTTTCAGGACCTTAATTTTCATAAGGAGAAGCAGCTTGGACCCCGTGATCCTATTAGGTTTAGGACAGATACAAAATGGGCCAGGTTCCACTAGATTAAGGGACAGAGGCTTATCTGGGAGAGAGTTTTAGACCTAGGAGTGGTTGATTATCCTGAGCTCATGGGAGAGATATAGAGGAGAAGGTGGGGTACACTATTTTCCTTACCTACTGAGGGAGACCCCATCTTAGTTATGGAGTTTTATGCGAATGCTTTTAGGACACGCCAAGACTCGCCAAACATTGGACTAGTTTGGTGAGGGGTCGGCACATTACTTACGACCGGGATACCATCAGTACCTTACTAGGTAATCCTTGGGAGCCTACTCCCGAGAGTGACCCTTGTTTCTGGATGGAGAACAGAAACAAGGTTACTACTGAGGATGGTGATTTAGGATACTTCCTAGATCAGGTTCCTCACTTCTTGAGTAAGGATGGGATCTTCTTTAACCTGAGTAAGGTTAACAGATCTCCATCAAACCTTTTGAAGACCCAGATAACCCCTCTAGCTCAGGCGTGGATGTATCTGATGCTTCATAACATCACTCCAGTCTCCAACCTCTCTTCACTACCAGTTGATCGATGTTGCCTGCTCTACTCTATTCTTTAGGGCCACACCATTGATATCACTGCCCTCATCTCCGAGCAGATTCACTGGTATACCCTTGGGTATAAAGTGAATCGCCCTATACCTTTTCCACTGATCATTTCTGCCTTACTGAGGAGGCAAGGAGTCGAAGTGCCATCACCTGAGTTTACTAGTTCTTTGGGGCAAGTCCCCAAGGTTCTAGTGAATAGAGATTATTTTATTCAGCAGTGTGAGCTTCCACCCCTTGAGCAAGAGGCTCAACCTAGACAGATGAGGAGGAGACCACCACCGCCAGCATCCACTGATGCTATTACATAGGGTTTTGCTAAGATGAGTGTTGAGATTCAGCATATGATGCAGATGATGGCTACTTCCCACCGAGCCTATGTTCATTACATGATTCATTTTATCAGTACAGGATACAGGGGATGCACCATTTATGGCACCAGCCAACTTTGCAGCTCATGTGGCTTGGCCAGGTGACCAGCCCACATACCTTGACGCAGGTGGACCTTCTAGAGCTCATGCTGACACTGAGGGAGATGCTGACACTAAGGGAGATGATGAGGAGCATATGGAGGATGATGACTGAGGACCATATTTATTTTATGTATTTTTATGACTATTTTTTTACATTTAGTTTATTTTTAGTTTGATATTTACTTTGGTATATTTTGGTATTTCATTTGGATTATATATGTGGTTTGATTTTTATTATTTTTTATGGTGTGGTTTTTTCTGCATTTCTTTTCTAAAAATCAAAAACAAGTTTGTTTTTTATAATAAAATAAACTGATCAAATTTTCAAAAATTAAAAAATTTAACATGATAGAAGTTTTTACACAATAAGCCATTTTTAATAATTGATGGTCGATTTCTTTTGCAACTAAGGCATTTTGATAAAACCAATTACAATGTTCTTATTAATAATCAAGCTAATTTCAAAAATCCAGTGAGCTAAGAGATCTTTAAACACTTGAGGGTTTCGACATAATCTCATTCAAATTGATTTTGCTTAATTTTTTGATTTGTAGTGTTATACAGATGATCCAAAAGCATGATCAAGGCACATTTTTGGTAAACACAAGAATCTAAGGCCAAAAAGCTTACCATGGTAAAATGCAATTATCCTTTGATAACCATTTTTTAGCCTTAAAATTAATTTTTTTGGCACCCCTAGCCCATAGACATTTTTAACCATTCCCTTTATCTAATTTAATAAAAGAGCATTTAAACAAAAAGAAAAATATTTTGAGTGTTCTTACAAAATGGGAGTGAAAATTAAACTTAGCCTTTTCAAATTATCATTGATGCATGTATAAAACTTGATCCGGTCTCGATACCGGTATCCGTTCTATAAGACATATTTCAACGTCTTTGACAGTTCTCCAACGTGTTACCGGTGTCATCGGTATATATTCGGACTCTAAATCCATATCAGGCGCTCTCCCTATATCGGTCGTCCAGGATAACACCATACACATCGGGTAACACACATGTCACCATATAGAAGACAAAGGGCATTGCTACAAGGACAAGGACGAAGATTCTATTTTCCACACTACGAGCCATAATCTACTCCTGGAAATAATCAACTTGTTCCCTAGGACTAGCCCTACTTTCTCTACGCTCAATATAAAATAGCCACTTGCCTCAATCATACTGGCAAGTGCATATTAAATAATAATTTGTTATATTAATGAAGGTTAGTGGTTCCCCACTAACGAGTCCTCGTATATCGAGCCAATCAGGTATAAGAACTCTCTTCATTTACGAAAGGGGGCTTCTCCTCTTTTACTTACGACTATTATCTAAAAAACATTCCTCACTTGGAATACTATTACTGACTTGAGCATCGGAGAATCTTCGCAGGTGACACCACCTTTCGCCCACACCAACGCGTGAGGACGGTGTGAAGGACCTCCAAGATTCCAAGACCGCTCTCATCATATTGGGATTCCGGATATACAGACCAGATACTTGCAAAATCAGTCTTCAATCCTATTTGATCTTTGACTTTTGTGACTGGCCCCACACTAGATCTATTAACCCCGGTTCAAGACAGATCAAAACTAAAAAAATGAAAAAGAGATATATGTGCAAAATCAAAGAAAAGAAATAATGAAAAGGATTAAGCTGGGGGTATTTACCATTAAAGGGAAGTGAGATTTTGAGACAAGAAAAGCACCATAAATTATAAAATGCTCTTTTATGATTTCAGGTGTTTGATTTCCAAGAAAAACCACAGATTCTTGTAACCAAGCCTCATTACAACCCTTAAAAAGACCTTGTGACTCTTGTTTGATTCTGTATAAATGCCAATTGATTAGATAAAAATCAAAATTAAATTTATTTGATTTTATGATCGATTGAGCTAACAGATTACCTTTGTACAGAGATAAACACTTGTGAGGTAAGCCTTGAATTAAGCTTGATTTATTGATATGACATTGTATTAATTTTATCTTCAAGACTCTTTTGCACAAGATATCCATTTTTTATCATTCCAAATGGTAAATTGTAAATTACTTCATGTGGTGGTAAATTTTTGGACTTTTCAAAAATTTGATTTCAAAACGGTTGTTTTAGTTTTAGTTTGTGTTGCTCGATGGTGAGCAATTTCCTAAGTTGGAGATATTTGTTAGTCCTCAAATTTACTCTTATTTTTATAATTAAAAGTATGTTAAAAATAATAAAAATTAGTTTAAATGTTAATAAATTTAGGTTTTATTTGAAATAAATGAAAATTATTAAAACTCAGCTACTATGACCCATTTATTTCATTATGTTTTAGTGTGAGGATCCTAATTCCAACATAGTTTCTTCAATC
The DNA here is from genome assembly GCA_037962975.1 of Clitoria ternatea. Classification (NCBI taxonomy): domain Eukaryota; kingdom Viridiplantae; phylum Streptophyta; class Magnoliopsida; order Fabales; family Fabaceae; genus Clitoria; species Clitoria ternatea. Next base: position 6,145,622 of record CM075674.1, read on the forward strand.
TGTGTTTTTCTCAAGTATTGAATCTATTCTGAATTACTACTTAAAGTCATTTTCTAGATAGTAGTATAATCTTTTATTCAATGAACAAATCAATCTCTAAATCTGTGAATATTGTACAAATTGTGAATAAATTATTCTTTTGTTAATAAGTATTGATACATTTACCATAGTAAATAAGAATTACTGTTTCACATTGAAAACATTCAATCCTTATGGGAACGATATCTATTTCAAAAACTGCAATGATAAATTGGTGCGCTTGCCAATAAAGAAGCCCAACACATATTCTAGGTCTAACAATAGGCACCACATGTGATTTATAATCATGACTAAACTTATTTACACTTACATCTAGTCCAACTAGCATTCATTCTCGCATACATTCACAACGTACATCTTACACATAATCACAATCTCACATGCTACATATAATTATAATGACCTGCCCATGACTATACAAATACGTTACGTGGACACTTCATGTGGGCCCTATCCGACGAGGATGATGAAGGAGTGTGTACGTAGGGCTAAACCGGAACATGAAAGTTGTTGCATGTCCCCTTCAGGTTGGGCCCCACTATCTTTTTCTTTTATTTTTATTTATGTCCCTTCATGCTCTGATTGAGAAGATACACCACCCGCACCCACCACGAACACTTTAACCCTATCACGTAATGTTTTGAATGAGTGGAATTCTAATAAACTTTGGTTTCATCTTGGTTTGAATGTTAAAAAAATAAATAAGGAAATTGGAAGAAAATAAAAAAGAAAAATATATTGTTTGAATTGAGAGAAATAAAAAACTAGTAAAAGAATCATTTTAAATAGATGAAAAAAGTAAATGAAAATAAAATAATTATTTTAAAACATATAATTAAATTTGAAGTATAATACTTTAAGTTTTTATTATAATAAATTTCAATATATATAATTTTGTTTAATTTATTTCATAGTTTTTTAATAATACTTATAAATTTATTAATATTTATTAAATAAAAATTAATCTGGTGTCTATACCGGTAAGGAAAGATAGGCAAGAGTAAAAGATGTTGATCCAAAAAGATAGCTCAAACCAGCTGTCAGTGTTGTAAGTATGCTTACCGAATGAATCTCGGTCAAAAGTCTGTCAATGAATCAGAATATCTAAGCAAGGGTTGTAACTTGCTTGAAAAAACAATTTGGTCCTGGTCATGTCAAACGTCAAATCAAGAGTTGGACCTCTATCAGACTATAAATAACATCATTTATGATGAATCAAGTAAGTCATTCATTACTTTTGATACTCTGGAATCTTTGAAATTCTTACTAATTTAAACATCAGAGAGTCTTTGTAGGTATCACCATCATTTGTTCGTGAACGGACATTCAGAAGACCCCAGATTGTAAAGTCGAAGGGCACTATATTCCCTTTGAACTGGTATTGGATAATATCGTATTCCCACTAAACTAATGAATACCTTACATACCGACTAATTCAAAAATCTCACTCAATTTTTATATGATAAAAGAATTATTTTCTACACTTACTTTTTTTTTATTTTTTAATAAAAAATTCTTTTTCTTCCCACTTAATTAAAAAAAAATCTTTTTCCTCCCACTTAATTTCTCATCCTTCTCGTCCATCATTGCAGACAAACCATGAAGGAAAGTGGAAACTACTAAACCAAGGTGAGATTTGATGGGACTTTACTTTTTACACGGATTTATAGATATATAGATGAGTTCCCTTAGGCCCAAAATCATATCTTAATATCTTATATTTTGGCATATAGTAAAGAGTACAGCCAGGATAAGATTGCTGGCAGGTTCTTTTTGTATAATAATTTTCAACGCAAACATCACATGAACATCTCTTCAAAACTTTTATTTGGTGGTAAATCAATATTACAATGATTTCGAATGTACTAATAAAGCCCAATTTTTATGATGCATAAAGATGTATCAATTATCAATTTACTATCACGTCAAATATAAATAATTATCAATTTACTATAGCTAGTTTATAGTATATAATAGATACTCTGTGCATCTCAAATATACTATCATTTTATTCTTTTCATTAATGTATAAAGGATAGATTTAGAAGCATAATAACAACACATAAATTTTATGTGAATAATGTAATAGCATCTAGTAAAAAAACCAGAAGGACTATATAAATTGTGTAATAGATTTACATTTTCAATTAAAATTCAATATTTGGCTTAGCGTATCTGTAGTCTGGAATATTTCACGTGGGATGTTGCATAAGTTATACGTTATAGAACTAGCTAGAGTATGTGGAAATAATTTATGCTACGGAAGCTATAATTTAATAATTGATAGGTTACCTTAGCTAACATTGCACAAGTTACAACTTGCACAAAAGGTTCCTGAATATCGAAGGTAAGCCACAACCCATAAATAAAATTATACACAACCAGCCATCGTAATGTTTCAACGGTTCAGCAAGTGTCACAAAATCTTATTAATTAAAAATTACTACTAGAACATAAAATAGGAAAGTATATTTATTTTCAAGTTTTTTCACATCTTTTAAGAAAGTGACTAACCATTTTTAACTATAAAAATTCGTTTCGCCTGCAAGGGCTTCAACGTGAGATCAAATCTATTATTGCTGTAGAGACTTAACAACTATTGTTAAATTTACTTACATATGAAACATTCACCAAAACAAAGAATATCATTCACCAAAACAAAGAATATCATTCACCAAAAGAAAAATTTTAAAAAAATTGGTCATCATTAATGAAAGGCTTACCTTACATGTAAATGATACTTTTAAAATAAATTCACAAGACTAAATTGAAAATTAAGAGGAACTTGCCCCGTTTGTCCATTTAATTTAAGCATTTGACCATAAATTTATGTGATATATATATATATATATATATATATATAATTATGCTATAGAATATATCTATTGAATAAATTTGATCTGACTTAATAACTAGGGTCAAATGTTTGGGTTGTTTTAAAGGGTACAATGATATTTGGTATGCTCCTTGTAGTCGATGTCAGCTTGAATTAAGTTACCTGTGAAACTACTTATAAGGTGTATATATATAGAAGAGAGATGTATGAACAAAAAATATGAGTGTGTTAGGTTTCGTTTTAGGGATTATCAGTGACCCAACATATATAACTAGTATCCTATAGGAGGTGTCTTGACAATGATTAGGGAGGTATCGTCCAAGGGCACATCCCTTCCCAGAGGTGTCTTGACAATGATAAGGGAGGTATCGTCCAATCCCTCATGCGAGGTGTCTTGACAATGGTGAGGAGGTATCATCTGATGAAGCATCCCACCTAATCGGGTATCTGACATAGGTTCGAGAGATATTCTTTGAAGGTGCATCCCTTCAAAGAGGTGTTTTGACATAAGTGTTAAAGGTATTGTTCGAGGTCCATCCCTTCTAGGGGATGTCTTACGTAAATCCAGATCTAGGTCGATATAGCTTCGACCAATATGTCTGGATAAACATATCTCATGTGTACGAATCTAGGCCAACATAGTCATACCAATATGTTCAGATCATATGCCCAGGGACAGTGCATTGGGTAATGTTGAAGGGGCCTTGGCCTCTTTTTATATAAAACTTAAGATATAATTAAATTAAAAAAAGTTATATATATATATATATACACACATCATCATTACATGCTTTTACATACATAAGGTATACATTGATAAAAATATTTTTGCTATTCTCTTTACCACACATTATTAACTAATGAGGAATTTAACTATAAACAACACCATTAAGTTGAATTTTCAAATTAAAAGATAATTGATTATAATTTTTTATTTATTTTTGCTTCTATAATTTATATTTTATATAAATATTAATAATTTTTTTTAGTGTTAATCCTAATATGTAACAATATTAAATAAGTTTTTATTTAAATTTTTTTATATATGCCCCTTCAAAGGAAAGTGTCTAGCTCCACCCCTGCATATGCTCAGTTTAAGTCGTTGTTATAGTAGCAACTTGAATTGGTTTGCATGAGAATCTAGAATGTTGGTTAGACGAGGTATGCTAGACCGACTAGGATCTACATCTAAGGTGAAGTCATAACCAAGGTCAAGGTCAAACCAATGTCATGACATTTCCAAAGTCATAGTCAATCCAATGTTGACATAGGCTTGGTTGGTGTCTTAGGTTGAGTTGTATCTTGGAACTCACTATCTTGTAAGCATAAATATAAGATAGTTGAGGTGAACTAGACCGAGATATGAAAATCTTGTATATAATCTTGGTTAAGATTGTCAAAATTAAGATGTAAAAGTCTAATATATAGTCCTGGCTAGTATGGACAAATTGATATGTAAAAATCAGTTACATATTTATGGTTGTTATAAAAAATCAAGATGTGAAAATCAATTACATAGTCATTACCGGTGTGGCCAAATATGAGATGTAATAATAAATTATATAGTTGTGGTTGGTGTGAACACAAATCAAGATATGAAAATCAATTACATGGTCGTGACTGGTATCGACAAAACCAAAATGTGAAAATTAATTACATGGTTGTGGATGGTGTGGACAAAACTAAGATGTTAAAATTAGTTATATTGGCCTAGCCGACATTCAATATATAGGTCTAGTCAAGGGTTCACAAAAGCTGATGTTAGTCATTATCATTAATTGTGATTAACTATGAACCGATGTCAATTGTTACCACTGTAGGGTTGAACTTTACTTAGTTAACCGTCTCATAAGAGATTCAGCTTAACTAGTTAGTGAAAGTTAATCATAATTGCTAAGGGATGAGCTTAACTTTTGGTTAATCAACATCATAAGAGACCAAACTTAACCAGTTGGTGGAGTTAATTGTAACCATTAAAGAACAAGCTTAACTTTTGGTTAATCAATGTTTTGATAGATCGAGCTTAACCAAATGGTGGAAATTAATCGTAACCGCTAAGAGACGAGTTAAACGTTTGGTTAATCAACATTGTAAAAGACCGAGCTTAACCAAAGTATTAAAAGTGATCAATTTGAGATCCTCTAAGTTAAAACCGACATTCTCTTAAACAAACCAATATGTTAGAAAAGATAGATCAATGATCTTGGATAATGAATTGAGATCCTCCAAGTCAAAACTGAGATGACCAAATTGATGTGTTAGAAAAGATAGATTATGGATTCTAGACATAGAACTGAGATCTCCTAAGTCAAAATTTAGAAGACCAAACTAATATCTTAGAAAAGATAGATCTAGATCCTAGACATCAAATTGGGAACCTCCAAGTCAAACCCGACATGCTCTTAAACCAAACCGAGGTGTTAGAAATGGTATATCTTGGATCCTAGACACCAAACTGAGATCCTCCAAGTCAAAACTAAAATGATCAAATTGATGTGTTAGAAAAGATATATCATGGATTCTAGATATCAAACTAAGATCCTCCAAGTTAAAAACAAGATGACCAAATTGATTTAATAGAAAAGATGGATCATGGATCCTGGACATCAAACTAAGATCCTTCATCCTCTAACTCAAAACTAACATGTCCCATCATGTGTGCCAAATGATCCGACCTAATAACCGGGGTCAAATTTTTAGGGTGTCTTAGGGAGTATAATGACATTAGGTTGGTATGCTTCTTATAGCTACTGTCAACTCCAACTAAGGTACTTGCAAAAATGCCTAGAAGGGACCGAAGGGTGGTGTATCCTTTAAGGCACCTCCAATGCTTAAGTTAGTAGATACCATAGCAAAATGACCTATATAAGTGTAAAGAACTGTTGAAAGGTAGAAGAGTCTACCTTTGAGTTAGGTATTTATAGGGGAAAGATGTATGAACGTAATGATGAGTGTGTCAGGTGTCTTTTCAAGGATTGTCAATGACGTGACATAAATAACTGGTATCCTGTATAAGGTTTTTGGATAATGGTTAGGGAAGTATTGTCTAAGGATGCATCCCTTTAGAGAGGTGTCCTGGCAACTGTAAGGGAGATATTGTTCGAAGGTGTATCCCTCCCGGGGGCTATCTTGACAATGGTGCAGAGGTATCATCCAAAAGGGCATTTCCATAAGAGGTGTCTTGACATAGGTTCTATTGGAAAGTGGCCTCAGACTTAAAAGGATGGTGAATTAAGTCTTAAAAATTTCTCACTTTACGGAAGTGTGTTAAAAAGAATTGTTATTTTAAATGACTCTCAAAAGGATTCAAGGATCTTTAAGAAAACATTGAAAAGAAAAAATAAATAAATATGATAAAGAAAAAATAAATGAATAAATAAATAAACACTTTAAAAGAGTAGGAAAGAGAATAAGAAAAGCATAATGTATCCTAGTTCAATTATCATCACTATGATCTAGTCCAGTCTCTCAATCAAAAGGCCTAGAATTTTTCACTATAATTTGAAACGATTATAAGGGTATCTATTTACAACTCTTGGACTACCTACCCGTTTCCAATCCCTAAAGCTTCCTTATAACCCGTTTCCAATCCTTACAAGGATTCACTAATCTCAAGGGTATCCTAGAGAAGGCTTTCTCTCACCTACACCCAAAACACTCTTAGTCCAAAAACACAACTTAAAAGAAAAATTACAAAGAACCTTATGACAAAAAAGACTTAAATTGAGCAAGAGAGGAAAACTGACTTGTGTAAGAACAACTGAGCAATAGAGTGAATATTTCTGAAACTTAGGCACTCAATTTAAATATGTCACCTAAAAAAGGTAACAAAATATGTCAAGTTTCTAGAAATAAGATAGGTTTATAGAAATAAGACAAAAACCCATAAAACGGGGCCCAGGCGTTGAAGTTGGTTTGAACCAACTCCTTGAGTGATTCAAACCACATGTTTTGAACCATGGTTTAAACTATGTGGGCCTTATTTGGTCCACCATGCTCTAAAATTGCCCAACTACTTATTTTATGAACATGTCCTATTTTTGGTTCCCTAAAAAACATTTTTTAAACATGGATCAGTTTTCTTTTTGCTCACTTTTGGGTCTTTACCATCTTAACAATTAAATATTTACTAAGTCTAAGCCTAAAGACCAATTCACAACTTGAAGCTCCTGTTGGTCCTTAGATTTGAAGCTCCACACATGGACTTGTTGCATGTGGGTGTGTCTTAGAATTATTTTCATGCTTCTTAGATTTATTTCCTTACCTTATTCCACTTTGTCTTAGGATATACTAAGGTTTTTCATTATCAAAATTTTCCTACACACACAGGAATTATAGGTTCGAGAGATATCGTTCAAAGACACATCTATCTTGAGAGGTGTTTTGACATAGGTTTGGGAGGTACTGTTTGAGGGTGCATCCCTCCTGGGGGATGTCTTACGTAAGTTCGGATTTAGGCTGACATAGATTTGATTGACATGTTTAAATGAACATATCTCTTATATTATGGAACACGAATATACAGGTTTAGGTCTATACATACCTAACTGGTATATCTAGATCAAATTCAAAGTCCAACCACTCAATTTATATATACTCCTGCCACATTCTATATGCGATATTGTATCCCCTGCCATATTTGCCATGCATAAAATTTTAAGATAAGGGTATGGCGTCTCAGTCTAAGAAAAATTTTGTACTCAAATATTTGTAGAAAACTTACATTGATCAACAAGAGTTCAAGTATCTCTTAATCTGTATCTCATAAGACAGAACGATTTCTATAGGAATAAATATATAGAGAATTACTGTGTTACGGAATAAGCTACGATAAATAATCCGATTGAATAATGTCACAAAGTTGGAATTCTGTAAGTAAAGAAAAAAGGATTAAAAAACAAAGAAGGTGTTGATGAAGTCATTGTTCGTAAGTGATTATGAGTGTGTTTGGATATCTAACTTAATTAAAAGCTTATCTTACACTATAAATTTAATTATAATTCTTTAAAATAAATTAAAAATAATTTATTTTGATATGTTACATTAAGTAACTTGATGTAACTTATCAAAATAAGTCAAAAACAACTTATAAAAGTCATAAAATTATTTTCATAAATTACTTATTATAATTTCTTCCCAGCCTTCTCTATATCAATTAATTATAAATCTATATTTGTTTTTGTGTGTGTATTGATCTGGTATCAATACCGGTCCCTAAACTAATGAGAGACAAGTAAGGGCAAAGACGTGGGTCTAGTAAGGTAGCTAAGACACAGTTGACAAAGTAATCGGTATATTTACTGAATGGACCTCAGGTTAAAAATCTGTAAGTGACTCAGAGCTTCTGAGCCAAGTTTGCAACTTACCAAAAAAGCAATCTGGACCTATCAAACATCAAATCACAAGTTGGACCTCTATTAGACTATAAATATCATAATTCATAATGAATTGAGTAAATCATTTTAACTCCTAATGTTTCGGTATTTATTGAATTTGTACTAACTTAATCATTTGAGAGTCTTTGCAGGTTCCACTGCCACCTGTTCCTAAGTCATCGACCCAAGGTACCAAGGCCAAACCGTGGAAGGCATAGTGCTCCCACTGAGCCTATGTTATATAATACTAAATTCCCATGGAACTGGTGTAAAAAGAGAAGTGACAAAGAGATTATACATCGATTACGAGAGTACCCAGAATACCCCACATACCAGACATTTCATATGTGTATATATATACACGCACAAGATTAGTTAATCTTGCATTTCATACCAAAAAAAAGTTAATCTTGCATTTCTTATTTATAACATATTCACAAGAGCTCTTTTTTCCGTTTTGCAAAATTACCATAGTTTGTACTTATCATGAGTAATGAGAAAATTTGAATACTAGTTTTCATACTTCTACACCCTTCTCTTGTCATTATCCCAAAAGATAAACAAAAACATGTAGTAATATATTTACATTGAGGCTATTAAAAATCATAACTTTAAATTTATATATGTGAGTTAGAAAATTTTAGGAAATAAGTTTAGCTCCGCACAAAAATGGAAATATAAAATACTATTTGGTTTATGGTGCATATTCAACACCAATGAGATACTTGAGTCCTCACAAAAATGAAAGATATCATCTTCCAGATTTTAGACGTGCGCACGTGATTTTTAAAATCAGAATGAAGTTTTCAATTACTTTCACTCCCGCCTAAGGTGCACAATAGAAAGAACTTTTGGTGTATCAAAGAGTAGGTTTGTCATTCTTCGTCATATGCCTAATTTTAAGTATAAGAGTTAAGTTCAGTTGGTGTGTGTCACAATGGCCATACACAACTTTATTTGAAGATGCAGTCTACTAGATATTGATTTTGACAACGTAAATAAAAATGAAGACAACTATATGGCAAGGCAAAATCCTTCTCATTTTGTACAGAACGATGAATTTGACACAATTTTATTGCCGACCATGAATATTGTTCATGACTCAATTAGGGATCAAATCGTTCATGCCGAATTCACTAATTAGTCATGTTTAACATTGTATTGTAAAATAATTTTATTAGTTTTAATTTATTAAATTATTTTTATGTTAATATCTATAATAGATTTAGTTATAATGTTAATATATGTAACATTCACCGTATAATGTTAAAATATATATATATACACATAAAAAACTATTAAAATAAAATTATTAGATTTAATATATTAATTCATTTTTTAAATATGTTTATTTATATTTAATATATATAAATTTTAATTTATATATATAACATTAATATATATAAATATACACACACATTACATATTGTTATAACTAAGTTTGGTTTGTAAAGGACTTTGGAATTTTTAGTTATTATTTAAAGACCTCGAGATTTGTTAATAACACACATCAAGACATTTAATTAAATAAAGTCTGCCTATGTGTTATCTAACCTTTCTAGTTAAGTGTTTCAGATTACAAGTCTATGATGCATATGCTATAAAAGAAAGGGGGAGTCCATCACTTAAAAGTCTGCCTTGACCTATGCAAAATATTTCAGAATAAATCTACGTGAGACTAAAACAGTTCTTATCCAAGTTTGTCCCAAGAAAAGTCTAACACAAGACAATGTTCAAGAAGAGTCTGATTCAAGTGTGCTCTTCCAGACCTATGGATTATTAAGTTATGCCCCTCATACATATTTATTCTTAAAACTCAGCATGCACACTTTCTTCAAGACATCAAACTTCAAACTCTTGAAGCATAAAGACGTTAATCTAAATTTGCATCAATTAACACAAAGATATTTTTGAAGATGCCCAAAGCTAGATCTTTTTCAAGCTAGACTATTTTTATCACTGAAAAAGGAAAGAAGACAAGCCAATTCAAGAACCAATTCCTGCATGGAGAAGAAACTAAGGAAGCTATTCTACACAAATCAAAAAGCTGATGAGGATCAGTACTTGCGTCAGAAAGCATTAAAAGGTCAACCATGCCAATTTCTGTACAAATTCATGATAGAAGAAAGACTACAAAAGGACTTTTACTTTGCAACACTCAAGGTACTTCATTTTAGTGCAACTTCTGAAGATCCTCGATTCAAACCTTTTGTCTTCTTCTCATTCAGAACATGTTGCTTTAAATGGCTACCTCTCTTCAACGGATCATCAACAGTCATCTTAATTGGTCTATAAATATAAAGAGAATTCAGACTCGAAGAAGACACATGTGTGAAAGCATCAATCTATGAGCAATCAATTTAAAGCTTTCTTCTCAAAAGCAAAGACTTTCTTTGTATCTCTACTTCTTGTAGACATAGTCTTTGTTTTTCTACTTCATGTATCTGTTATTTAAGATTCATTATCGTGTACATTAAGTTATTAGAAACACAAACACACTCTCAAATCACAAGTTGTGTCAAAGTCTGGTGCGTTGCCAGTCTTAGTTTCTACTGGGAAACACTGTTTAGCCTGAAGAGGCTTTTGAAAGAATACTTGAGTTTGAGCCATGAGTGACCTATTGAAAGAATACTTGGGTTTAAACCAGGAGTAACTGGAGTCAAGAATACTTGAGACACGGGTTATGCTATGTTGTGTAAAAAAAGGTTTTTACATAGTGAAAATCCTTTAAGTCTAAAGATACTAGGATAGCTTCTGCACTGGAAGTGAATCAATATAAATCTGTTGTATGCTATCTCTCTTTCCCTTCTCTCTTAAACTCTGATTCAAAGTCTGCTACCTTTCTTGCTAAAAAAAAGTTTAAGTTCCGCAAAAAGAGTCTCGGACTTATTCAACCTCCCTTTTAAGTCTAAATCTGAACCATCACATATATTAAAACTATTACCTATTTTGGTAATATTATCCCAAATCATCATTTTCCCAACCCAATTCTACTAAACTTTTTACTAACCAAACATAACCACTGCTTTCTAACTAACTTTTCCAATACTACCATCCAAACACAAACTTCATTTACAAAACCCTAGTTTTCCAAATCCTGTTTACAAAACCTCAATTTTCCAACTCTATTACACTAACTTTTAACCAAATGGTCTCTTAATTGTGATGATGCATCTCTTGGCACCACAGTCAGCTAAGAGATGAAACTCACACTATTTAGTGTTCGTTTGGTATGCAATTAGGGAAACAAAGTTATGAAAATAAAAAAAATTTAAATATTAATATTGATCCTTTATGTTGTTCGAGACAGTCAAAACTCTATTTGACCAAAAGATCTTTTTCTTCTTTTTACAAAACTCCTTTTACCATTTTCTAACATTTAAACAATCAGGGGCTTAGTAAAGTGTCCAATCTCTATATCAATTGAACACATGGACAAGGAGTGTGTTTGTATGTGTGTGTGTATATATATATAATGTATCATATGAGAAAAGTTATCTTAAGTGAGAGTAAGAGGAATCTGGGTCTTGCAATCATACAATGAATGGTTAAGATTAATCATGTGAGTTTTTCAAAAGGTCATATGACCTTTTAAATGATCATATGACTTTGAAAAACTTTTAATCTCAACCAATGTATGGTTATAGGGCCCACATTCGCTCCTCACACTCTCACGTAAGAGAACCTTTCTCATAAGAAATGAAAATTATATATATATATATATATATATATATATATATATATGTGTGTGTGTAATAATTATATTCTTAATAAAAAATGAAAATGAAAGCAAAACTTTGAAGTATTAACGTTTGATTTTGATGCACACAATATCTTTTGCTTTTTCTTCCTTTAAAAGCCATAATATTCAGAGCATCTCTCTCTATCTCTTCCAATTCGAAAGGTTCTCCTTTTTCCATCTCGTTTCTGTTTGTTTGTATTGTTCTCCATAAAGTTTCAGATTTAAAACTGAAAAATAAATCTGATTAGTAGTACGTGGTGCACTGACATAGCCCTGTGATTATGATGCGAATAGATGCTTTTTCTTGTTGAAGAAAATTAATAAGACAAGGGAGTGGAGGCAATTCAGTTACCCTGACAGTTTCAGATCACCACCTTTTTTTGGGCTTTGTGTCACAAATTCTTCGCAAACATCCCCACACAGCACTAGGATTCCTTTCCCTAAAAGAACCCCCTGAAAACTCTAGTTAAAGCGCCTTGTTTTACTTTGTTTGGTTTTGGAAATTGTAACTTGCATCAACCAGAGTGGTTTTCGTTTGGGTGAGTAGATTCAACTTTCTACTTAGTGCTTAGCATTTTCTACTTCTCTAATAGTTCTGAGTGTAATTCTTTGTTTCTTTATTCAGGTGTTATGTTGCTCAGAAACAGATCAAGGGCTGTGACAAAGCCAAGTTTGATGAGTGATCACAGCTCTCAGCCATGTCCAAATCAGAATCACAAAAGAACCGTCCCTTCTCTATTTGGCTCACCAAATTTCAGAGACATCACTGTGAAGTGTCTCTCAGGGGCTGAGGCTATGAAAAGCCCCACCTCAATTCTTGACACTAGAGCCTTATCCCCATTTGGGAATCCTTTGTCACATGAAGCTATTGTCTCCCCAAGAAAGAACTCAGAAAACAGAAGCTCAAGGGACATGGTTGATTCAGGAGGCATAGGACTTGCTCTTGTTGGTGCACTTAAGGATGAGGCTACTCATCAGAATTCTTGTAAATCAACCAGGGGAAATGTCTTGTTTGGAAATAAGCTTAGAGTCAAAATCCCTCCCCTGCAACCACCTTCATTTGAGTCCAAAACATGTGTCGCTGCTGATTTTGGTTCCATAACCAAGGAGTCGCAAAACTACACAAAAGATTCTCCTTTAGCTGTTGGTAGTACTAGTGTTCTGACTTTGAGTGAGATGGAGCTTTCTGAGGAGTACACCTGTGTGATATCACATGGACCTAATCCAAGAACAACCCATATATTTGATAATTGTATTATTGTGGAAAGTTACTGCTCTATGCCCAGTAACCTGCAGTCCCCTTCATTGAATTTCCTTAGCTTCTGTTACACTTGCAAGAAGCATCTTGAGCAGTCGAAGGACATTTTTATATACAGGTAAAGTCCATTTTCTGTGTGTGAAGGGCCTAACTTAACTGATTGAATAAAGTGTAAGTTATTATAAGTCATCTGACATGTAGATTTTTACTGAAACAAATAAAAATTATTTTTTAATGCTACCGGTGGTAGATTAATCGGAAGAAAGAGAGAATCCTAACATGCATGTGAATTTCTCTATTTCATTTTTGTTTTAAGTTATTCGAGGAAAACTATGGAGCATGTAATTTGGTTGTGTTTTGCAGAGGAGAGAAAGCTTTCTGCAGTCAAGAATGCCGCCACCAAGAGATGGTGCTAGATGAAGCAGAAAATTCAGAATTTGGAAGATACTAATAATGGTCATTCTCGACTTCAATGACAAATCCCCTGTGTGTTTTACATCCACCTCGGCCTCAACAGTCTTGCATTCTGATGAGGATAACTAGCTTGTCACAATTTTCCATTATTGGTTAGGACTTCTAGATAATATTAGTTGTGACCAGCACATTCTTTTTTCACCCTTTTGAAGTTTGTTTTGTAATGTTTTTGGTTTTGGTTTTGGTTTTTTCCTCTCCCCTGCAAATAGAGATAAGGGAGGATGTAGAGTACATTTCAAGAAAATGAGTAATTTTAGATTGCTTCCGGTTTTATCCCTTTGTTTTCGGCTGAAGTAGATGATGATGATGATGTATGACTGAAAATAGTGTTTTCTTCTTCTTATCTAAGTAGATGATGATGATAATGACAAAGCATATTGTTGTAAATGGGGACCGATTTATTATTTTTCTCAAGAAGATTCCTCTCTTGCATGTATTCTATCATTATTATTATGCTGTTTACGCCCCTCGATTGAAAAAAATCCGTGAAATCAATGAATATTTCTTTTAATTAAAAGAAAAACTGACATGGACAGAGAAATATAAATTTGTTAAATGTCCTTTTCCTTACCTATTACTTCATTATCCCAGTAATTGAATATTAGGCTTTGATTAGAAACTTTGATACGTGTAATAGGGCGAATCTCAATTCTCAATATATCAAACTTCGGGATAAAAGCAATTGATCTCATATTAAATTACCAAAATTCTTATCCCACGTCCTTAATCATAATTCATCTAACAGTGCCAACTATTTATGTGTCCTGATCAAGCATAGACAACAAAAGTTCTAAAATAAATAGGATCATCATTAAAGCAACATTATGTAACAAAAAGAAAAAAAAATTCCAAAGAGGCGCATGGGAATGACAGTACATGATAATTTTGGTTACATTGGATGGTTATATTATTACTTGGTAAATTTCTATCTGTAGCTGAGATGAAAATATTCCCATTTCAAAGCAAATAACATGCTTTTGTTTTTTTGGTGAACAATATACTGATACTGGTAATTTATTCACATAAAAAATGGCATTACTTCTGTTTCCAACTTCATGCAACATAAGTACTTTGAAACTATGGATTAGGAGGATCTTGCCCATACCTTCAACTTAAATAGAGTGATAAATTTGACCCAAAAAAAATGGTGGCAAAACATATTAAAATTTGTATTTGCCTCTCTTCTAAGATTTAACTTAATTACATCTCAGACTTTTTGTTTAAAAAGTTGTACTAACCCATTAAGAAATGTGAATGTAATTTTAATCAATTTCCATGTAAGTAAACTAAATAAAGCCTAAAATTATGATTTTGGTCCCCTAAATTTTAGTGACAACTTCCAGTCTTTCAATTTTTTTAAGTTGTGTAATTTTCGTTTCCATGTTTATTTTATTTTATTTTAAACCCTAAAATTAATATTTTTAATCCAAATATTTAGTTCTTTATAATATAATTAGGAAACAAAATAATTCTTAAAATTTGCAAATAAGAAAATGAATGAAAATTTAATAAACTTAGAAATTCTTTTAAGACGTGAGTTAGAATTTGGAAAGGTAAAATTTTAATTTTCTTTTATTTTAGGTAAATAATGACTTATTGGTTAATGAATTTTAATTATAAGACAATTTAAAATATTTAAATTGAAAAATGTGTAAAATGAAAATATGACCATTTTAAATATTAAATTAAAGAGGGGACTAAGATTGCACAATTCAAAAAGTTAAGGATGCGTTTAGTTAAAATGTTTTTTTAAGAAAAAATAAAAAAAATTATTTATGGAATACATGGGAAAATAAAAAAACATGTTCAATGACCTAATTTTTTTTATGAAAAATAGTTAAAAAATAGAAAACCGATTATCCTGGGAAGCACTCATTATTTACAACACTATCTAATCTAGTATTCCAAAATTTTCCATTATAATGAGTACTTAGTTCTCCAAAGTTTTATAAAATATTTTTCCATGAAAACATGATTTTCTCCGCCTTTTTAGTTTCTTTTACGATTTCTCCCCACTTTGTAAACTTGGTTTCCTTTTTCCTTTCTTAAAAGTCATTAGGTCAAATTAGACATGTTTAAAATATGTTTTTGAAATAGGAATTGACATAATTTTTTTAGAGAAATAAATTTTAAAAGTTGAAGGCCCAAGAAGTTATTGTCTATTTTATTTAAAAACTTAACTTTAATAATATTTATAGTATAAATATATTTTAAAATATTTGCAATATATTTTAAAAACTAAAATTATTTTATAATATCTTTTACAAAATTAAAATTCAAAATGCCATGCGGGTCATGCCCACATGATCTAGAACAATTTTTAATTAGCTTGAAATGGCAAAATGTGGAAAAAAAATAAACAAAAAGGAAAACTCATTACATTTGAACACATTTTCCAGATTTCCAATTTGAAAAATTAGTTCATATTTTTTTAAATTTTTCATGTTCTAGAAAATGAAATTTTTAAAAAGATTTTAAAAATTGGAAAAGAGAAAAACTGAGAAAAATGTTACCGAAATTTAATTCAATCAATTAAAATTTTGGGAATGGAACTGATACAGATCAAATTAGAACCAAAAAGTACGATTAAGCCCCCTCCAAAAAAATACCTTCTATATAAGAGAGGTATGTACAATAGCAATTAAATTTCAAAAGAGAATGCAGGAGCTGAGGTGCATATTATTAGATGGTAATGGAACATATTGAAGAATACTTTGGTTTAAATAGTCTTAGCTGTTTAATAATTTCAAGAGAAGTGCAAAATCAATTCCGAAAGAGATAAATCACTTTCAAAATAAGAGAAATGGAAAATGTTAAAGAGTTAAACTTTAGGAGAGAACGGTATAACTTGGCGAGTCTTGTGCTAGGGAGGAACAGTGCAACGAATTGAGGTGAAAACTCAAAAAGAACGCAACAGAATTGGGACCCAAAGTACTAAAGTGAGCAAGCTAATATGCTATTATGCCCTCAATAATCAATTAATTGTGACAAAGAACAAACAAAAGGAACCTAAAAGATGGCGACTCGTTTGGCATCTGCTGCCAGCGTTATTAGTTGTTACGGATGAGCAAGGAACATCATTGAGACACTCTTCACATTTCAATCAAAGATAAGCTCAAGCACCATCAATTTCAATAATTAGTTGGAATGTTTCTCGTTAATAGTTCCATACATTAATATTAATTTTATCAATATGCTAATATGCAATAAAACAATTAACTAACCAGATAATTATCTTGCCTTGATGTAACTGAAAATTTTCATTCAAATTTGACCATCAGTAATGAAAAACACACTTCTCTTCAAACAGTTCACAATGTCCAGTCCACCATTCAAATAGTGTTATCAAGAGTGAACAATATGAACTGTTTACAAAAAGAAAGATCATGAGTGTAGAAAGTGAAAAATTTTAACTTCCATCCAACAACACTCAGCTTTGTACAACAAATTGTAATTATTCATTTATTTTCATAACATGCTATATTAGTTTAATTGTAAACCAAATGAACACTAAGTGTGATCAGTTTGAATCAGTCAAAAAAGGAGGGAAAAAAATTAAATGGAATCCAATTGATATCCAGAAGAGGGAAAAGAACTGCACAATAGGAGTGAACTATGGAGACTGAAAATACGTAACAAAAGAACACCCCATGACACACTGGAATATAGAAGAGTGGTGTGTACTATTTGATTCATTCCAAACAGGATATTAAATGGAATTCCATATGGGGACGTTGATATTTGATAATATATCACTACACATGGAAGTTGCAACCATATCCAATCCACCTAGAGCTGGAAGGGTTGAGGCAACAGACAACAACTAGTCAGGAACCATAGGTTTAGAATTAGGTCAGCCATCAGACAAACTTGGTTACCCAAAGAAATTGTAGAGAGGAATCTCTTACAAAATTAACTAACAGACCACTAAAATATTTTGATTTTTGAGTAATGTTATATGAACACAAAATTATCATTCCAAGTTCTCCCTCATGGTAATCAATTTCTATGAAGGAAGCAAACATGTAGCTGCCATCACAGGATAGTAGACCATTCAGATTGTTTTTTACTTATTCACAATAAAAACTGTTTGAACCTAACAATCAAGTCTCACCACTGGGTCGACCCAAGTAGGTTATTATACCATTCTGAATTGAAATTGACTAGTCTAAACATGGTATCGTCTTTGATGAGTTAGAATCATTACTGAATATTTCAGAGTCCATTTCATCAAATAGTAGGACCATCAAAATTCAATCAATTTTAGAATAAAGAATTGCATCAGATTAAAAAATACAGATAATAATGCCATAGCTTTCAAGAAATGCTATATAAATTAATAAAAAGATTAAGTACTTAGTTCAGATACAAAGTGGTGTATACATATTAGCCACTAAATCACTAACATTATTTCAACGGACCAAACAAGTTCCACAGGTTACTGAAGCAGAAAGAAAGAAAACAAGACAAATTTACAAGTATGACGGGACACCTTGAAGAAAAACTGATTTGCAACTGACCACATCCAATAAGTCATGACTGAAAAAACCTTCATAAAGTGTTGCCACCCTGATTCACAGATTGAACAACTATTAGTAAATGCAGTGAAAATAATATAGCAGAAGCATATAAGTAATCATCAAGCAGGATCATACCTTAAAAATTTTGGCATAGCATGGTCAACAAACTCCATGGGAATGGAAGATAAGCCAGGAGAGAACTAGGTCTAAGACTCGGGAAAAAGTATTACTCAGGCACCAGAAATGTAACATATCAGGGGCTTACTAGTAGGTGGAGTGACATGGATTAATCCTAAAAAACTTAAGCAAATGCAGCAAAAGACTACTACAAATCCCTTCATACTTTTCTTTCAAAAAAACAGAAAAGATGGTGAAGGGGTAAATTATAACCTCACTGAGGGTAGCTAAATAACTACTAACAGAGAAATAAAGATCACTAGAACAGAAGAAAGTTGGGTAAGGAAGGAAGTAGTTAGCAGAGCCGACAGTATATTATCTAGGAGACTGAAACGACAGTGACGCACACTGTAATATCATGTCAGGCAAAGAAGGATAGAAGTTAGAATGATCAAAGTTGTAGTAAGAAATAAGAAACCCATGAAAACAGAAAGGAGGGAGGGAGAGATTTTACAGTATATACAAAATATTTAATGCAAGAAGGCTAAATCCTATGTTAGGATAAGGGAAAGTTAACCATTCTATGAGAATGCTGAGAACTATATACCATCAATTCAGGTTTTAACTGAAACATAGCTTTCTTCAGATCCAATAGATTAAGGCGCAGTTAACCCAAGTCTATTCCACTGATGTAGTTCTTTTACTAATTACCACCATTCTACTTCTCCATCAGGTTGCACAACTAGCAAAGTCTTCTTTCAATATAGATTCCTCTAGTATACACCCAGTTACCCTCTCCATTATTTCTTGATTCAAATTCCAAAATTTGGAGATTGTTGACCCACCACAGCCAAGATTGTCAAGGGCGCCACCACTACTGAAAGCTACACAAACCCAAACCAACTCAGACTACAAACTTTTATTTGGTATCTATGCACAACTAACACTAACTCACTTTCACTAAAATTCTAAAAAGGACATCTTTTACAGGAGCCAGATGCCCCTTGCACTTCAGTCATCATCAATGTTAAGATTAAGAATGCGACGCAGGGTCACGGTAGCAGAATCAGCGCTAACAAAGAGATCTCTTGTAAAAGGTAAATGCTCCCTGGAAGGGGAAGAAGGCGCAGACTTAGCTACCGGGCGCATTTCAATATCAGGAGAGGAGGAACCAGGAAGTTCAAGAGACACAGTCCTCTTAGGCCGCACAGAAAACTTGGGAATTGGCAAGGAACTAGGGGGTGGTGAATTTGAGTAGGTAGGTCCAGCCCATAACTCAGAAAGCAAAAGGCTCTCACTAGGGACATCGTCACAGAAACTCGTCTCTTTTCTACAAATTTTACCATTGATGGGAATTGGGGTGCTCTTTGGAGTATCCTTCTTATGCATTTTGTTATCAGAATTAGATGGTGTTGTAGGTGAACCCCGAGATTTCAAAGGAGTTGGCAATATTCCTGTTCTACCAGACTCAAAAGTCCTGCAATTCATACCCCTAAAGTCCCTTGAAGGTGAAGACCCAAATCGAGCATGACCCTGGGGCTTCGACCTGCTGCAATATTGGTTCTTATGCTCCTCAACAACAAAAAGGGTCTCCATCGACACAGTCAAGATAGCAACTTCTTGATATTCTGAGATTTTAAGCTTGTCGTTCAATATACTAGATCCCACAGTTACAACTCAGTATGAGGTATCAGAAACAAGTGCAACCCCCAAAACCTTGCCGTCTTGTATAATCTCCCTCTCACTCTCACCAGATCCAAACTGAACATGTAACCCAAGCCAAAAAAAAAAAAAATTCCCACAACAACCCCACTGATTCAAACCAACCACAGAACTTTCTCAGACACTGAACAAAACAAAGAAAATAAACACACAATAAATCAATAAAACACGACAAAAGTTAAACAAAATGAACTCTTGGACATCAGATCAATAAAAGGGAGCAAGAAATTTACCAGTAAAAAGATTGAAGAGGGAACACGAGAAGGGTGTGATAGTGCTGCTGATTTATGTCGGAGCTATAGTAGGTTTTTGTTTCTGGTTAATTTATCATATTGATTATATATATTTGTTAGATTTATTATGGAAGAAATGAAAAGGGGTATGGGTGGAGAATGAAAAATCTTAAGAATCAGCTTAGAAGCGGATCTGAAATGGACGTAAAAACAATAGGTTCATATATATATATATATATATATATATATATATATATATATATATATATATAAATTGGTATTTAATTAATAATACTAGTATTAATAATTAATAATACTAGTATATAGGAGTAGGAATGGTTGGTGAATACTGAATTGGGGGCTCAACGTTCAAGTTCAACGTTGAATGTGAGTGAGAAGTTTAAGTTTACCTACTGGCGCCGGTTTTGGCTGCCTCAGTAGGCATGTCACACGACATGGTTATACACGTGCCCGTTGCGTTACTAACAAAAATCTGGGGTGGGTTCTTTGCTTTGCCTGGTCATGGTGGAACCATGAAATAAAGTGATTCTCACTAAAAAAAAAAAAGGATTCTTATGCTTTAATGTGCCCGCCGAAAGGTATGCCAAAGCCAAACCCCTACGTTTCCCTCGATGCACATTGAAAATTGTGGGAGGAGTGTCTTTGAACAATGGTTTTTTTTTTTCGACATGTTAAACAATGAAAAGGTAGAATGTTTTTATAAGAAAGTATCTATTACCTTCGTCTATTAATACAAGAGTTTGTTAAGAGGTTTATTTAATTATTAATATAAGAAACTCATAAGCGTTTATTAGTTTTTTATTATAATTTTTTATTAATTAATAAAATAAACATTAATTAAAAAATGGAAAAAGATTTGTAGAAAATATATAAAAATACTTTTAGAAAACTATTACAATTTATAGATATATTAAATGATTTTAGTCATGTTATTAATTTTTCTTAACATCTAAAATTCATTGAGAGGTTCTTATATTAAGGAAAAAGGTAGTGAGATGTAGTTCTTTACTAATTTTAATGTAAGTTCAATACAATTTTTAATAAAATCTTTTTTATTTTTGTATTGTTTAAAATGTGTTTTGGGGCACACATCAGTAAAACTATTTTTTTAATGAGTGCTTCATAACACATTTTAAATAATATAAAAGTGAAAATATTTTATAAAAAATTATGTAAGAAATGTGTGAGCTCCCCTATTCGCACATGACGTTGAGCGCCGGCCGCACGCTACGCGTGGGCATGACAGTAGCAACAATGCTGTTGTCATGGATTTTAGGCCACTTGGCCAACTTCTGACATACTCAAATAGCTCATTTCAGGTCCGATTACCATAAAACCTCACGGGCCATATGTTTTCTCCATTTTGAAACTGTTGGCGTCGTCCGTTCGCCGCTCTAGTTATGCAGAAAATGCACTTTAAGTCAAAATAATGCAATTGCATATGCCAAACCTACCAAATGACCTTCAAACTAAGCAAGGTCTGTATGCAAAAATCATAAATGAGGTAGGGAACCTATCGGTCCTTTCCAAAGGTCCAAAAACCAGTTGGATCTCAAAATACCTATTCGGTTCCTATATCCCATATTTTTCCTATTTTTGTAATTATACACAACATACATTAAATCATCAGCACATCACACATTTAATTCATAATCACACTCAATATATCATTCATACACATATTATAGTACCTGCCCATCTTAATCATTCACATAATGGCTCCATGCCATACAACAACACATAATATCATAATGCCATAAGTGTGACATCCCTCGTCGATTTTCTCATTTTCCAAAATAATTTTTCGCATTTTAATATAAAAATCCACTCGGTCTTAATATAAGAATATTTACTTCTATTAAATATATTCAAAGTAGTAAAATCACACTTAAATTAGCAAATCCCGACTGAAACGGATCCGAAACACATCCATTAATAAATTAGTTATCTAGAAACAACGAAAGAAGGGAAACGGAGTCAGGGGTCAATCGCCTGAGGGAGCCCCTGATTCGCTTAAGCGAGTGCCGACTCGCTTGAGCGAGTGCTGCTCTTGAACTTGAGCGAACAACAACCTACAAGAAGAGCCGACCAATCGGGTTTCACTCGGAATTAGGTGCACTCAGGTATCTCTTACTCGGACATGGCTTAACCTTCCCTCAATCAGGATTCCCTCGATCTGACATCACTCGGAAATCACCCAATCCTTACTTTACTCGGAAAAGTCTCTCTCGGCATAATTCCCTCAGAAACCTTCTCACCTTCACTCGGAGTTACTCTAGCCTTCACTCAGAAGTACTCTTATCTCTCTTTGCTCGAAGTCTTAGCCATTGCTCACTCGGAGACACCCTAACCTTCCACTCGGAAATGGGTCTCTCGATTATTCTTCTCTCGTAAAGGATGAAAGATACTCAAATGGGCATCAATTTAATAGGCCCTCGCTCGGATAAAGAATCCACTCGGCTAGATTCACCAGGAGATCAACTCTGCTACAATAATACGAATTCATTCATAAAATAAACACCGATCTCATAACATCAAAAATTCATATCCTCGTTAATCAACATACCGATTCGAATTTTAACACACTCGTGTAGCATCACACAGCAAACTCAAAATATATATATTACACTCGGAATTCATTTCAAAGCACTCGGTTCCTTGGCAACAATCCTCCACTCGGCGCACCTCCATGGCTCCGACCTCTTCCCTGTCACTGGTTACTAAAATTGAAACAACAGCAAGGGTGAGTGTTTAGCATCATAATTAATCTAGAACGGAATTCAAATAAAACACGAGTAGAAACTCCGTCCGATTGCTTATTCCTCAAACTACACATTTCACTCAGCAAGCAACTCACTCAGCAATATACTCTTTCGACAAATTGTCTATTAACACTCGGCATTATAGTAATTCACTCTCAGTAATATAACAGTCCTCATTCTACAATTTTAACAACATTTAGCAAATAGCTTCCGCTCGGCAAATATGACAACTTTTCACTCGGAAAACATAATAATCACCCGGTAATATTGTAAGTTGCACTCAACAATACATCAAATCATTCTCAGCAAACATATCAAAATCTCATTTGGCAATTATAACAAGTTAACACTCGGTAATCATAACAATTCATGCTCAGCAATTATAATACTTCATACTCGGCAATTATATGCAACCTCATTCAGCAAACATAACAATTTCACTCATCAAATACAACAGATTGGCCCTCGACAGATGCAACATCATACTCATCAATTTTTACTCGGATAATATGACATCCTACTCAGCAAGTACAATAATTCATACTCATCGAATACATCAAATTCTCATTCAGCAAAATCATCAATTGTCACAAGTGACTCACATAAAATCGACGCCTAGTATCCGAATACTAAAGGATTGGCCTTCAGCTAGGAGTCCGACTTGACATCCCGTGAACCCGACTTGGTTCACCGAGCCCGACTTGGCTCCCCCTCAACCACCAGGTCATAGACCTCTGGGTAGCTCAACTGGGTTCGACTTGACCACTGAAGCCAAAAACGAGGGTAACATATACCGTTGGTCATCCCATACCACATAATCACATTTCAATCATTTCATATCATCATCAATCAACAAATGCAACTACCAGAAACTGGCATGTGCTCTCATCACAGGGCGACCGACTTTTCAAGCCCATCCATCACACTATCACTCGGGCGACCTGCTTGTCAAACCCGACTTCACATTGCCATAAAACACCAATTGCCACAACATTAAATAATTCACTTTCAATCGGAATATACCACACACACGATCAGAAACCGATCGGTGTCCATACATATACATGCATTCTTCCACATTCATATACAATTTCTTCGGTATCATTACAATTATCACAACATCAAATATTCCTCTAGTCACATACACACGATCAGAAACTGATCGGTGCTCACACACATGCATACTCATACATTCTCAAATTTCATTCAGCAAAGTCACACACACACACGATCCTAAACCGATCGGTGTGTACATTCATACGTACATTCATATACATATTTACACAATTTCACTCAGTACCATCTCTTACCCGGTTTAGTCTTTCCAACGACTCGGACAGTGTCCAATTCTAATTAATTATAACCCGAACACCCCCTTTACCTGGGATAAAGCTTCCAAAAGATCCTCGAGCTCTCCACTCCGATCGGTTGCTCTCCGATCGCTTCTTCTCAATTGTGACTCTGCTTCCAGTCGTCCAACACAGCACTCTGCTTGGAGGAACTCCGAGCCATTCACCCTCTCGAACAGCTCTGCCCCCATGACACTCCACGCTCTACATGCAAGACGGCAAAGGATTCCAAGCCTCCAAGACACAACATTGTTCTCTCCCTTGAGCAGCTTCGTCTCACCATCAGTGGGATATTTCTACAACTCTGAGGCACTTTAATGTTGTACACTTCCACTCGAGATTCCAACATCCTTCGAGTGGAAGAAGAAGGTAAAGTAGAAGAAGCTTGGGTTGATCTCACACAGCGCCTCTGCATGCACAAAGAGAAGCGGCTCACTCTTTCCCGCAGTCCGATCCTCACCAGCAGTGGAGGACTTCAAGCCTCAAAGACACCACAACCGTGGCTGATGAAGAGAAGAAGACTGGTTGCATGCACGGAGAGAAGAAATGCTCAATTCCCCCTTACCTCTGTTCCACGCCTCAACTGTTCCTAGGTTCACCGTTCCACCACCGATCCAGCAGCAGCCTTCTTACGCGCTTCACCACCTTGAAACCACAACCACAACTACCTAATTATCTCAAGGTTTGACGCAAAAAGAGACTTCCCTTCAAAGCTTTCGGCCCTCAACAATGGAGGAAGGAGAAGAAGGAAGGAAACAGCCGAAGGAGAAGAAGATTCTCGAGAGAAGATGAATAAATGAAGAAAGAGAAAGAAATCTTTCTTTAATTCCCATGGCAACCGGTCACCTGCACAACCGGTCATTTCTCCATTTCAATATAATACCTTTAATGATTTTAATTAAACTTCTCTTCTCCTTATCACCCTTTCATAATAAACCAATAATTCTTAAAAATATCCAATAAATTCCTAAAAACAATTTTTAATATTTTCCACTTCATAAAAAAATTTTCTATAAATATCCGGGATGTTACATCCACCCCCTCTAAAAAGGGATTTCGTCCCCGAAATCAATGCACCGATTGAAAAAGATTTGGGATGCACCCGTCTCATGTCCAATTCCAATTCCCACGTACAAGTTACCCTAATACCGATCGGTGTATTTCCATCGTCAGGTCCAATTCAAAGAGTCACTCAGAAAATACGCTCGGAGTTGTGACACATGAAGCACATTATGGATTAGTTAACAAACTGGGAAGATCCAGTCGGTAAGTAACACTACCGATTCTCCAATATTTGATATGGTCCGATACATCTTGGATTAAGCTTTTGGCTCATCAATATCCGATCGACACCTTTAGTCGGTGGACTTCCAGGAATACCCAGAAGAGCTTCTGTGCTTCAGTTAGCACGGCTTGTCTGAAATCACCTTTTACAGGCTCCACCACTCGGCCTCGGAATCTCTAAATTCCATCATTGCCTTTGATTAATTCCGCATCTTTACCTCTTGAGAATAACACTCGGACCGAACAAAGACTCAGCAACTCAGATTATGAACCCGAGCACGAATTAAATGAATTCCCCACTCGAATACATACTCCCCTTGGGAATCATTCACACAGAAACATACCCATTCGAAGTCTCTCTTTCTTTGTCCAGAAGTACTCTCTCTGGAAAAAGACCCATTCAGAAATATCACACTTGGAGGCACCTCACTCGGAAAGACACACCAGTCGGTCACTTATTCAAAAATGTCTTACTCAAGCGTCTCATTCAGATAGAATTCTTCTTCACCCGGAAGGTCTTGTTTCCAACATGATTTACTCGGAAATTCTCCACTCAGTGTACCTTAGGTCATCTCTTCTCCCCGAAATCTAGCAATAATTCATATCGGATACCCACGGTACCGGTGTATAAACCCTAAAACATCTATACTTTTGTGGCTGGTCCCACACCGGATCCTAGACCCCGGTTCAGACCAGTTCATTGGCACGCCCAGTGGGACACGTTAGAGTTATTCCCACTTTTCACAGAAGTTTGGTAGTCAGAATGGAAGATGATGGACGTGATTTTATTGATGGTCATGTGGAGGATCTGACCCACCAGCAAACTGGGAGGAGACTCATCTTCGAATCTCCTATCACCAACACTAGAAGGATGGTACCAGTGGTGACCCCTGACCCACGGGACGAAGTTATAAGGCAGCTCAGGGAGGAGTTGATGGAGCTGAAGTGGGAGAAGAGAGGAGTTAGGGACAGTGTAACGTCCCAAGCAGAAGAGGCACACCATGCATCCGCGAGGGAAAGATCCACGACCCTCTAGTACTCGAAGATCCCTATGTATGAGGAGAGGGAACAGACTTAGGACTCTGGTGATAGAGTCAGTATCGGGAGGATGGAGCAAGCAGTGGTGACCTTTGGGACATATAAACTCAATGTTCCTTTCTCGAGGAGACTCATGAGTGTTGTCATCCCCAAGCACTTACAGATAACTCAGCCATTGTTGATCAAGAAATATAATGGAGAAACTGATCCCACTAAGCACCTCGATGCTTATGTGTATGAGGCTATGTATCTGGGAGCTGATAAAGACGTCATGTGTAGAATGTTCCCAAGAACACTGACGGAGGAAGCTCTTAGCTGGCTCAAGAGCCTACCCTCAGGATCGATAGATTCCTGGGAGGAGATGGCAGCTGTGTTTGAGAGCCACTTTATTATTTCTAGGGATATTCCAAGGACTTCTCACACCTTGGCCCAGATAAGGCAAGGAGAGATCGAAACTCTTAAGGAGTTTCTGAAGAGATTCTATAAGGAGGCTGTGTTGGTCCCTAACCTTACGGAGGCAATACAGCTCCATATTATGGTGGAGGCTTTTCAACCTGGTTCTGCTTTTGCCCTATCTTTGGCAAAAAGCCCCCCAACAAACTTTGAGGAGTTTCGAAGGAAAGCTTCCAAATATGTTGGCATAGAAATGCACCTGGAGGCCACAGCAGTTAGAATAAAGCCATCAGCGTCCTCTCAGCAGCCACGGAGAGAGAAGGAGAGGATAAGGCCAGAAAAGCATGCCTTCAGGGAAGACTTTGCAAGCACTCGACCTCATCAACGAGACAACCGCCCTTTCAGAGACGGTGTGGCAGCACCGGCGGTGTCATTCACTGACGATGACTTCGGCCCAACGATCCCAGGAGGAGATGACGCAGTGGTGATCATCACTGTTATAGCTAACAAAGACGTTAAAAGAATTCTCGTCGATCAGGGAAGTTCTTGCGATGTGATTTTTTATAATTGTTTCAAGAGAATGGGTTTTAATGATGCAGATTTACAGCCATATACCCAAGAGCTCACAGCGTTCAATGGGGCGAAGCAACCCACCAAGGGGTATCTTGATACCCTCATTTCTTTTGAGGGTGAACCTGGAGCGAGAACGGTGAAATCCAGAATCTTGGTGATTGATATGGAGTCCCCTTACAACGGGATCATTGGCCGCCCTACACTTAACGCGATGGAAGCAATTGTGTCTACTCCCCACCTTCTTATCAAATTCATTGATAAGGACAACGGTGTGTCTTCCCTCCGTGGAGATCAAGAGATGGCTCGATACTGTTACAACCTAAGCCTCAACATGGTTAAGTTGGAAGCATTCAACAAGAAGAGGAAGCTCAATGATGGAGGAACAACGGCTGGGTCTGTCAGTTTGATCGATCTAGACCCCAGAGCTAAATTGAAAATCGACCCTCTCAATCCCTCAAAGCCCACACCGGATGGTGGTTCCAGGGACATCGTCTTGGGAGATTCCCCAGAAAAGGTCACGTACATCAATGATAAGCTGGAATCAAGCATGGAGCAGCGCTTGTTGGCCCTCCTACAGGAGTTTAAAGACCTTTTTGCATGGACTGCAGCAGACATGCCTGGGATGGACCCTGATTTTTGTTGCCACAAATTAGTTGTGTATCCAGAGATGAGATCGGTTGCCCAAAAGAAGAGGAGGTTGGGACCGGAGAAACAGAAAGCAGCATGTGAGCAAACAGAGGAGTTGTTGAAGGCTGGTTTCATAAGGGAGATCCGTTATTCATCTTGGCTTTCCAACATAGTTATGGTGCAGAAAGCCAATGGCAAATGGAAGATGTGTATAGATTACGTGGATCTCAATCGGTGTTGCCCCAAGGATCCATATCTATTCCCTAACATCGATCATATGGTTGACGATTCATCTGGTTATCAATACCTCAATTTCATGGATGCTTATTCGGGGTATAATCAGATCCCGATGTGGGAGGAAGATCAGGAAAAAACAGCTTTTGTTAATGACCGTGGTGTCTTTTGTTACACCGTCATGCCATTTGGATTGAAGAACGTCGGCGCTACTTACCAGCGCATGATCAATCAAGTATTTGAGGGCAAGCACACCAAGTTGGTAGAGGTGTATATTGATGATATCATAGCTAAGACTCCCACTAGAGGTGACCACATTGAAGATTTACGCCAAGTGTTCACTTGGTTGCGACAGTACAATATGAGGTTGAATCCATTAAAGTGCACCTTTGCAGTCCCAGCTGGGAAGTTTTTGGGTTTCATGTTGACCCAGCAGGGTATCGAGGCCAACCCTGGTAAATGTCAGACGATACTAGATATGCAAAGCCCCAAGAGCCTGAAGGAGGTATAGTCGTTGAATGGAAAGGTGGCCGCTCTGGCTCGGTTCATGCCCAAAATGGCACATAGGTCCTTTCCTTTATATAAGGCATTGAAGAAGCACAAGAACTTCGAGTGGGGAGAGGAGCAAGAGCAAGCTTTCCAATAGCTTAAGGCCGTACTTTCAAGTCCACCAATACTGGTAAATCCTAACCCTGGTGAGACTCTCGTCTTGTACTTGGCAATTTCTGATGAAGCATTAGGCGTAGCTTTGGTCAAAGAAACTTCAGAAGGACAGAGGCCGGTATACTTCACTAGCAAGACATTTCAGGGGGCAGAGGGCAGATACCAGAAGATAGAGAAGGCCGCTCTGCCAGTTGTATGGGCTTCACGACGGTTGAGACCGTATTTTCACATATATCCAGTACTTGTAAGAACGGATTTACCCCTCCATTCTGTGCTTAGTAAACCAGACCTCACTAGAAGGATGATCAAGTGGTCGATTGAGCTGTCTGAGTTCGAAATTTCCTATCAGCCTCGAGGAGCTATCAAAGCCCAAGTTTTGGTGGATTTCATTGTAGAAATGACAGGGTCGGATCCTGCCACACCTCGAGCACGTTGGACCGTTTATGTTGATGGGTCATCAAACAGTAAAGGTTGTGGAGCCGGTGTTGTAGTGGAAAGCGATGACGATGTGCACTTGGAAATTTCCCTACGATTCAATTTCAAAACTTCCAACAATCAAGTTGAGTATGAGGCATGCTTGGCCGGCCTCCGAGCGGCGATCGACATCGAAGCATCAGAAGTTATATTGTGCAGCAACTCACAGTTGGTGATTTCGCAAATCCAGGGAGAATATCAGGTCCGTGGGCCACAACTTCAATTGTACTTGAATTGTGTGAAATTTAAGCATTGGAATTTAAGCATGTTCCAAGAGAGGAGAATACCAGAGCGGACATCTTATCAAGGCTTGCAAGCACAAAACAGCTTGGTAGCACAACGACGGTGGTTCAGAGCACGCTGACATCACCTAGTATTCCTCTGTTCCCTTCTCTAAATGCTATAATGGTCAATTACCCTTACGAGAATTCTTGGGTCATCCCCTACATCCGTTACCTGGCGGACGGACAACTTCCCACTGATGAGAAAGAAAGAAGACAAGTGAAAAGGGAATTGTCATATTTCACCATGGTTAATGGTATTTTGTACAGGAAAGAATTCTCAGTCCCATATCTCCTTTGTTTGAAAGAAAATGAAGTGCAAGGAGTAATGGAGGAAGTGCACGAGGGGCAATGTGGACATCATGCAGGGGGTAGAAGCTTAGTGAGGAAAGTCCTCAGGGCTGGATATTGGTGGCCCACAATGAAGCAAGACTTAGCCGATTTTATAAAGAAATATGATGCTTGCCAGAGATTTTCTAATCTCTATCACACACCGGCCCAAGAACTCTCTTCATCCGCTGTGCCATGGCCTTTCCACCAATGGGGCCTTGATATCCTAGGTCCATTCCCCACCGCTCCAGGAGGCATTAAATATTTAATCGTGGGGGTCGATTACTTCACCAAGTGGATCGAGGCAGAGCCAGTAGTGCATATCACCTCCACGTGAACAAGGCGTTTTGTATATGAAAACACCATAGCTCGATTCGGCGTCCCAGGGCGGATTGTAACTGATAATGGCACCTAGTTTACAGATAAGAAGTTCACAGATTTGCTTGAAGGACTGGGGATAGTCCAAATATTTTCATCTGTTGAGCACCCCCAGACAAACGGCCAAGCAGAAGTAGCTAATCAAGAGGTGCTAAAGAGGTTGAAGAAGCGCCTTGGAGAAGCAAAGGGAGGATAGACCGATCAACTATGCCATGTTCTGTGGGCATATCATACTACGCCACACTCTTCCACTAACGAATCCCCATATCGGTTGACTTATAGGGTCGAGACGATGATCCCAGTAGAGCTGCAGACCAGATCAGCTCGAGTGGAATATTTTTCAGCCGAGGACAATAACGCCAATCTGGCATCAGAGCTGGACGTTCTCCATGAACTGAGAGAGGGAGCTTTTATTAGGGACCAGGCGATAAAAGCGAAGGCAGCTCTCCGGTACAATAAGCGTGTCCAACACAGAGCGTTTAACACTGGAGATCTTATTTTGAGGAAGGCGAGTGTGGGGAATAAATTCACTTATCAAGGAAAACTGGCGCCAACATGGGAAGGCCCTTACAGAGTTTCTGAGGTGACTGGAAAGGGATCATACCGGCTTGAGGAGCTCGATGGAACCCCAATTCGCAACAAGTGAAACACCCAGAATTTACGTATTTATTACAGCTAGTTGGTAAGACGACATGTACTCTTTTCTCTTACTTGAGTTTTTTCCCATTAGGTTTTCTCAAGAAGGTTTTAACGAGGCATGACCCCAACTACGCTTCCTTTGTAATGTACATTCAGTTTAATGAGAATGCAATTCATGACTCTATCACTCTCACCCTTTCATTTGTATGTTGTGATTTATAGCTATAGGCTGTTACGTATAAAGACCCTCAGGACGGATGATCCCAATCTCATATTCTATGCATTGACGATGAAACTCCTCGAGGGAAGAAATGAGTTATAGGATTAAACCGAACCCTATTCGAAGGCCCAGATTATAGGATTAAACCGAACTCTGGGTACGGTTAGTAAGTTTGGCTGAACACCGTTTGAAGGCTTGGATTGTAGGACTAAACTGAACTCCAAGTATGGTTAGTAGGATCGAACCGAACACCATTCGAAGGCCCAGATTGTAGGATTAAACCGAACTCTGGGTACGGTTAGTAAGTTTGGCTGAACATCATTTGAAGGCTTGGATTGTAGGACTAAACTGAACTCCAAGTATGGTTAGTAGGATCGAACCAAACACCATTCGAAGGCCCAGATTGTAGGAATAAACTGAACTCTGGGTACGGTTAGTAGGAGTAGACCGAACCCCATTTGAAGACTTGAGTTGTAGGATTAAACCGAACCTCAAGAGGTGGGTTGTAGGATCTAAATTTTATCAAGGTTGTACCGAACCTCACGTGAAGACTTGGATTGTAGGATTGAAGCGAACTCCAAGTGTAATCACCGTCCTCATCTCTAAAATAATCATCACAAGGTGGTTGAATGCAAATATTGCGATCCCATATCTTTGAGATTGAATGAACCTTTTCAACCTCCAGAGAGTTAAAGGTAACACTTCACAACAGATATTTCCTTCCCAAAATACTTATACTTGGGGACAGGGCATACTTCAACATAGTGTTGCTTATCTGTTATGATTTTTGTTATTCTCCTCCAGGGTGAAAACTACGCTTTAAATGACAACATAGTTAAACAGAGCGGATTTACAATGAATGTAAAGGTAAAATCATAGCGTATACGCCTAAGTTATTCGATAATCATACACTTGCCGCAAACAATAGAAGCAAAATGAAAGCAAATTTTATTTATATAAAGAAAAATTTTATATGTATAAGTTCATAAAAACTGGAGCTGATCCCAGTACACAGCTATGAGTAGAAGCATAAAATTAAGGGGCAGGTATTTGATTCTCCGTTGTGGGCACTTCTGTCCTCCCTTCTTGAGCTTGAGTCTTGTCCGCTCCGGTCTCTGGGCCAGCTTGGACGTTCTCTTGTGTAACACCTTCGGGGCCAGGGGTGGTTAGTGTTGGTTCCATGTTTTGGCCCTCCGGAAGAGGGGGCAGTTCATAAAGGGTATCAGGAGGATCCTCGTGTGAGCTATCACTCTTTACTACAACAAGCCTCCCTCCGTGGAACTCATAGAACGGATCTAGTCCGTACAAATCAAGCTTCACATCCGGGTTGCGGTAGAAAACTTGACGAAGGGCCAGGCTGAAAGATTCAAAAGCTACCTTCTTGCATATCTCCAAAGCCTTGGCAGCCCCGGCCTTGGAAGCAGCCAGCTTCTTTTGGAGTTTGGTAACTTCTTCTTCTAACGGCCCAGTGCTCGCACTCCCTTTCTTCAGCTCTTCAATTTGAATTTGCAGGTCTTTCCAAAGGGCCTCCCACTCTCCTAAGCTTTTATTATGGCCGGCCTCCATCGCTGCAAGATCGTCAGCCAGCTTGGCAGATTTCTTCTTCTCAGTTGAAGCTCTTCTTCAAGGAGGGGAATAGACTTATTCTGCTGCTGAAGTTTAGTAACCTGCCACTCCAAAGATTTGTTGGTGAAGTGGAGTTGGCTTATTTCCTCAGTCTTCTTCTGCAGCATCTCCTTAGCCTTAATCAGTTCTGACTCCACCCCTTTGTGAGTCTACGCTTGCTTGGCCGCCCAGGCCTCCTTTACAGCGATATCAGCTTCAAGCTTTTCAACCTGCTCCATATAGTCTGCTTTATCGCTTAGGGAGTCTAGCAGGCCGGAGAGTCCATCCAGCTGCCAGCGACCGGCCCTACATGTACCTCGAACCTCGGCAGCTTCGAGAGAGGGGCGGAGGCAGCACCTGGCCTTCAGAAGTATGGGGGCATGGACCCCTGGAACCAAAGGTATGAAGAAAGAAAGGATTCCTTTGGAGGATCAATCACGGGCAGAGGTCCGCTCTCAGATTCCGGTTCGGAGCCGGTGTGTGAAGGAGGGGCAGAGGAAGCAAGAATGGGTTTCTTCCCCTTATCTTTTTTCAGCCCAGACTCTTCGAGAGTTTTCTGGCGTTTCCTTACGGGATCACCAGCAGAAGACTTCTCCGCATCTGCGGCTTTGACCAGGTGTCTCTTTTTCTTCTTCTTCTTCTTCTCTGGTGCAGCCTCTTCTGAGCCTTCCCCTGCAGCCTCAGTCTGTTCCTCACGCTCTTTCTCGTCAAGCAGAGGAACATCGTCCCCCACAGCGGATGTGAGGGGGATTATAGGAGCTGCAGCCTTAAAGGAATTCCTCTTGGCTTGGATTTCATTTTCCTCAGAAGAGGAATCGCCATCCGCCAGCATGGACTTTAGGGACAGCATGTCAGGAGAGACTTTTTCGATTTGCTCTGCAAAATAAAGAAAATTGAGTTAAAACATTGAAGAAAAGACAATAAGTATAGAGTGAATATGTGGCATAACACAATTTAAGAGTAGTTATTACGGAGGTATGTATTTTAGACATCGGCACTTCCCAGGAGAAGCCTGTAGGAGAATCCCTTGAGGGCTTTTGAGGCCGACTGCATGGCACTCAACACCTCTACGAAATGAGCAGAAAGTTCGCTCTCCTCGGTGTAGTAAGCACGACTCAGCAACAGGAAGTGCTCGTGCGACCAACTGGTAGGGAATTTTGGGAACCCCTCTTTATTGAGCCAGAAGACCTGTTTATTTGACTGAACACGAATCCGCGTGTAGTAACGCTTGAAGGAACGCCCATCGACCTTCGTGGATTCGGTGTAGGATTTGAAATTCACTATCCTTGAGTCACAATGGAGCGTTATGAACCCAAGGCCGCCCTTCTTGTTGGCACGGCGGACCACTTGGCAGTAGTAGAAAAGCTTAGCCACAGTGGCAGTGAAATTGAAATGCTCCCCAAGAATTTCAAGAGCACGCACTAGGCCCCAGCCGTTGGGATGCAGCTGCGTAGGGGCGCAGTCAAGGAAACAGAGAACGGCTATCTGAAACTCTGTCATTGGAAAACGGACTCCTAAGTTTTGGAAGACGAAGTCGTACATGTAGACCGACCTCTCGTCTGGGACCCGATGGCAGACCCTCTCCATTGGACGAGGGGCAAGGATAAGATAACGGCCCTTATACATTTTGTCGGAGTAGATTTTGCAGCGAAGTGTGACTGGGTTTCCCTCTTCATTTGCATGATGCGAAAGGATGTTCAAGAACTCCTCCTCGACCTAGCAGTATGATTTTTCCTTGTTTAATTTTCCCCAGTTAAGTCGGTGTGCCACAACATTGACACACCCTTCGGCCGTTCGTAGAATCAGTGTTTCCCCAAACCCAGGAATTTCCATGATACTTGATGTGCGATAAAACGCCTTTGTACTGTGGTAGAAGGCAACATCGTCAGAGAGGTAACCTTCATCACTTGACCCATTGTCAGAGTAGCTGGTAGCCCTCAAGTCAAGGGGACCCCCAGGGCGGCGCCAAACAACTGGCGCTCGCGAGGAGGAAGTTTCAACCCTCTCTGAGCGACGAGGCCCAGCCACAGGAAGA
Organism: Clitoria ternatea; assembly: GCA_037962975.1. Taxonomy (NCBI): domain Eukaryota; kingdom Viridiplantae; phylum Streptophyta; class Magnoliopsida; order Fabales; family Fabaceae; genus Clitoria; species Clitoria ternatea. Next base: position 6,180,843 of record CM075674.1, read on the forward strand.
TTCACAGGAATTCTCCCACCATGGTGGCTAGAGGGGGCACGAGAACTCAAACTCCCCCTGTTTGAGGTACCAGCGCTGCTTGGCCTAGGGCGCATGGTTGAAGTAAAATAACTAAAAATGATATAGAGGTAAGGGATAGGGAGGTTACCTAAGGAAGGAAGAGCTTTGTGAAGAGAAAAAGCAGCAATGGAATCTTCAGAAATTTGAGCAGAGGTTCACTAAGCTTGATGGCGGAAGTAAATTCCAAAACTTGTTAAGTGGCCCTTTTATAGGTAACGAAGGAGCACAGTGTTTAACCAAGAGTCGCGACGTATACCTCAAAACGCAACCTTTCAGATTCAAACGACTTCGTCGTTTCATAACTTAAAGCGCGAAAATAATAACGTTTCAGGAAAAGCTTCAAATGAAACGGGCCTATGGAAGTTAAAATCCAGGCCCAATAAGCCCAATCGACGGTTACACTCTAGGGTAATGATGGTTTACGTGTTAAAAAGGGCATTTAATATCCAATCATTTCAGACGCATTTAATGCACCTCAACAACTATTCGAATACCAAAAGTTACGATTTTTAAAAACTCTTGGGATTTCCATCGCTGCGAATCCTTGTCCGAATCCGTTGTGAAGGCATCACAAGAACGGCTACTTAATCTACAGAGCGGATGCATTGGCACAACACCAAACGTACGTTTGGCAAGAGTTTTGAAGGGTATTCCTGGAGAAATTTATTGGCATCCAGATCTTTTGAAGACTGTATAGCTTATATGAGCAACTTCACAGTCCTTCACATAAGCTAGGGGACAAATGATCCGGTCTGGATATCGGACCCTAGAGTTATGACGTCAGAATAACATCTTAGAAGGGCAACCATTGTTACAGGAAGATAGTGCCACACCGGTTATCCGTTGTCACCTCACCCGTTCTTACTTCGTCGAATGCTTCATCCGTCCTCGTTAAGATAGATGCTTCTTCCGTTCTTATTTCCCCGTCGTGTATAACCGTTCGCCTTAGAATCACTATGAGATAAGAGTTCATTATAACTTATCAGCGAAGATACCCTGCATAGCGAAATGTGTCTAAGTCAATTATCGTAGAGAGTAAGTACAATCATTAGCGAAATATACGGAAAGGTGATTATCCTCCATTCCTGTCTCAGTATCGTACTCTAATAATTGACCTACCCCCTGGCACACTCTGAATACTAAGCCACTTTGATTGACACACGCTACACGCTATCAGAACCAAGGGGCCCACTTGCATCCAACGATTCATTTCCTACGTTCAACTATAAATAGCATATTCCAATACACATGCAAGGTTACGTTGTTCTATCTCTCACACATTTACTATTGCATTGCTTGAGTATTCATTGAGTTCATACACTCTTCTAACTTGAGCGTCGGAGAATCTTCACAGGTGACACCACCTTTCGCCCCCATCAATGCGAAACTCTGGTGTGAGGGATCTCCAGGACAACAAGACCGGTTTCTTCCACTAAGAGGCCAGACTACAATACCGGATACCCACGGTACCGGTGTATAAACCCTAAAACATCTATACTTTTGTGGCTGGTCCCACACCGGATCCTAGACCCCGGTTCAGACTAGTTCAGGATGTTTTTTTAGTTTTGCTTCAAATCAGGCAACTCAAGGTGGTACCTAGATAGTGGGTACTCAAAACATATGATCAGTAACAAAATAAAGTTTGTTCAAATCACACCAAGAAACAAAGTTCATGTATTCTACGGAGACAATACCAATGGAAAAATCCTTGGAGTTAGAAATGTAGGTAATTCTCAATCAACTTATATCTTTGATGTTCTCTTGGTTGAAGGGCTTAAGCACAATCTTCTAAGAAAAATTAAATTATGCAATAAAGGTAATTGTTTCATTTCCAATTCTAGAAGTTGTGTTATTGAGGATGAAAAGGACAAAAAGATAAAAAATTATTGGGCATAGAATCAATAATGTTTATATGATAAACCTCAATGACTTACCCTTAGATGATGCAAAAAGCCTTCTTAATAAAAAAGAAGAATCATGGTCATGGCATAGAAGATTGCTCATATTCACATAAAGCATTTAAACAAACTTGTTTTGAAAAATTTGGTTGATGGTCTACCTTAAAATTTGAAAATCATTTTTGCTTGCGAAAAGGGAAAACAAGTAAGGGACTATTTCAAACTCAAAAATGTTGTTTTAACAAAACGACCCTTACAGCTTTTATGCATGGATCCTTTTGGACTGTCTAGAATAAAAAAATTGGTGGGAATTTTTATCCTCTGGTGATAGTAGACGACTTCTCTAGATTTACATGGACCCTTTTTATAACCACTAAAGATGAAACTTTCAAAGCATTCATGAAATTAACCAAGATTATTTAAAACAAAAAGATTTGAAAATTGCATCTATTAGAAGTGATCACATAGAAGAGTCTATAAATGTCATTTTTGAAAAAAATATTATGAAACACATGAAATTTGACATAATTTCTCTATCCTAAAAACATAACAAAATGGAGTTTTGAGAGGAAAAATCACTCATTACACGAATTGACTCGAACCATGCTAAATTAAAATGATCATCCAAAATATTTCTAGGCTAATGCAATAAGCATTGTATGTTTTATAATGAATCAAGTTCTGATAAGACCTATTTTAAAGGAAACACCGTACAATCTTTATAAAGGAAGAAAACCAAACATCACTTTCTTTCACGTCTTTGGATGCAAGTGTTTTGTATTAAACAATAGGAAGGATAATCTTGGTAAATTTGATGCTAAGTCTAATAAGGCAATCTTTCTTGGTTATTCACTAAATAGTAAAGCTTTTAGATTTTATAAAAGAATAATGATAATTGAGGAATCAATTCATGTATCCTTTGATAAATCTGATCCCAAAAGACTAGAAAGGTAGTTGACTATCTTGCATACTCGAAGAACTAGTCATAGAGGATCAAGAAGAGGATGGACCAAATTCCATCAAACCATCTAAGGAGTGGAGAATCTCAAAGAACTATTTGATAGAGAATGTGATTGGTGACGTCACTTAGGGAGTGGCTACTCGTAACTCTCTTAGGAATATTTGTAATAATTTTGCTTTTTCATCTCTAAAATTGAGCCTAAATGTATAGAATAAGTGCCATAAGATGATTTTTAGAGGCTAGCTATGCAATATGACCAATTCAAAAGAAACCAAGTATGGGAGCCCATCCCTAGGCCCTCTAATAACTCGATAATTGGCACTAAATGGGTCATTCAGAACCAAGTCTGGTTTGTAAAAGACTTTGGAATTTTTGGTATTTGTTTTAAAGACCCCAAGATTTGTTAATAACACACACTAAGACATTTAATTAAATAAAGTCTATCTACGTGTTATTTAACCACTCTAATTGAGTGTTTCAAGTTATAAGTCTATGATGCATACATTATAAATGAAAAGGCGTATCCATCATTAAAAGTCTACCTATGTAAAATATTTCAAAACAAGTTTGCGTGGGGCTAAAATAGTTCTTAGTAGAGGATGCCACTTCCTTGGTCAAAGTCCGATCTCTTGGGGAAGTAAAAAATAAAACTTAATAGCTCTCTCAACAACTGAGGCTGAGTACACATCTGCAGCAAGTTGTTGTTCTCAACTTATTTGGAAAAAGTATTAGCTTGAAGATTACTCCATCAAGGAAGAAGAGATTCTAGTGTTCTATGACAACACAAGTGCCATTAATCCGTCAAAGAATCTCACTCAACACTCTAAGGCTAAACAGATAAAAGTGAAGTACCTCTAAGGCTAAACACATAAAAGTGAAGTACCACTTTATAAGAGACTATGTACAAAAAGGAGCTCTAGACATGAAGTTTATTGACACAGACCATCAATGGGCAGACATCTTCACAAAGCCTCTAGTTGAGGTCAAGTTTGCGTTTATCAAGCACAATTTAATTTGAAAAATATTGCTTGAATAAGTCTGCCTCATGTATAAGTCTAATTAAATATTTTAAATGTCTATGTATATGCATGATAGGTCTGCGTCTAGGTATATGTATTCTTGTATGTTATGCATGACTTAACTCATGTATAAGTCTTCTTAACACTGAGATATTAAACCATCTAGGACTGCTTTTAATCTGAACTGTTTCACCTTTTATGGTCACTAACTTTAAAACGTTTACATGTGGCAAAGTTATTGCTTTCATATAATTGTATCTGAACTATTTTTCTCTATCCTTTCTCTGGTAAAGTTACTTCCTTTTTTAATCGTGTCTATACATTTCTTTTCCCCTTTTACAACTTTTTATTTCTTCGAGTTTCCCTTTCTTTTTGTTCTCTCTATTTTTGTGAAAAACTCCCAAAAAATTAAAATCTTTTCACCTTCTCAAACCTTCATATTCTCCAATGGTTGTCGTATTCACTATGGAAGATATTGTGGAGTCTACCTATTTCTTTCTCTTACAACACTTTATTGTACTTAGATTTACTAAGAGCATAAGTATGTAGAAATCTAGCTTTGGCATTGATCTCAATCTTTATGATTTCACCAGATGACTATTCGCCTTCTGATTTAGGTTTTCCTTCTTCGTCAACAGGAGTGTCATAGTCACCATTAATAATGACTGCCCATAGACAATACTGGATGGATTTTATGAATATTTCCATTCTATCCTTCCAGCATAGGTAATCTTCTCCAAAGAAGGTTGGAGGTCTATTGATAGAAGATCCTTCTAGGATCAACTAATTACTCAAAGATGCTGCTATTTATCTTGATCCTTTTCACTCGAGGGAGTGATCAACCTAAAGGACAATCTCTAATACCAATTGGTGGTTTAGAGTTATACTTAGAAGGGGGTTGAATAAGTCACAGACTCTTTTCATGGAAATTAAGAACCAAATAACACAAGTAATCAGAATAAGCAAAAGATTAAAGGAAAGAAATCAACGCGGAGAATTTATATTGGTTCACTTCCAATGCAGAAGCTACGTCTAGTCACTTCTAACTTGAAGAATTTCCACTATTGTAAAATCTCATTTACAAAAACAGCACCAGACCAGTGCCACAAGTATTCTTGACTCCAGCCACTTTTGGCTTAAACCCAAGTATTCTTTCAACAAGCCACTCCTGGCTCAACCCAAGTATTCTTTCGAAAGCCTTTTGAAAAATTCTTTTTATTTAGAATTTTTCTCAATAGTGAATTCTAAACTAGTTGTTGATGTTAAAGGTGCCTTTACTATTTTTATAAACTAATTATTTAGAAATGACTATAAAAAATGGTTTTCAATTTGGTTTTGGTCAAAACTAGTTTTAAAACCCTGCTTTAAGCATTAGTTGGAACCATGGTCATCAAATAGGATACGGATTGTATATCTAAAATGTTATTTTTCAAATCTTGAATTGTATTATATTATGAATCATAAGATTTATAATCAATAATTTTAAATATCATGTAAAGCTAATATTGTCATAGTATAGCCATATAAAAGCATAAATTCATGATTAATGATAAATAACTTCAATTTAAAAACATTTTGACATAACCAAACATATATTAAATAAGCATTTGAGTCAAATAAGTCACTATATGCTTAGCAAAGTGACAATTACATGGAAAAAATAAAGCAAAAAATAATGACTTGATTGCCAAATTTAGCATTATAATGCCATCCACAAAAGCAAAAAGCACAAGTTAATATCAACATTCAATCATCATCCCATAGATCAATATCACTTAACTCATTTTCATTCTCCAACATCAAAACATCTTCATCTTTTCTTATTCTCCTTTCTTTCCCTTTCTAATAATTTCTTTAATTTCTTCCTCATCTCCTATTATAGATTTTCCCTTATCAAACTTGCCATTTAAATTTCTTGAACCTATGAAACCCAATAAAACAAATAATAAGTTTTACATTTCACATTTAAAGATAAACCAAAAAACACATAAGTCATATTTCATATCAAATTACCTCTCTTCTTTGTCTTTATTGGAGCCCCCTCATCAAAACCAAAACACTCATGAATATCCATCCATTATCAATTAATAAGCAAGGATCCTCTTTTTCAGTGATCTACTCATCATCTGATTCAATATCAGATAAGAAAAAAGGATTATAGGCATCTCCTTTGTCTTCTTTTATCTTTTGCCTCATATCAAGTTAGAGGTTACATTTAACAAAAACAACAACATTTAACCTTTGTTGCTCCAACCTATTTCTCCTCTAGGTCAAAGGTACTCTAATTTCTCTCACATCCTGTTGCACTACACGTAAGGCTCAAAATTTTCATGGCTAGTTTTTGCAACTCTTTGCCTTCTCCTCCAAAATTTTCATGTACCGGGTTGTTTCTTTATCTCTAGTGCATGCTCATTCCAAAAAGTCCTTTGGCTCCCTTGATCTTTTCTAATTGTTAATTAATTATAAACTATTCCCTTCTATTTAACACCATCCTTTCAATGGTTGTATATAAGCCAAACAACACATCACTATTCGGATTGAAGTTCTTATCATAATGGAACCTAATCAAATAATAATTAAATAACAACAAGATAATGTCATTGACTTATTATTAACTAAATAATAAAATACATAAAACATAAAGGGGAGTATAGATGTAATTAAGAAACTAGTATTAAGAACATAAGCAGTTGCATAAAGAGGACTATGGAATTGTAAATTCCATCTTATATCAATAATCTTCCATACTTTCTAGTACCTTGACTCTTACTTTTAAAAATTTTCTACAATTTGTTCTTTATCCCTATCAATCTCTTCATTCAATAAGGTTTTTTGAATCACCAAAAACTAGCCTTAATACTTTTACAAATGGAATCACAGAGTTTAGGCAAAACTTAATGGATCTCCAAAATCTAGTATCTTTTAAGTCTAGGTTCATCGCTTACTTTCACTTATTTTTACTAGAATGTGAACTAGTAGCCTAATCCTCTGAAGCAAACATAGACCTAGGTGTATTTTTTGTTGTATGATGCAATTTAAGGTAAGATAGGAAGTAGCAAATGTTGTCACAACTTTTGTTAATTCTTTTCCCTTAGAATGCTTTCTAAACAAATTAAGAACCCCAGTGTGTCTATAAATGTAAGTTATGAGCTTTTTTGCATTTCCAATGGTATTAAAAAACACCAAAAGATTTCTAATGTCCTCAAGTATTAGATCAAGGCAATGGGCTGTACAAGGAGACAAAATAATTTCTTCCTCTTGTCCTCTAACAATCTGCCCATAGCCATAAGATTAGAAGCTCCATCAATAACAACTTGCATCATATTGTTTTCACCAATTTCCACAATCATGTCATCCAACAACTCAAACATCTTTTTGGCATCCTTAATTACATCACTAGTATCAATTGATTTTAAAAAAATAGTCCCACTTGGACTATTAACAAGAAAATTTGTAAGTGACCTCCTTTTCCATTAGCCCAACCGTCACACATCAAAGTATAACCTCACTTCTCCCATTCACTTTTAAAGTTCTCTAGGCTCTCCTTAATGTGACCAACAACTTTTTTCAAGAAAGAAACCCTCACCTCATGTTATGTAGAAGGCTTCAAACCCTTACCATCCTATCCAATAACTTTTAACATTTGAATAAGAATTTGACTTCTAACAAAATTGAATGGCAATGCATTACCATCAATGCATTTTGTAAATTTCTTAAATGACATTTCTATCTTTCAACATTGTATTTATTGTCCTTTGTTTAAGAACCTTAGAGCTACGTTCCTTTCCTCTTTTTTTACCATCACCTTTATCTATTACTCCTTCCAACAACTCAAGGTTGTTCTTTGTTTTCTTCTTTTTATTATCTTTTAAGAGCTTTACAAATTTTTCCTCAACATCATCTGTAATACTTGGACAAGGAATTACATTTTGATTTGTTCCAGCAAAATGATGCTTCATTCTTGAAATCCCACCCCAACACTCATGTGAACAAAATTTACAATTTACTTGTAGTCTATATGGGGGCACACTTTTATGATACTCCTAAGCTATATCAGTCAAGTTTTTCTTTTTGAGTCATTGTTCAAACAAACAACACACATCAACTAAATAAAGACCAAACAATGGCTAAAAGGGACCAAAACAACAAAGAAAAAAAAAGATGGGCTAAATAAGGACTGGACAGTAGCAAGACCAAACAACAGCTAAATAAAAATTGAACGTCCCAAAGTCAGTTATGACTAGCAAACAAAAAAAACATCACACAAGAACTACCACCAAGCACTAAGAAGGGAAATAAGAAAATAACTTAAAATAAACAATAAAGGGACCACTAACCACGTCTAAGTTTCCAAGACCTAGCGTTCCAGTTCAAAGCTTTAACTTCCACCCAGCTCCAACACAACTGACACCTTTAACCGGCTCCAACCCATCAAAAGTTCACAAATTTAAGGTTTGCAAGATTCACATTTCATGGCTTTGTGCAAAGCTTTTCCCTTTGAAGTTTGAAGCTCCTTACGTAAGAAGGGAGATTAAGCGAGGCTTTTAGACCCAATATTATAAAAAGTTCCATGTCTTTCACTTTAACTCTTCTCTTTGTCTATTTTTATCTTAATTTTTCTTTTTTCTTTTTAGAAAAATAGGTTTTCAAGAAGCGTGTTGCGTATGATATGATCAGGAACGTTAAATGACCCGCGTGTTTTAGTATCGTTGATATTCTGTGTTTCATGATTCCTCATGATATATCTTGGGTATCATGATTCCAGCTGGGATTCTTACCCAAGAACGAGACAACACTCGATTTGTCTTGCTGAGGTTGTGTATCATATTGAATCACATGTACCGTTTCATGAATCGTATGATACTGATAACAATGGTTGGAACTAGCTTTAGAACATAAATGGTTTAGTTTTGAAATCCTCTTCGCAATATAACTGGCTTATAATTAGAGTTAGTTTGGATATATTATAAATGAATCTGTGCACATCAATGAATCCTTTTTATTATTGCATTTCTCTTACTTTTGCCCTATTTTTGTACTAGTTCTATTTTACCATATTCTAAGACATAGAAAAAGTGTCCATTGTTATCTTTTTAGTTAATTGAAAATCATAATTTGTTATGCCTCTTATATAATGGATAACATTTGTTACATCTTTGTTAGACTTTGATGATGACTAGATTAGAAATGAAATATTATATATCTCTTGTAGAATGTAATAGTTTGCAGATACATGGCTTTGGTGTTGGTTTTCTTCTCTTAAAAAACTTCCTTGTGTCTCGCGATATCACTAGTTGACAACTGCCTAGTGTAATTAATGTTACATAAAGTGTAGGCCTCAGTCCTTCAAGTTAAGTCAAGGATGAACTATATTTGTATATGACTAATTATTAGTGCATCTCTCATTAAAATTTGCTTCATTGAAATTTGCTAGCCACCGTATACATGAAGCTTAATTAGTGTATCTTTCACTGGTTTTTATTTTATCTTATCTATGAACTATATCTGTATATGACTAATAAGTTGTTGTAATATATGGAGTCAATTAAGATTGTTTGATATTAGCAGTAAGTGTTATTGAATCATACACTTCCTTTTCCATTTGTTTTTTAGAAGAAGAAATAAGGACACTAGTAGTGTGCTTATCAAGTTGCTATCTTAGGTTAGATATTAGAGTGTCAAACTTTGACACTACACCTTTTAGTCTTTAATTGAATTGGCCATTTCTTGCTTCAACTAGGCATCCCAGATCCAATCATCGTGTAAGGACTATTGAAATCATTCCTTCAATGTAGATATAACATAAATAAAATGTTCATAAAAGAATTTTTATTGGTTTCAATTGTAAAATATGTGTTTTCCACATAAAAGGATTTATAGAAAATAGTAAATATCCTCCTTAAAAAAATATGAGAGAAAGAATAATAAATAACTTGTTTAGTGGTTCCATATAAAAGGGTTTATATGGCTATAGTAAGTTAAATTTAAACTTTTCATGCATTACTTGCTATATTTTAATAGTTATATTAATTCTTTTGGAATTATTGTATTAATTCAGATTTTTTATAACTAACATTTATTTGAATTACTTTTATCTCATGGATAGAACTATGGATGATCCAAAATCAGGATAACATTAGCTTGCTCTTCTTTATGTCTCGTGATATCATTGTTGATAATTTCCTAGTGTTATTAATGTTACATGAAATACAGGTATCAGTCCTCTAAGTTATAAAAAATGTTACATGCAATTGATAAAGGTGAAGCTCAGTTAGCTAAAGAGACCCTTAATTACTTTTATTCATTACATGAAAAAGTTGAGTCAAGAATGAACTAGATTTGTATATGACTAATTATTAGTGTATCTCTCATTGAAATTTGCTAGCCACTATATAAGTGAAGCTTAATTAGTGTATCTCTCATTGGTTTTCATTTTATCTTTTCTATGAACTACATTTGTATACGACTATATTATTAATAATTAGTGCATGTCTTAGTTTGTATACTTTTTTTCTCATGAGATATATTAATTTGAGGGATTTTGATTTTTAATTAAACAACCACACTTGCATTAGCCTGATGTACTATCAAGAAACTTGTTAAAACTAGGACCTAATTATATAATTATGGATTAACTTGCTAGTTGGGGTAGTTCTATTAATTACCTACATGTTAAGTGCTGATAATACTTACACGCTCATAATGTCTTTTTCTTTTCTTTTCCTTTATGGTTGTGATTTCACTTGGTGAATCTCTCATTTTTCCTTGTCGAACTCAATATCTCTCATTTTTTTCTCATTTTTGCTTTTATTGTCTGCTGGGTAAGTCTCCACCATCTTTATCTAGTAACTTAAGTAGCATATAGTTCTTTAATTTAGTATATGCTTGGTAACTTAGGAATGATAACACTATTTGCTAGGTAAATTAAGAATCATATTTAAATTTGATTGTAGGATAAAAAGATATTATTTCATTGTATGCTTAATATGTCAAAGTTACAGGTATTGTGATTTTAGCCTTTTAATATGATGTTAATATGTGTGTATATGTGTTGAGTGGATTGAGCTTGAACTTGAAATTAAACGTACTAATTAAGTTTAGGTTTGACACTTTAAATGTTTAGATACTTGATTTGATGAAATTTAATTGATTATTTATGATTGAACTGCACTAGGAATTTTTCTGAGTGTAACAGGGCATAGTTTAAATTTTAAAAATGTCTAGTTTATAGGGGGACTCTGCCAAAATTTCAATAGGCTTCTTGTAGATAACTCTTATTCAAATGAGTAATAGTATTCTTAAAATTTAGCATTAGAGACAACTTAGTTTTAGCTTGAAACAACCTAGGTTTCCCTACCTAGTGATGTTTAGTGTAAGTGTGCCTTGTCAAGTTATACCCACATTATTAAGGAAGGAAAGGTGTCTTACCTACCCTTCTCCATATAATGTGGGAGTAATTCTGCCACTTAATCTTGTAGTGCATTATTGGAACTAACAATAACAATAGGAACCCGTTTGGGGTCATATTGACTTAATTATGTTTTGATCGTTCAGACTTTAGTCGATGAAATTGGAAGGACTAGTAAGTAAACGTAAGTATGTGTGTGTAACTCGTAGTTTCCCGTTGATGATTCAATATGACATAAAGGACAACTATATTGGTTCTTGAATTGTCCTAGTTGGACAGTTTGGGATGAATTTATAATCACTAAGTGTAACCCGTTAGACTTTGAGTTATGAAACTTGTAATTTGCTGTTCAATTAGAATTCAGTTACTAGTATCTCATACTGTCTCTAGGTATTTGGGTGCGATGTTTGATCCCGTACTCATATTCGTGTACTTGAAGACTAATGTAAAATGATGTCGGATTTCAATGAACCACAAAATACAAGTTTCATGCAAATAAGTTAATAAGTTACGAATGATTACATATTCATCTTGAATGGGATAAAGCCTTACCAAATTTCAACACCAAAGAGAGTGGTTTGTTAATAAGCATCTACCAAATCTCAGAATTTAGCTACCTAATAACTATAGTTAGAATAGAGGTTTTAGTGAATCGGTGGTGGATGTACAAGCGACTTGATTCAAACCATTGTATGATAAACAAGTTTGTGCTCAAATTGTCTGACTCCATACCATTCACGATTAACATTACTCGAGGTTTCAAACAAACCTTCGATGTCCTTGCATGAAGTTCGAGTATGCCAGGTTTCATTTCCTGGGCATAGTCATGGTGCACTTATGTGAAAAATGATTTATGAAGGATTTGAAGTTGCATATGTGTCGCAACCTGGATCGCGACGGCGCGGCGAGAAAGAAAACTTGTATGAAACAGGGAGTCGCCACCAACGTTTTTATCCATAGGAAAAACATTGGGAAAAAACTAGGTTCAGTAAAGCACTGGTTTAAAAATGAGATTCAAGTTCGGGAGTCGGTTACGAGTAGGGAAGGTATTAGCACCCTACATCGCCTGTTAGAAACAGTACCATGATTGAAAAATGCAACATAGATAGCCTTACATAAAACATGATTTCTTCCCTTTTTGTATTTTTCCGAAAATGACAGAGTAGAGTAAGAGAACTGTACAAACATGGGGTATCGGAGTGAGGTCAACGGGACATTTCATCCAAATTAATCTCGACTTCGATATAAGACAAGGAAGGGAAGAGAACGCTAACAAGACGTCACGTCTAAATTAGACATCCTCGGATTAAAAATATAGGAATAGGGATAGGAAAAAGATAAGCGGGACGTCTCGTCCTAAGTATCCCTTCCCTATGAATTGTAGCGAGGTTTGAACAAAAACTAGGGGGAAATCAACAAGACATCACGTCTAAATTGATTTTCACGGAAGCGACAAAAAGGAATATTATGAAAGAAACACGAAAGCAAAGAAATAAAATAGTAAAAAGAAATAAGAAAATGGGCCCGACGGGAGTTGAGGTCCTGCTCCTACGTATTCTTGAATTATCAAGAAATCAGGGTTACGTAGTTCTGAATGTTTTTCTTTTAGGAAAAGATTGGGAAAATGTTGGGGGGTATCATTGTGGTGAGGAACCCATACAAGACGAAGTTCTTCGCACGTGTACGGATCCTATAGAGGTTGTGTAGACGGAAGTATTTTCCGTACGACACTGACTAAAAATGATTTTTTTCTTTTTTTTGATTTTATTTAGATTTGAAAGAAAACACAGAAAACATTCATTTCCCTTTATTATTTTTTTTAACTACAAAGCAAAATAAAAGAAATTTAACTGAATGAACTTAAGTAAGTGAACAAGTTCATGAAAAAATATAAATTCAGCAGAAGGAAATACAATAATAAAAAAATGAAAGAAAAGAGACAGAACAAAACTGATGGTAAGGTCTTTGAAGAGCCGGACTACAGCTGTTGACCGGTATGAACTTTGTTAGACGAGCTGCTGGTGTAGGATCGAAGAACCGGACTGCAAGTTAGAGCTGGGACGGTGTGGAGTTACAGAACCAGATGGCGGGCTTGAGCTGAGACGGTGTGGAGGATTTAGGAGACTGGAGGGCCTGCTGGGTGAGGAATTAGGAGATTGAGACGGTGTGGTATGGATTTAGGAGGTTGAAGGGACTGTTTGGTGAGGACTTGAGGGGCTGGACGGTGTGGAGTTTAGGAGAAGACGATGTTGAGAGGATTTAAGAGAGAACGATGTTGGCGGTTTATGGAAGAGCTGGATGGTGTTGGTGGTTTAAGGAAGAAGGACGGTGTTGGTGGTATTAGGAAGAGCAAGGACGGTGTTGGTGGGTTGAAGAACGGTGTGGAGAGGACGGAGTGGTGAGAGGAAGGTAAGGACGGTTGTACAGGTTTATAGGAGAAAGGTTGGTGTACGGGTTCGAAGGAAGATTGGGACGGTGTTTTAGGAGGAGTTATGTAGAGAAGAGTATGAATCGTTATGGAGTGTTGGGGATGGATTAAGACAGAAACGGTGTGGTGTGGTAAGGATAGATGGGAACAAAAATGATGTGGTGTGATGGGAATGAGTTCCTCAGATTCAAGACTCTTGAAGTGAAATTTTTTTAGAGGTTCCCCCCCCATCCAAGCTCTGGACCACCAAAAAATATCCCTCGTGCCTCTTCAGCTGAGGCATTTATAGAGGCTTTAAGATGTGGGCTGAGTGCTTGGACAGCACGAGTCTCCACTCACCCACGTGCCTAGTGGAGACAGCCTGGCCACTATCAGTTTGTGGGATGCAGCGGCTAGTGGGAAATTTTTAATTTCTCCACTTCCGTCCCCTGTCTGCCACTCCTAGGATTCCTGGATCCACTTGGATTGTGGAAATCCAAGTCATCATGGTGGGAATATGGAGATCCTGGTGGAAATCCGAGAGAGGATGACTCGGATTAGCCTCTCAGTCGGTATTCCTCTATAGTGGGAGTCAATTCCGAGAGGAATAACTTTTCTCCGAATAGAAAACCGAGTGTAAATCAGTCTTGTCTGAGTGAGAATCAATCTATAGCAGATCGAGTGGGAATTCTTCCACAAAAGACCGAGTAGGAATCCTTTAATAGCAGACCGAGTGGGAATCAATCTGAGAGGAATGAATGAGATTCCATCCGAGAGGAGTATTCAATCCGGGATGAGTAAATGAGATTCAATCCGAGAGGAGTATTCAATCCACAAGTCGGATCCGACTCCTTACATTTTGTGTGGGATTGTATCCACACTTTATTTGACTCGGAAATTTTTGGAGAAACATTCATCAGGACCTATGTTGCTTCACTCGTTTTTGTTTGCTCGGATGTATCTTTGTTTGAAGCACTCGATCGGAGCTGCTTCAATCCGAGGGGCTTTACTCGGGAGTGCCTCTGTTTGAAGGATTCATTCGGTCTTTCCTTGCTTGAACACCTCAAAACAACTCGGTTATATCTCTGGGCTTTAACCACTCGGAGGAATCTTGCTCGGCAACGCTTCTGCTTGAAGCTTCATTCGACTCCTATGCTTGATTCAGTCATTTTCACTCAGTATTCAGAGCCGGCCTTCCTTCCAATCAGAATTATTTCATTCATCAATCAATCATTCGGATATACTCACTCGGGAGTGATCCTTATTTTCCGATCGGAATAGTTTCACTTGACAACAGCTCGGGTGCGTCCTCTCGGGAGTAATTCAATCGGACATATTAACTCGGGACTCGGCCTTTATATTTCGATCAGAAGTTACGACAGCTCCAACAATCCTTCAGGGGCATTCGTTCGGAATCGGCCTTATTTCCCCTCGGATGGTCAACCAATCCCTCGGAATCCTTCCCTTGGACAAGTCTTGGTCGGATTCAGGGCTCAGGAGTAATTCATTTGCGCATCAGAACTTGGATATATTCACTCGGAGGTGCTCTCTTTTCTATCAGAGCTTGCCACCTTTTCTCTCAGAATTTGGCACTTGAGAATATGACCACTCGGATATATTCACTCGGAGTTGGTTTTGATCAGGAATTTGTACTCGGATTTACCTCAAGTCAATATTCCACTCGGCAATGCTT
This sequence comes from Clitoria ternatea, assembly GCA_037962975.1. NCBI lineage: Eukaryota > Viridiplantae > Streptophyta > Magnoliopsida > Fabales > Fabaceae > Clitoria > Clitoria ternatea. Next base: position 6,196,289 of record CM075674.1, read on the forward strand.
CACTTCGAGTCATTCTACTCGGATTTGATCAATTCAGAGTCATTCTACTCAGATTTACCTTCAACAGGGTAATATTTCACTCGGAAATGCTCCATTCTGAGTCATTCTACTCGGATTTGATCATTTTTGAGTCATTCCACTCGGATTTTTGTCCAACAGGGCTATATTTCACTCGAAAATGCTTCAATCAGAGTCATCTTGCTCGGACTTGATTATTTTTGAGCCATTCTACTCGGATTTGACCATTCTGATTCAGAATTCAGTATAAAAGAAGATTCGTTCCACTTGGACCGGACCAAAAGAGGTGTTCACAATATGCAAATATACAAAGTAGTTTTGATGAATGACAAAGTATTCATGATGATAATTGATTGGCAAAGGATCCTAAACAAGGAAGTTCAAGCACAAAGACAATGACAAAGAATAAAGAGATGAAGATGCTTCACAAAAGAAACCAATGAATAAACAAGATGGAAACATGAGCTATGGAAGACAAGGTTGATGTCATGAACTTAAATCATGAAGAACAAGCTCACAAGTTAAAAAGAATCAAGGAAACAAGGCAATGAGGATCAAAGGAATAAGCCATGGATCAATAAAAATCAAGAACACATCAAAGACCTGCAAAACAGCGTAGCTAATCGATTAGAGAGACAGAGCTAATCGATTAGATAGCTTCTGTTTTGAATTAAAAGCATCAGGAACATAAGCTAATCGATTACAAGACCTCAGGCAATCGATTACAGAGCTACTGAAATGACACTAATTGATTACCCAAGTGTCATAATCGACTACCAAGTCAAGAATTGAATTAAATACATCAGATGCTATAGCTAATCGATTACTGGGCAAGATATAATCGATTACCAGGGTTCTGACTTGAAGCTAATCGATTAGGTGGTGAATGCTAATCGATTACAGCACGAACTGGACTGAAAAATTTGAAGTGTAATCGATTACAGCTTCAGGCGTAATCGATTACGATAGTGGGAAAACACATTTTAAGTGGAACTCCAGCTCATTTCTCCACTCCACTTTTGTGCCCAAGCTTGAGGTATCCGTTGGGAACATTGTGCAACGGCTAAGAGCTCCCAAATGGCTATAAATAGAGCATGAATTCAAGCAAGAGAAGAGGAGAGACCAAGGTACAACACAAAGCAATCAACATTCTTCTTCTAGAGGTCTTCTTATTAGATTTTGCTTGTATATTCTACAACTCTTGTTTCTAAACTTGCATATTGCTTAAGAGTTGTTAGATTATGAGTTTTAATTTGCATATCTTCTCTTGTTGAGAGTTAGAATTTGTGAGAGCTTTCATTTGTGTATCTACTCTATTGAGAGAGTTAATTGCTTGTAAACCAAACACCAAAACACCAAGGTTTTTCACTCTAGGTTGAGTGGTCACAAAGGTTAGGGTTCAACCTTTGGGTATTGAGAGATTGTGAGATTAGGTGGGTTGCCCTTTGCTTGTGAGGATTAAGTTCTTGAGTGTGGGACACTAGGAAGCTGCAATTGCTCAAAGCTTGTATCTCAAATCTTCAATAGTGGAATCCTTCAAGTGGGTTGCTTGAAGGCGAGACGTACACCGGGTTGGTGGAACTCGTTAAATTGGTTTGCATTTCTCTCTACCTTGAACTCTTTATACAACTGTGCATATAATCTGTTTGTTGAAATGCATGAGCTGAATGTTTGAAGCAAAGTTGTTGTTCAAGTAGAATACCTAACTTTGCATGCCAAGTGTTTGATAATTTGCTTGAATCAATATTTGGTGAAGATCTTCAAAGTTGGAAATTTGTTTAACTTGCCAAGTATATAGAACATTGTTTTCTATCAACTATTGTGTGTTACTTACTTGATCGCTATCTCTTATCCCATACACACAAGTTGTTTGATATATTGAATGAGATGAATTTATATAGGAAATATCAAATAAAACTGTGCACTCCAACTGTTTTAATAAATTGTTTAAATTAATAACTTGCCTTGTTTATCACACTTAAAGCTGAATATTGTCATTGCACATCAAGTGTCTCATAGTGTGATATGTGCATAAAAGTTATTGTCTCTTCATCATTGCATCATTTGTATATTACTAACCATTTCTAAGGGGATTCCATGTGAAAATTTGAAACACTCAATTCACCCCCCTCTTGAGCGTTAAGGCCTTGGCTAACAGGATTATTACTGCTTTTGCTACAACCATGGCAAACAGTTCCTACCATGGCCTCTAGTGGTCCCTATGCAATAATCTTACTATGATGTAGAGGGTAGAAGGGAGAATTACAACATGCAGCAGATGGTAATGGATCATGTTAGACCTTTAACTGACTAGGTTCTAGAGAATGAAAGACCTACAAATAAGAAGGAGAACATAAAGGGGGATCCAAATTTAGGTGTTCAATAATTTTATGATGTATTAGTAACAACTCAGAACTCGTTATGAGACGAATATGACACTTACACTAAGTTGTCTGCCTTTCTACTTATTTTGAGCTTAAAGTTAAACTACAATATATTGGAAGGGTGTTTTAATTGGATCGTTGAGTTTATGAGAGATATGCCTAAGGAAAACCGAATGCCAATGAACTTGTATCTTGTGAAGAGATATAAAAAAGCTTAGGTTAGGATATGTAAAAATTAAATGTTGTATTAATGGTTGTATGTTGTTCTGTAATGAGTACGCAAACAAGAGTGTGATCAACTGTGTTGATTGCAACAAAGAACGTTACAAAATAATTATAAAATGAGGAAGAGTAACAAGAACCGCTAAGATGAAGATGTGGTATATTTTCCTATAACACCCAACCTATAACATTTATATGCTTCATTGTCTATGGAAAAGCACATGCATTGGTATGCTCAGACTCAAAGTAAAGAGGATATTTTATGTCATCCATTTGATGGGAATGCATGGAAGCGTTTAGATGGTTTGTATCCAAAGTTTTTCAAGAAATGTACAACTTGGGTTATGTATGGATGGATTCAACTTGTTTGACGTATGAGGTAAGACATATGTTGTTGATTGGTAATACTTACTCTGTATAATTTACCCCCTGAAATATGTATAAAGAGGGAGGTAATGTTCCTAATGTCCCTGTTCCAAGACTAGATAATCCCAAGGCTAAAATTGATATCTTTCTGATCTATGATGTGTCATCGAAGAATAATTTCATGATGAAGGTTTCCTTGATGTAGATTATGAATGACTTCTCTGCCTATAGGATGTGGTCTGGGTTGTTGACATCGAGGAAACTTTCCTACCTTATTTGCATGGAAAACATTAGGGGGAATTCGCTAAAAAGAAGTGGAAAGACTATTTATTTTGACTATCTTAGAAAATTCTTACCGTTGAATAATCACTATAGGAGAAACAAGACTTATTTCATGAGTAACAAGGTTGTTAATAATCCGTTGATGCCTATATTATCTGATGGAGAAGTATGGGAGAGAGTATCTAAATATCCTTCATTTAGGATGAAGAGGTTAAGAAGTTTGATGGTTATGGTGAGAAACATAACTAGATTAAACATCGTATATTCTGGGATTTGCCTTATTGGAAAGACTAGTTGTTAAGACATAACATAGACGTAATCCATACTAAATAGAATATTTTCATGAATATATTTGACATGGTCTTAGACATTAAAGGGAGGACAAATGACGCTAACAAAATTCTCTTGGACTTGCCACTCTTGTGCTCAAGAAAGGAACTAGAGTTAAAGGATATGTGACGCGGAAAGATGTTCAAACTGCATGCTAAATATGCCTTGAAAAAGCCACAAAAGATTTTTGTGTGTGAATAGGTGAAGGGTTTGACAATGTCGGATGGGTTTACTTTAAATTTAACCAGATGTTGACATGAACGAGGCATAGTTATTTGGCATGAAAAGTCACAATTGTCATGTGTATGCAACTACTACTGTCATACATATTCAATGAATTACCCAAATCAATATGGAAGCCACTAGTTAACTTGAGTCACTTCTTTAGAGAGTTGACATCGACTTCCTTGATGGAGCAAATACTTGTACAAATGGAGGAAAGCATTTTAGAGTTGCTTTGTGAGCTTGAAATAAATTTCCCCCCAAGCTTCTTTGACTTAATGAAGCATTTACCGATTCATTTGCCTTATGAGGCTAGAGTTGGTGGTCTGGTGTAATATCGTTGGGTATATCCATTTGAGGGGTAAATCAAATTTCCTTTTCTAAATTAGTGATTATAATGATCCAATTTTATATCAAGCATGAATATGTATTTTGAATTTTCTTTATGTGTTAGATTCCTCTATTCTTTCAAAGACAAAGTGAAAAACAAAGCATGTGTTGAGACATTTATTTGTAAGGTATACTTAGTGGAAGAAATGACCACCTTTCTTTCATTATATTTTCCAACTGAGATAAAGACAAGACGAACTAGAATCCCTCACAACCTTGATGTTGGTGGAAGTTCTGGTCTGAATGAACAAATCTCGATATTTAACTACCTCGGTTGACCAGCAGGCAAGGCCATTGCTTGTTACATGCTAAAGACCTGATGGTTGCCCACTTATGCATTCTTTAAAATTGTGATGAAGTTGATTAGTATCTTGAGTAAGTTATTCATTTAAATGTAGGTATGTTTTGATTTCTTTTTAACAATGAATAAATATAGTTCTCAGTAAACTTTAATCAATTTACAAGTTTGTATGAGGATTTTCTAAAGGAAATGCAGCCTGACATAACCAATGATCAAATAAGACTAGACATATATAGCTTATTTCACCACTCGGTTTGCATAACATGTAAGATATTTTGAATTAGATGTTTACATGTTCTTTGTGGTTCAATTAATAACAAAAGTATTATTATGCATTAACTTAATCATGTCTTACAAATCAATTAACTAGATTCAAGACCCTATAAACTAAATTGATAACCCACTATCTTGGGGACCAATGAGAAGTATTACAAAATGACCAATTTACATAGTAAAGGACTATAAGTTTAACATTATAGATTGGATTTCAGGGATACAAACAAATATCTACAGGGTCTATGTTAAAGGAATGAGTGGTCAGTTAGAGAAGGACTTTTATGGTATGTTAAAACATCGAGTACACTGGACAATTCACCAAAAAATTGTCCAATTCAAATGTGAATGATTTGACAACACCATTGACCAAGGAACAAAGGTCGACAACAAATATAGGTTAGTTTAAGTCAAGAAATCTCGACGCTACAAAGTGTATGATCTTGTAATTTATGCCCAACAAGAAAAATAAGTGTATTACATAAACTTCCCAGAAGGTCACTAAGATTGGTATGCAGTTATCAAAACCAAGGCATAGAGTCAAATTACTGATAATGTGACTAATAAGGTTTAAGATGCTTATCAGCTTGCTCCAACCGATCTTAATGACTTTCATGTTATGTTACATATTGATTTGACGATGATACACTTGTGTAAACTTGGGGTGAACAGATCAATCGAGTCTTCCTAAGAGTTTGATACAATTAATAAATTAGAAACAATGAATATTTAATAAGAGTTTGGTACGCCTCCCCCTCATGGCCTTTGACCATACGGAGTGGACTAAAAAGAATCAGGTCGACAATTAGGTTAATGATAGCGCCAAGACATTGCAGTAAGTTAATTAACAACTATTGAAATTGAAAACTATACAATAAAGTTTGGCTAGTAACTTAGGGATATAATTTAGACTATAAGATACAATTATAAATTTTATTAGAACTCTTTCTGGTTATTTTGCAAGGATTGTTAAAATTTTGGTTTCTTCTATTTATGGGGGAAATTCTACCAATTTTTTAAAAGTTTTAAACTTGATATTTATTATTTCAAATATGTAGGAGACCTATAAGGCAAGGAGGGCGAAGATGGAAGCACAACTCGCCACACAGACTACTGGAGAGTTAGAGGGGAAGTACTTACCCTTTCTTCTACGGATGACAACATTTTTTTCCTAGAGGTTGTCAAAGGCAATAACAAGAATGAGTACATATTCGGCCTTAGAGAACTCACCAGTGAGTTTGTGTCCTCTTCACATCACCCTTCCTTGTCGACTTCTTTACTAGACTATGTTTAGGTTATTAAGAACCTAAATAAGGAGCTTGTTAAGAAGACTACACAGATCACAACTCTTTAACAGATGGTGTTAGAGGAGCGACAAAGCACACAAGGGGCGTTAAACCGACATGAAGACATGTTTGCCCAGTTTATGGCACGCCTTGGCCCTTCTCTGCGTAGTTCTTCCTAGCTTCAACAACCTCTTTCCCCCCTCCTCTCTTCCACTTGATATTCTTTTATATCTATGTTATGATTTGTATATGTTATATAACAGCTTTGGCATTCACCTGTTTAGTTATTTTATTCATTCGCTTGTTAATTAACTATTAAACATATTGTGTTAGAATTTCACGTTATAACTTATTACATTAAATTGGAAAAAGTTAAGCAAAAAGCCTATAAAAATAACAAAAAAAAAACAAAATGTAAAATATTAAACAAAATCCTTTTAAAAAATGGAACAAAGACAGGTTTAGTGAAGGACCAGAGGGGCATCACTAAATACCTATAAAAAAATAGAGTAGCGACGAAACAAACAATTGTCTTTAATATATATTTAGACACCCATATTAGCAACGAACTATTGTGACATCCCGACGTTGTTGAGGGCGGGGAGTGATCGTCGGTGCATGGGCACGGACAAGGAGCGGCTCCTGGCAGGCTTCCAGCATGGAATGTGACATCCCGGGCACTGTTGAGGGCGGGGAGTGATCGTCGGTGCATAGGCACGGACAAGGAGCGGCTCCTGGCAGGCTTCCAGTAGGAGGGACACATGAACGAACTGAATACATACCAGAATGAGAGGGATCTAAAGACTGTATAGGTATGGGACTATACAGTCGAGGATAGCTTAAAGGAATGAATTCGTTCTACCTATACCAACAAATGCATTACCCTTTTCGGTGGCCTATCACATAAGGATTCCAAAGTTAAGCGTGCTTCACTTGGAGTAATTCTGGGATGGGTGACCTCCTGGGAAGTTCTCAGGAAATGTGTGAGTGAGGACAAAAGCACATTGGAAAGGTCTCGTGTTGGTCTGTGGGGCGAGTCGTTCATTCCTGAAAAGCGGCTGGGGTGTTACAGTGGTATCAGAGCCTAGCCTCTCCTAGTACGGTATGGTTCAGGGACGAACCAGGCGGAAGCTGGTGGGCATGTGACATCCCAGCGCTGTTGAGGGCGGGGAGTGATCGCCGGTGCATGGGTACGGACAAGGAGCGGCTCCTGGCAGGCTTCCAGCATGGAATGTGACATCCCGAGCACTGTTGAGGGCGGGGAGTGATCGCCAGTGCATAGGCACGGACAAGGAGCGGCTCCTGGCAGGCTTCCAGTGGGAGGGACACATGAACAAACTGAATACATACCAGAATGAGAGGGATCCAAATACTGTATAGGTATGGGACTATACAGTCGAGGATAGCTTAAAGGAATGAATTCGTACTACCTATACCAATAAATGCATTAGCCTTTTCGGTGGCCTATCACATAAGGACTCCAAAGTTAAGCGTACTTAACTTGGAGTAATTCTGGGATGGGTGACCTCCTCGGAAGTTCTCAGGAAATGTGTGAGTGAGGACAAAAGCACATTGGAAAGGTCTCGTGTTGGTCTGTGGGGCGAGTCGTTCATTCCTGAAAAGCGGCTGGGGTGTTACAACTATTATGCTTATCGCTAATGTTACTTAAGAGACTCACCCCCTAGTATCAGAGGCATGTCGTCATTAGTATGAGTTTAGAGACTCAAGATAACAGATGACAACTAGGCCGTCGCTAATGTTATAAATACTTAACGAAGTACTTGATCCATCGTTATACGCATCAACTTTCTGAAAAACAACATGGGGGGTAAAGAGTTCGGTGACGGAGAAACGTATGTCTATTATGCATGGATTCAGTGGCAACATAGCCACAGATTGAGTTAGACGTTGTTAAAGAGGCTAACGACACCAATTTTAGCGACAACATAAGATACGTCACTGTGGCCATCATTGGACCTGACAACGACAAAAAGCAATGATTAGACAAATTCTTTTTTTCCGTCGCTAAACTTAATTTTTTTGCAATATTTGTTTAAAGAAAACGTGTTTTGTGAAATTTCTAAAATTTGTTGATTAATATAATTTATTTAAATTAACTTTATTATATGTAATTTATTTCATTGTTTCTCCGTACTCAATATATAATTAAATTTCAATTATTTCATTCTATTGATTTGAATTGAATATACTTATGTTTTATTTTATTAATTGTTTAAAAAATACCTTGATGAAATTTCAGTGTTTGAAACATATATAAAAAAATCAATATGTAACGGAGAGTAACCACTAGTATTTCCCTTGATTTATATATTTGGTCCTTTCCCTATGTATTTAAGTTAGTTCTAATTAGGGTGTCAAATGGTTGGTTTAGATAAGATTTGAGTTAAAATTTATTGGATGAATAAAATCTATTCATTAATCCATTTATGATTTATTTAAAAACTCTTGAAATATTCATCCAATCTATAACTTTAATTAACTAAATTCAACAAATCCATCCATTAACATATTTTTTGTGGATGGATATCCAACAATCTATTTAAAAAATAATGTTATTTATTTAATTTTTTTTATTTTCTCATGTTATATTTTATATTCTTACACTTTAATTTATTTTCTTTCTAAACTTTTTTTTTAATTTTTCTCCATATTTTTTTATTTAATTTTTTCTACCCTCCAATTTTTTTAATTCTTTTTTTATTTTATCACTTTATATTCTTATATTTTAATTTATTTTTTTTTACTCTCCAATTTTTTCTTTTTATTTTTTTACTATATATTCTTACACTTTAATTTCTCTTTAGAAATTAAAGTTCTAGAAATTGAAAAACATTACTTGAATTCGTGAGGTGTACATATGTTTTTTATCCTTAATTTGTAAGTGTGCTTCACTTAAAATCTTAAATCCTTTGATCTTATTCAATATATCATAAATTCTGTAATATATTCAATAAAATAAAAACTATAACAAATTTATATAAAAAACAGTAATTATTTCCAAACGAAGACCATCACTCTTGCCAAATAACTACGAAACATAATGATATTAATGGAAACAAATTATTCTGTAGAATTTTGGTGTAATCTCCAACAGAGAGGTGTTTAGAAGGGGTGATTGGGCGCGTAGGTACATGTCTCCAAGTAACAGTGAGAAGAAAAAACAAATCCAATGTATTTTAAATAATAAAAACAAAACTAAAATCCAATAGATTAAAATTATAATGGATCCACCCATATCCATTCAATAAATAAATAAGATTCAATTCATTATCATATTTTTATTTTATAAATGGATAGATTATATATGGATGGATTGGACATTTAATAAATAAATAGATAAAATTGACACCCCTAGTTCTAGTCTCGGTATGACTCGCGTCTCTTTTCTCTCTTTCTGTGACTTAACATTCCTTACTTAATACCCTTATTATAAGAGAATTGTAATATTTTTCATGACAAATAAGTATTTTAATCTTAAAATAAAATATGAAAAGAGAGAATCAAACTCTTAAATACAAGTTGGTTATTAATATTAACATCAAAGCATATAAAAGTGTGGCTGGGCTTGGTATGGGTTTGAATGGCCAAGACTAGCAGCAGGCTCAAAGTGGAGTCTGACTATTCGATTTCAATGGGTATCTTTTTATCTTGTGCCAAAGAATAACTAAAAAGCATCCTAATTTGCTAGCTGCGTGGATACAAAAATTCGTGAATTTATACCAACCGCTTAATCAAACCATATTATAATAGAGACGATAATAAACAAACAGACCAACAACACTATACGATTACCAATGCTTCATTCATATCATTTCAATCCCCCAACACATAATTTTACACGGATTCTATTCCTTTCGTTTGGCCTAAAACCTTTTCACGATTCCTGCGGACAAAGAAAGCAAAAGCTGTCTCAATCAAAATATTCAATTCAATGCCCTCCTTCATTTCGAGGGTAGTTTCGTCCAACCATATTTACCTTAGCTCCCTATAAATAACCAACACATCACTCCAATGATCATAAAACCATTAATTTACACCAATTTCATATTTCATATTTCCCTCTTAAACCACTAACATACAATTGGAGTTATTTAGTTAAGTATGTTCGCAAAGAAGGTGAAGCCATCCGCGAAGAAAAGTTCCCACCAGTACGGCGTCGTTTCATCGACACAAAGTTCAAACGCGAAGAAGCTATGGAGACTTCCGCACGTATTCGCGAAAATGCTTGAGCTTCCTTTTCCTTCGGACGACGACGTTTTGGTGGAGGAAACGCCACAGTTTTACCGGTTCGTGGCGAAGTGCAACGCGGGCGGTGTACGAGCTCACGCCATCGAGATTCTTCCGGGGATAACCAAAATCGTCATAAAGAGAATTGACGGCGGTGATGTGACGGTGGCGCAGCAGCATCATCACACTCGTTTAGGTTCTGATTTGTGGCGGTTCCGGCTTCCACCGTGGACGCAGCCGGAGATGGTCACCGCCGTTTGTAGCGGCGGGAAGCTGGTGGTGACGGTGCCCAAAAACAGAGCGAACTGACTCTACGGCGATCATGGAATATAAGAGCGGCGTGCGCTTTGGAAAGTGGTATTTCTGTATATAAAGTTATAAACTGTGTCACGTATTTCATCTATCATATATGGCATCTTTTGATGGTGAATTTCTCTAATAAAAACAACGATTCCATGCCACGTGGCCTCTCTAATTGCCTATGGCTTGAGGGTCAATTTTATTACTTAAATATTTTGTTTTTCTTACTCAGCTTTCGCAATCACCCTAGTGGCATATATAAAAGAGATAATTTTATAATAAAAATAAAACTTAAAACAATAATATATATATATATATATATATATATATATATATATATATATATATATATATGAGACTAAAGAAGTACCTCGTACAATATCTAGAAAAAACATTGAACATTAAATAATTTCTCGTAACATTGTGATTGTATAGTTATGAAACCAAGTAGTGTGATGACGAATATGAGGATCGTCGAGTTTGTTTGCGTTAATTCTCGAATATAATTCTAATTCCCCTAACTGTTTCTTATAATTGCTCGAAAGTGGCAAACTTAAGTTAAATATCCAGAATCAAAAAGAAGCTGAGCTAACTTCCTGCCAGCTTCACGAATAGCTAGTGGCAAGCTAATGTTAAACTTTCAGAAGTGCTTTCTTGGATTGACAAAAATATAATACAATGTAACAAGAAGTTAAGTTCCTGAATACAGATGTTCACATTTATGCTTTTTTAGATTAAGAGAAAAAAATCGATAGAAAGAAATAAGAAGTAGGAGAATGAAAAATAATGTAAAAATAAGATGAAAAAAATACATTGTTTATATAGATACAAATGAGAGGAAAAAAATGAAAAATTTATCATTTACTTGTCTGGATAACTACAAAATAAAGTGAAATGTAATGAATAATTAAAAATACTAGAATAAAATAAACTAAAACTAGATTTAATTATAAAAGTTTTAAACTTTTTTAGTACTTCTTATTAATATAAAATTAATTATTATTTATTATTTACTATTTACTTTTTAATTTTATAAAAAAATATCAATTTTTTAATTCCACAAAAAAAATCCATCTCTAAATTTCCTTTTATTTTCTTTTCAATTTTTGTAGTGCGGGTCTTACATTTTATATTCTCTTTCCTTTTACAAATTGATCAATGATTTTTCTAATGTACGTTCGAAGACATATTTTAAATAATATAAAAATAGAAAAATTTTATTGAAAATTATACATATGTAACTGATTTCAGTCTAAGTTCAACATCTTTTACAATAAAATATTTCTATTTTTATATTGTTTAAAATATGTCATGAGACACATATTAAAAAAATTAATTACTAAAATATATTATTTTTTCTCTAATTTTTTTCTTTATTTTCCATCATTATTCATTATAATTCCACTCCAAACAAATATTTAGTTTATAAAGCTAGAGACAATTTTTAACACATAAACTAACTTTTAGAATGATTTAAGTCTCTTATTTTCTAATATGGTATCATAGTCTGATTCAAAATATGGATATCCATTTTATAAAACTTAAAATCATTTTCGAATAATTAATATGTGATATATTTCCTCAAGAATACCGTCAAATAGATAAATTAACAGGTAGATGTTGGTAAGTTGAGTTAACTTATAGTATTAGATTTAAATCTTAAAAAATATATTAAATCTTTATAGATTAACTTTTTTACACAGAATATAAGCCTTCTTGATTTAAAACCAAATAAAATATTATATATATATATATATAAATATATATATTTCAACCTCTACCAACATGCCTATGCCCTATTGTCTAATCATGTAGGGCTTTTTTTTAAAAATGGTGCCAAAAAAAATAATTCACTGTTTGGGGTTCCAGAAATTATATTTGGTGGTCTCAGCAAAAAACGTCTTGTCCATCTTTGCAATTTGCAGGGTGGCTAGATGAAATTACACGTGGCAAATTTTCACGGAATGAGTAGGCGAATTGCAGGAGAAGGTGCCACTTGTCATGGCCCTACCATTTTCACATAGTGGACATGTGAAATTACAGTCCCATCAGGAGCCATCACATTGTGTCAGATTTCTCCCGATTGACGTGCGAAATGTCAAGAATCGTGCCAGAATTTCATGCTCTGAACATGCGAAAGTGGTAATTAAAAAATGCAAAATCAATTATCTCTAGCCTATATGACCAAGAGTGATTGAAGCTCTTATGTTAGGTTAAGAAGTGATTTAGAGGATAGAAGCTCTGTGTGGGATTGGGTTGTGTGAGTTTTCAGAAGCTTTGTGTGGTTATGAAGTGAGGTTTTTTCTTTAAAGATAGAAAGGTATGTTTCAAAACCTTATATTATTTTAATATCGTTCTAGTATATATCCTTATGTTAGTATTGTTTTCGAAATATTAGGGTCCATAAATTTGTTTGTTGTAGTGGAGTACCAATTATTTGTATTACTATAATGGCTTCAATTGAGTTGATTCTGTATACGAATGGAAGAAAATTTGATGGCCCTGATGGATTCTCATTTGATGGGGATGCTAGATTAATGGAAATTAAACGTGGTATTACAGTTGCGCAACTTAAGGAGAGAATTTTTAATAAGTAGAATCTACAAGTGAATCAAGTCATAACGCAATTAACTAGTAGGTTAATTATTGATAAGAGGAAATTTTTTTTGAAGGTTTTCAAATAAACGACAATGAAGACTTTAATTTGGTGGTTAAATTTTTTGAGCATCAATTATATATTTTTGAAGGTTTTCAAATAAACGACGATGAAGACTTTAAGTTGGTGGTTAAATTTTTTGAGCGTCAATCATATATGAATATCCTTGAGATATTTGTTGATATTGATGTTATGGCATCTTCGTTGCACCCTACACAAGGAAGTGCTTCACAATGTATCACGCAAACAGGAAGTGAGTATATTTTGAATATTATATATTTTTTTTATTTTATAAAGTAATAATCTAGAAGATGTTAGTAACAAACCTTTAACATTTTGTTGTTGAAGACAAAATGGATGTTGCCTTATCAAATGATAAAGATCCAGATTTTGATGTTCAGTTAGAGTGTCAAAGTAGCGGTAAGGAAGAGGTCAATGAAGCTTATGTCCCCGATGATAGTGATGTGGACACAAACGTTGAAGGTTACTTTGATTCCATAACAACCCCACCTGTTATAGCAAATTCATATGATGGTGGGATCATTGTACCTAGTTAGTGATGTTTATAATATCATGGATTGGGTTTGCTTATTATCTTAGGTTATGACAGTTGATGATGATATGGAATTGTAGGAATGATGAAAATGTGTTTTGAAGGTCTTCGCCATTTTTCAATGCTGTTGATTGGGAGCACCCAAATGAGGAAGATAATCATCCAGGGTTTGATAATGAAACTGAATGGTGCATTGGAGATGAATTACACGCAGGTTTGAAATTTCAATAAAAAAATACTGTTCAAAGTGTGTTGAAACAGTAGGCTATGAAGATGCATCAAACATATATCGTGGTTGAATCTAAACCATCAATTTTAAGTGTAAAGTGCCCAAATCAAGTTGATGGTTGCCCTTGGAAGATGAGGACAATCTTATCTAAAAAAAAGAATATGTGGGTGGTAAGTAAGTAGGGGGTCCCTATAGTTGTATGAATGGTAGACTCTCCCAAGATCATACAAAATTAGATTCAAGGTTTATTTGCTCGTGCATTTTAGGTTAATAAGGGACATAGTGATTATCCATTTTGTGCATTTATGTCGTAGTAAAGTCTGCAATTAGATAATTTAGAATGGGTGTTGTTTGGGCAAGTAAGGTTACCCAAGATCCGTTGGTGACTATTGCGTTGATACAAGAACAGATAACCACTCAATTTGGGTTCAAAGTATCTTACAGTAAGACGTGAAAAGCAAAACAAAAAGCCATTGTCCATGTCTTTGGTGATTGGGATGAATCTTATGCCTTTTTACCCCAGTGGCTAAACTGTATGCGTCAGATGTCGCCTGGGTCTGCTTACAAAATCTCAACCACTAAGTATGTTGCAGGCACTGAAGTTGACAACAGGTTTCGTACATTCAAACGCGTGTTTTGGACATTTAAACAATGTGTCAATGCGTTTGCTTTTTGTAAGCCACTTCTACAAGTTGATGACACATTCTTATATGGAAAGTATAGACATACTTTACTCATTTCTATGGCCCAAGATGGAATCAGTTCTGCCCATTGTATTTGCAATCGTTAAAAGAGAGACATTACAGGCATAGAGTTGGTTCTTGATTCAGATTAGGATACACATGACACAAAAGACAGGGATATGTCTGATCTTAGACCGACATCAAAGTATCAAGGCTGCTGTGGCAAATCCTTAAAATGGATGGCAACCACCGAATGCACATCATGTTTTCTGCATTAGCATATTGCAAGTAACTTCAATAATAAATTCAAAAATACCACGTTAAAAGAGGAACTGCTGAAGCTCGGTTTGTGGTTTTTTTAAAATTATTTGTAAGTTTATTCTTGCGCGTTATTGTATGAATGGCAATTTGTTTGTAGGGTTTTTTTTTGTAGGATATACTACATGCAAAGGGGTGTTTGACAGAAGATTAGAAAGATTCTATGAGGTGAAACCTGAAATTGCAACATGGATAGATGCTATTCCAAAAGAACAATGGAGCATGGCATACGACGATGGGGGTCACCGGTTTGACCATATGACGACAAACTTGTCAGAGTGTGTGAACAAATACTAAAGGGTGCTCAAAACATGCCAATAACCACCTTAGTTAAGTGTACGTACTCACGTTTGGTTGAATACTTCATATAATGAGGGGCCAGGGCAAGGGCAGAGTTTGGTCAGGCTTTGAGATACACATAAAAGTTAGTCGAGGTGGTATCTAAGAACTAAGCAAGTGCTTGCACACATCAGGTTCGTAGGTATGATATACAGGGCAACAGGTTTGAGGTTGAAGAAAGATTCGACCCAGTGTTCCAATGTGGAGGCAGGAAATTTTCAGTTAACCTATCGACCAATCCTTAATGTGATTGCGGGAGATTTCAGGAATTAAAGTACCCATGCTCACACTTTATCGTAGCATGTCAGGTAGTAAGCGTGGATTATTTTCAATTCATTCATCCTATGTACACCCAAGAAAATATTATCAATGCATATTCTGGTCAATGGTACCCCATTAATGGTAATGACAAAGACATACCAGTTACCACTGATGGATAGATGCTTACTCCTGATCCGTTGGGGTTGAGACCAAAGGGTCGGCCAAAATCTTCAAGAATTTGAAACGAAATGGATTGGGGTGACTCGCAACAAAGAAAAGTTACATGCCAACAATGCAAGCAGACATGCCATAATCGTCGTAGGTGTCCTAATTTAGTTGGATCAAGTAGTAGCCATAATAAGTCCTAAACTCTAATAAATGTCCCTATTTATGTTATCATGTTGTATCGTTAAGTATTATTTAATAAATAATAGAACATACCAATAATTACATCATAGTGTGTCATTAAATACGATCTATTTAATAATAAGTCAAATAACTCACAGTATACAAAACAGGTTAATCATTGCAAGAACCACTTGTTGAAATATTTTACACACAACGGCCACATGCATTAACTACTACCTAATTGGATGTCAGGGTGGGTTTCTGGAGATAAAATACATCGCCTTGGAATGTCTTTTACAGCGCAGTGGGGGTTCTTTCTTTCTACATTATCAGGTGTATCCTCATCTTCATCCAAACTAAGGGTATCATCAGCTACCAATAAATCCATGTTGAGGTTTATACCTTGTCCAACAGGGTACCTCAGTCCAACCCCTTTATGTGTCACTAATGATGTGTTGGGTGTCAACAATTCTCGCACAAACTGAGTCGGTGATTGTGTTGGTGAGAGAACATATCCAATACACTCTCCCCCCGTGGTTTGTCCTTGTGTGCAAAAAAAGTGATCAGATTCAGGGTTACAATAAAAGCCTTGAGATGTGTGATCGCTTTAGGAGGGATACTCGTATGTGGACCATGGAGAAAACGAACCAGACTGAGAGGGAACAAAGTATGAACCTTGCTCTCGAGGTGGCAATACGGGAAAACTGTAAACTTGTCATTCCTCATGTGTCCTTCCCCTAATAAGACCCTCCCGCTCATTTCGTGTACCTGGTATATTGATGTGGACTTCAACATTTGGTGCTTCATGCATGGGCACTGGTGGAAGCTATCTCGCCTCTAAAACTCTGGACTCTTGACCCTACATTTGCATGACGTTCAACGAGTGTTGTCTTATTTGATCAAATACAAATGCAGGTGAGTGAGATGGGTCCTATGCGTCCTCCATAGCCAGGTAATGGATACTCTCTAAGGCATCAACCTAAAAAATCACACAAAGACCAGGATTAATTATATAATTAAGGCTAAAGGAAAGACGTCATTTAACAAAAACTAATGAACTGAAAATCTCACCTAACGGCCTAAAATAACATGCTTTTTTGCAATCCACCCCCGAGTATACAGATTATACCAGTGCATATAGTCAGAGTTTGTACTCAATAACCCGTTCTGTGGACCATTTGTATGAACAAAATTTGCACGACTTTCCCACATTACAATTAAGGGAATGTACACCTCCCTCCAATTTTCTCCTTGTTTGCTTCTTTGTGTTAGGCCATGCAGATTTTCAGGTTGACGAGGAAATGATGGAATATGTTGTTGCATACCAAACTATCTCATGACACAATCAGGTTAATGCCACTCGACTATGTTTGTACATAGTAGAGGTACTACCGCCCTCCACCCCTCCGAACCTTGTAAACAAATGGCTGGCAATGTCTAGACCAAATACTCACTGTATAGGGTCCAAACAATCTGGTCACCCAACACGGTCTGTTAGATATCTTTTTAAAATACAACCACTTTGAATCTACACACTTTAAAAATAACTCACATCAGTTCGCTTCATTTGTTCGAAAGCACGTCGATAGAAATCGATGTCCTGCCTAACTGCCTTGAAGGTATCACCTCCCAACCACCTACAAGTTGTGTGCTAAAAAATTGTCATTAGTAAACAATAAAACGTATTACTAAACAATATTATCAGTTTTGAAAGGTCTATACCTTACAGCATAGGGCGTGCCCGGTAATCTACCAATCTCAGGGCGTTTGGAGCTATCTCAGGAAACCTGTCCCACGCCCAGGCTTGCACTAACAAAAGAAGGCCAGAGATAGAGACACACTCATACTTAGTGGCCAAACATAATTCCTGATACAACTAACTGAGTGTTGTAGATCCCAACTATATTGGCCACACAAATGAAGGTCTTCAACCAATGGCAAATACTTTACGAAACCCTACTACTAGATTGATCAGGGAATACAACACCACCAATCAATCGCATGATGTATGCTCTCGTGTACCTTAATAGTTGCAGTTCATCACCTAGGTGATCTTTAACATTAGCAAAGTTATCAGACAACCATTTTAACTTTAAACAACTAACATGAAATGCCTCATCAGGAGGGTATATACCAAACAAGTTATGAACCACTACTTTCCAATCACGAGGAGATATGTTTGTTATTATAGGTAAACCATCTACACGTAGCCTAACCTGGATCGCAATGTCTTGAAGTGTAATTGTACACTCGCCAGGTGGCATATGGAACGTATGGGTCTCAGGCCTCCATCTTTCAACAATGGCAGAGATTAGGGATGCCTCTACTAAAAAGTGCAGCTGTGCAACTCTAAGAAATCTCACCCTCTGCAACAACAGAACAATCTGTTGTGGAACACTTTTTCTACGGAAAAGCAACGCTTGTTTAATTTATAAAATCCGGTCTGGTCTTATATTCCAAACAGATTCTGATACATGAGCACTTTGAAATTTTAATAATGTAGGATCTTTCCGACCGGAGTTCACTTCACGTGACATAGACATTGATGACGATGCTGAATCCATCCTACAAAGAAATATATATATATATATATATATATATATATATAAATTATCAAATTATTTTCATAAACACCCAACAATATATACCAATATAAATTATCAAATCACACACTTATTTTTAATATTTTTTAATACTCTACAAACATTTTAAGTAATATTAATTTTAAACAATTTTATAACATTACTCTACAAACAATTATATATATATATATATATATATATAATTATCAAATTATTTTAATAAAGACCCAACAATATATATATATATATATATAAATTATCAAATCACACACTTCTTTTTAATAAATTTTAATACTCCACAAACATTTTAAGTAATATTAATTTTAAACAATTTTATAACATTACTCTACAAACAATTTATTATCATGAACTAATTTCTAACATTTTTAAATAAACCCTTAACATTTTAATTAACATTAATTTTAAACAATTTTATAACATTAATCTAGAAAGAAAGTTTTCTAACACTTTGAAAATTACTAACACTTTTAATTAATATTAACTTTAATCTCATTTATAACATTACGCTAGAAACAAAAATTTTTTACGTTGAAAACTAACATTAGTTTTAAATTTTTTTAATAAAAATATTAAATAGTATCATACTATACAACTAAAATAAATAAATGAGTTATATACATACCTTTCAATAATATAACTTGATCAAAACTTCTTCAAATTTCTCAAAAACAAAAACAGCCAAACAATCCACAAACTACACAATGGAAAGGGAAATTGGACACTGAGAGTGAAAGAACTGAGTGAGGAATGAAGTAAAAATTGCAATCCACAGTTATAAAGGGAAAAAGGGCCATTTTTAATTATTTATGTGTTGCCACGTGTCTTCACCCTCTTAGATTCGCACGCTCGGTTCACGAAATACTAACATTACGCGGGCTTTAGGACACGTGTCAGCCATGTATGCGTTTTCGCATGGCTGACCTGTGAAATAGCAGCATGTCATAAGTCAGGGGACAACTTTATGTTTTCATGCAGTGGACAGGCGAAATGGCAGGACACGTGTCACGCTCTCATTGGTTGTGTCAGCAGCTGTATGATTTCGTGTAACGGGTATGCGAAATGCAAAACGTGATTTGATGTTTTTCCCCAGACCACTATATATTTTTAGATCAGCCCCAAACTGTCAAATATTTTTTTTGGCACCATTTAAAAAAAACCCAATCATGTAGATATACACTGAGCATTGAACTAATATTTTCCTCCTTTCATAACATTATTCCCATTTTGCATATATAGAATCAAACCTGAACTAGCTATACAGATATAGCAAGCAATATTGATACGACTATCTTTAGGCCAATTGGTTTAAATTAAAAATTAGGTAATCTTAATATAAATTTATTTATAAGTGAATTTTATCAAAGTAATTGTGGAAAAAGTTTATGAACTCAGGTTAAAATTAGGTTATAAACTCGGTTGTCAAAACGAGTTTATTTTAGGCGTGTTTGTAAGTTTGGATAAATAAATTCGGTACAAAACTAAGTTTGCAGAGTGCATTTATAATCATGGTTTTTGTACAGAATCGTGTTTATAGATGCACCTTACAAACTCGATTCTGGACACAACCAAGTTCAAAAATGATTCCTAACCAGCATACGAACTCAGTTTTGGTTTGAACCGAGCTTATACAATACCTATGAACTCAATTAAAACTAAAACATCCTTGTGTTTAAAGAACCATAAAAAGACCCAAAAAAAATTGGATTTATTTCAACCTCAAATTGGTTATTCGGACCCATCCGAAGGTACCCAAACCTCACATAACGCATTATGACCCTATCACTTCCTCAATTATACGTAAAAACTCATGTAAAACCTTATTTCTCATGCGTCTATCATCAACTCACAATTTATCACATGATCTACTCAATCATAACTCATTCATGCATATCCACACTTCCTGCCCATCACACTCATATCATGCATCAATCTCATAAAGACAATCCCTGGGCATATCAAGCATCACACATGTCAAAATGGGACCATCCATGGTCACCACAACCATATATTATCATCATAACATACAACATACATATGTCCTTATATATACAATCAAAATGAAATCTAGGTTTCCAGTTCAACCTATCAGCTACTTAGGATCCACTAACAAGTTATATACAATAGCCAAAATAGATATCTGAAAGAGTCGGTCAAGGCTACATCACAAGATACTATACAATATATATATGGACAATATATATAACTTGTCTTCCGCACAAGCATGGTGACATCTCACTAATCACCTTCACGGTCCAATCTCACTGAAAAATATAGCCACATAATAGGGGTGAGCACACTACATGTTAAATGACAGTTATTGAACTGGATTAACCTATCCAATTCCAATTCTCAATCATATAACATAATATCACATATCAATATCATTCACTGCCATTTAACACAATTCACCCACATCAAATATTATCAATATCATATACACAGGCTATACCATTCATGTTATTCTCAATAATAATGCAACAATGCATATGCATGCGAATCCGACTTAAACAATGATTTCAATTACAGATTCCATCCTGGCCTCACTCCATTAGCCCTTCCCGCGTGATACCGGTCACCTCGTGACGTCTCGAGACTGATCTCTAGCTCTTACGGTAATTACGGGCTCTCACAGGTTCTAGCCCAAGAATCTACAACTTGAAATCACCAACCTTTTTCCATCTATGCAATACCATGCAATTCACACCAAGTATCCCATGCCATAGAATGATACCAAACTATTCATTCAATTGCATCTCATGTATTATCTCAATTTCATCAATATTATCCAATCATATTTCAAGCATAGAATTTAATTCTAACAGCTTATTACATCTCATGTAATATATCACATCAATCACATTTATAATTTGCATCTCCTGCAATTCAATATCATATTATGGACGACAAACATCATAAACATTGATAATTCTTAATTATCACATAAGCAGGGTATATTCTCAACATTTCACAATTTACAAATCAATCATCATAGTTCACACACATTATTCATACTAAATATATATATCAATGTACCCCAAACTCATCCATAAACCATACATTTAAAATGTAATAGCTCCCCCTACCTGGAAATAATAATCCAAAAGCTCCTTGAGCTATCCAAATGCTATCCGATCACTCTCTGATCACAATTCCCATAATCAAACAACCTCCAAAAATTAATAATAATATATTTTAATATCACAATGGCTATTAAACTTGTAGTTTAGGCTAAAACCACTAATTCATAATTATTTCGATAAGTCTTAACTTATCGACAAGCCTGATTAATCCCAATACTCGTTTCCAACTCCACCCGAAGCTCCGAAACACTTCCAAAACAATTCATAAATTATAACTAACCCTATTAATACCTAAATTTCATAGAACGGAGCCAAAACAACCATCAAGAATTATTTTAATTAATTAACAGCTTATCGATTCAAGCCGACGACTCCAAAACGCTATTCCAAAAGAACCCCAATGCTGCCCGTTACTTGAAACGCTTCCGAAATGGTTCATAAATTATCATTAATTTAATCAATACTCAAATCTCACAAAACGGAGCCAGAACCAATCAATGGGTATCACGTTTACTTACTTGAAAATGGAGAAAACCCAACTCCAAAGGCCCCGAAGGACACTCACCACCAATCAAGCTTCATAACGCCTTTAATTTCATGAAAAAGGTAGAATTAGAAGGTGAGATCCTTGAATCACCCAAAACCGACAAGCCTGATCAATCCCGATACTCGCTTTCGACTCCACCCGAAGCTTCGAAACACTTCCTAAACAATTCCTAAATTATAATTGCCCCAATTAATACCCAAATTTCATAGAATAGAGCCAAAACAACCATCAATAATTATTTTAATTAATTAACGACTTACCGATTCAAGCCAACGACTCCAAAACGCTATTCCAAAAGAACCCCAACGCTGCCCGTTACTTGAAACGCTTCCGAAATGGTTCATAAATTATCATTAATTCAATCAAATGCTTAAATCTCACGAAACGGAGCTAGAACCAATCAATGGGTATTGCGTTTACTTACTTGAAAATGGAGAAAACCCAACTCCAAAGGCTCTGAGGGACACTCACCACCAATCAAGCTTCACAACGTCTTTAATCTCATGAAAAATGTTGAATTAGAAGGTGAGATCTACCTAAAACCGAAAATGGGTGATGGAATTTTACCTCAATTGGAAGAAATTCAAGCTCCTCCTTTAAACCCACATGGCTATCAAGAAGAGGGAGAAGAAGAGGTTTAAACCTTACCCTTCAATTGAAGAAATCAAAGAGAAATGGAGAAGCTAAGCCCCCCACAATGCTGCATGCATTCCGGCGAGAGAGATGAAGAAGAAATGACAAATTTTAGATTTTCCCCTTTTCTCTATACAGTGCACGTGAATGTGAGAGTGGGTGAGTTTAAAAATCTAATTTCCCTTCCCTCAGTATAGCCCGTGAGACAAAACGAAATGGGTGTAATACAATTGCAAACTTAAGGGTACTTTGGTAACTATGCACATTCAATTAATTTTCAAACCAACCGGGAAATTAACGGTTACTCGAAACTTACCCCGCTAAATTTTAAAAATATAATTTAATCACTTGGGATTATTTCACTCATTTAATTTCATTAATTGACCAATATAATTTACCCAAAAATTAAATTTAGGGATGTTATAATTCTCCCCACCATCAAAGAATTTCGTCCTCGAAATTAAATTATATCCATACCTCAATGGAATAACTCAGGATATTGCTGCCTCATAGCATCCTCACGCTCCCAAGTATAAGTAGTATAATGATTCTATTACCATGCTACCTTTACTAACGGTACATCTTTGCTTCTCAAGCATTTTACAGATCTATCCACAATAACCAATCATGACCAGCTCCGGTCCTAGGTAAAATGGGTACAAAATCTAAAGCAATTACATTCCATTTCCATATAGGAATTTCAAATGGTTGCAAACTACCAGATGGCTTCTAGTGTTCAATCTTTGCCTTCTGGCAAATAATATAGCGAGCCACATAATCAACCATATCTCTTTTCAATCCAGGCCACCAGAAATGCAGCTTCAAATCATTATACATCTTTGTAGTACCCGGATGGAAACTCATCATGCTTCTAGGAGCTTCATCAAACACCATCTTTCTCAAATCACAAGAATCAGGCACATAAATTTGGCCTTTGATCCTCCAAATACCATTAGAATCTCTAGTCAATGATAAGTCCTTTCTGATCAAACAGATATTTTAAATTTTATAATCACCATACACCTCTCATTTGAATCCATATAGATAATGTCTCAAATTTTTAGTATAAAAATCACAACTACAAGTAATAAACCTTAGTGTTTCACTAGTTAAATTTCCCCCTTTTGCTACAGGGTCACACCTTTCATTCTCAAATTTTCCATGATTAAGTCACACACGCATTTTAAAACTCTTGGCCATCATCAACTAGTGTTGTCCATCTTCATTTTTCATGAGATCTTCATTTTTATTTGCAAAATCATACGATAAGAAATGAGATCTTTCAACTCAAGCCTCAATTTAAGGTGAAACAAATCCTAAAAGTTTGGCTATCCAATTATCTAGGTTTCTCATGAAGACCAAAACCTCCAATTCCTAATAGATTTCCCACAACGATTAAAAAAATGCAGCCAGGTATGCTTCCGAAAAAATTTAACCAAAATGATTCTTTGGAATGTGCGCATAAATTTTGCTCTAGACCTCTGGTCGACTTGAATCCAACTCCATAGATTTTATAATTAAATTAACTAAAACTTTCATGAAGACACAAATCATTGATTTTTGACTGAAATGCCCCAAATGCTCAAATCTCATCCCGAGTCTCTTTTTGAATTTTTTTTTGCAGCAAAATACAGGTCCGATTTTTCCTGCATAACTCGTAATACAGGTCTCATTTTAGGATAGTTCTAATCTCGTTGGTTCTGTATCTCAATTATCTTTAATTTTTGTGAAGGCCGAAGGCCCAAATTTCTTATGGTTTGTTCTCAAATTTCATGCAAAGTGGCATAATTAATTGTTGTCATAGCATAATTTCATGCATATCTTGGGCTCTGGTGCTCGGATCAGCATGAGTCCAGTACCATAATTTTCTTAACTTGATGTTCTAAAATTGTCATGAAGACACAAAGAGCTAAGTCTACCCCGATTAATCGCAGTTTTGTGTCAGAGTTACAAGTTCAAAAGCCTTCATAACAGCTTGGCAGTAGCAGCATTCAGAAAAACGTGTATATCTCTGCGTCTGACCTCCGATTTGAATGAAACTTACGGCAACACGTCACTAAGAAAATTATCTACAAGTTCCATGTTGACACCTGGGCCAAATTCTCATCACACCAATCTCTACTCGTCGAAAACCAGCGTTGTATTTTGCCAAAATCATGCAGAATTTTTCTGTATAAATTTTAAGTTCCAGTTTGATTTATGCGAGTGCTCTTTTTGGTCAAACGACCTCCAAATCGCGCCAAACTTTGTGGACACCTTCTATATACTAATTATGACTTGCTCCAATTGACAGAACTCAAAAATATTAGAAATTAAAGAAAATATACAGAATTTACAGTTTTGACCATTTTAGGCCATTAAGCAGCTAGACCACTCAATTCCTAACTAAATAGGACCAAACCAATTGCAACAAGTTTCTTTTCCCCTAAAGATAATTTTAAACCTGTTCAGAGGATCCATAACCTCATGGATCCAAAAATGACTACCTTAGTTCCTTGAAAACACATGTTTTCATGTAAAAATCACATAACCATATTGCCTAATTTTGAATTCTTTGGCATTCAATCAATTTGTACCATTCTTAAATGTCTTATAATGCATATTAAATTTGTCCAGGGGGTTCTAACACCTTACCATAATCACCAAAACAATACTAGTACCTATCCATGGTTATTATCATCCCACATTTCTCATTAACATCATGTTAATCCCTAATTTACATCATAAAACATATAAATCCACAATTTCTTCTTTTATATAGCTTAAAAACTAACGCATTTATTCATATATAATCAACCTCATTAAATCACATCTTGTCCCAATACGCCTAAGCGAACACATTTCACCTCTCATCCACTATCTCGCATTGGTCACATGGTCTTATTTTTTTTCTTTATTACTCTGCTACATAAATGTCTGTGGTACACCCATTCTCCCGATCTCACACGGCCTTGACTACCACCATAACCATCTGACATGATCAGTCTCAGAAGTCCAGTGCTCGGTAGCTAAGGCTATGTAAAGATTAGGTAAACAGCTTCAAGACCTCATACACCTGATTAATCACAATGTAAATTTTTAATCTCAACCTACATATTGATTCTACACTGAATTGACATTAGAAAGAATCCAGGGTAGCCAGCCATTGCTATTCTAATCTAAAGTCAATGTTGAGTAAATCTCAGAACAACCATACTTTAGTTCTCATCATTCACATTGTTTGTCCAACTTGACCCAACGTTGAATTACTATAATCATCATCTAATATTCACTTTTCTTTTTATTGACCATACCACGACCTCATGAATGTATTTTCTCACTTGACCATCGCTCAACATACTACATTTCTCTAACCTTCACACCATTCCAGAAACTTTCATTTTATTTCACCATTCAATTTTCTTCCATAAATCACACTTATTTTTAAATACATATACACAACCACTGCTGGCCTTTCATCCATTATTTAGACATCATCCCTCATTTTGATACTTTATCACCTAGTACCCATTCATCAACTCGCTTTAACAATGTATAATCACATAATATACTACATGATAACTCAATATCTCTTTCAAAGATAAGTAAACCATGGTAACAACAAATATTCTACCCTCAAGCAACATATCAACATTTATACATTTTTTTCACTATCCTCAAACAGGAGCCTGTAGGCGTGTAACCACAGTAATCATGCTTCGATATATACTAAATCCAATAGGATATCACAAGCAATTATGACAACCGGTCATATTGCACAACAACCGCTTACTCACAGTAAGCATACCTTGGCCTTGGACTTTTTAAGTCTGCTCTGATACCAAATTAAAACATCCTTGTGTTTAAAGAACCATAAAAAGACCTAAGAGAATTTTGCCGATTTATTTCAACCCCAAATTGGTTGTTCGGACCTATCTGAAGGTACCCAAACCTAACGAAACGCATTATGACCCTATCACTTCCTCAATTATGCGTAAAAACTCATGTAAAACCTTATTTTTCATGTGTCTATCATCAACTCACAATTCATCACATGATTCTCATATGTCTATCATCAACTCACAATTCATCACATGATCTACTCAATCATAACTTATTCATGCATATCCACACTTCATACCGATCACACTCATATCATGCATCAATCTCACAAAGACAATCCCTGGGCATATCAAGCATCACACATCAAAATGGGACCATCCATGGTCACCACAACCATATATTATCATCATAACATACAACATACATATGTCCTTATATATACAATCAAAATAAAATCTAGGCTTCCAGTTGAAGTCATCAGCTACTTAGGATCCACTAAGCAGTTATATACAATAGCCAAAATAGATATCTGAAAGAGTCGATCAAGGTTACATCACAAGATACTATACAATATATATATGGACAATATATATAACTTGTCTTCTGCACAAGCATGGTGACATCTCACCACCTTCACAGTCCAATCTCACTGAAAAATATAGCCACATAATAGGGGTGAGCACACTACATGTTAAATGACAATTATTGAACTGGATTAACCTATCCAATTCCAATTCTCAATCATATAACATAATATCACATATCAATATCATTCACTGCCATTTAACATAATTCACCCACATCAAATATTATCAATATCATATACACAGGCTATACCATTCATGTTATTCTCAATAACAATGCAACAATGCATATGCATGCAAATCCGACTTAAACAATGATTTCAATTACAGATTCCATCCTGGCCTCACTCCATTAGCCCTTCCCGCGTGATACCGGTCACCTTGTGACGTTTCGAGACTTAACTCTAGCTCCTACGGTAATCACGAGCTCTCACAGGACCTAGCCCAAGAATCTATAACTTGAAATCACCAACACAGGGTTCCTGACCTTTCACGGGTCACCATTTTTCCATCTATGCAATACCATGCAATTCACACCAAGCATCCCATGTCATAAAATGATACCAAACCATTCATTCAATTGCATCTCATGCATTATCTTAATTTCATAAATACTATCCAATCATATTTCAAGCATAGAATTTAATTCTAATAACTCATTATATCTCATGTAATATATCACATCAATCATATTCATAATTTGCATCTTCTATAATTCAAAATCACATTATGGACGGCAAACATCATAAACATTGATAATTCTAAAATTGTCACACAAGCGGGGTATATTCTCAACATTTCACAATTTACAAATCAATCATCATAGTTTATGCACATTATTCATACTCAATATATATATATCAATATACCCCGAACCCGTCCATAAACCATACATTAAAATGTAATAGCTGCCCCTACCTGAAAATAATAATCCAGAAGCTCCCTGAGCTATCCAAATGCTATATGATCGCTCTTTGATCACAATTTCCACAATCAAACAACCTCCTAAAATTAATAATAATATATTTTAATATCACAATGGCTATTAAACTCTTAGTTTAGGCTAAAACCACTAATTCATAATTATTTCAATAAGTCTTAACATATCGACAAGCCTAATCAATCCCGATACTCGCTTCCAACTCCACTCGAAGCTCCGAAACATTTCCAAAACAATTCATAAATTATAACTAACCCTATTAATACCTAAATTTCATAGAACGGAGTCAAAACAACCATCAATAATTAGTTTAATTAATTAACAGCTTACCGATTCAAGCTGACGACTCCAAAACGCTATTCCAAAAGAACCCCAATACTGCCTGTTACTTGAAACGCTTCTGAAATGGTTCATAAATTACCATTAATTTAATCAATACTCAAATCTCACAAAACGGAGCCAGAACCAATCAATGGGTATCACGTTTACTTACTTGAAAATGGAGAAAACCCAACTCCAAAGGCCCCAAAGGAACTCACCACCAATCAAGCTTCATAACGCCTTTAATTTCATGAAAAATGTAGAATTAGAAGGTGAGATCCTTGAATCACCTAAAACCGAAAATGAGTGATGGAATTTTACCTCAATGGGAAGAAATTTAAGCTCCGCCTTTAAACCCACATGGCTGTCAAGAAGAGGGAGAAGAAGAGGTTTGAACCTTGCCTTTTAATTGAAGAAATCAAAGAGAAATGGAGAAGCCAACCCCCACAACACTGCATGCATTCCCATGAAAGAGATGAAGAAGAAATAGAAAATTTTACATTTTCCCTTTTTCTCTGTACAATGCGCGTGAACGTAAGAGAGAATGTGAGTTTAAAAATCTAATTTCCCTTCCCTTAGTATAGCTCATGAGACAAAATGGAATGGGTGTAATGCAATTGCAAACTTAAGGGTACTTTGGTAACTACGCACATTCAATTAATTTTTAAACCAACCGAGTAATTAACAGTTACTCAAAACTTTCCTTGGTAGATTCTAAAAAAATAATTTAATCACTTGGGGATTATTTCACTAATTTAATTTAATTAATTGACCAATATAATTTACCCAAAAATTAAATTTAGAGATGTTACAAAAACCAAAACCGAGTTTAAAGGTGGACCTTTTTTTTAATGATACATTTTGTTTTTTGTATTTATCACAATCCTACAAATTACATAAAACTAACAGACAGTCCCAGGCAGTAACAGTATATACAATCAATATAATTATCACTTAAATTACCATCAATGTAATATTTTTGTACTTAACATATATGTAAATTATAGAATTGCTTCTAATTCACATCCAAGCAAATGAACATATATAATGACTATTGTCCCCTAACTCGAAGAAAATATGCAGCTTATTTCTCCCGAATAGTTGTAGTGTCTTTGACACTGTATGGTGACCGATCCTGAAAAATGTAAATATATATATATATAAGTTAGTTATTATATATACAAATATACAAATTTCACTTTATAACCCAAATTTGTTTTAAATTAAAGAATTATATATGAAACTTATGGTTGTACATGCTTCCACTATGTTTGCTTCAACTATAGTCTAGATGGTCTTCATGGCATAGTACTCACACTCATGATTACCTATTTGTCTATGATACTACACAATATATATACAAAATAACAAATTTGTTAATATTTGCTTCAAAATATAAAAATATAATCTATAAGTATACTTTATAGTGGAAGTGTACTTACTTTTAAGTATAACCTTTGTAATTTTTCTTTGAGTTGACGTCTCTCAATTGATTGTATCAATTTACAGCTTTGTTAAAAAAAATAGAACACAAATTAGAAATGTATTTAACAACAAATCCGTTTGTTGTTCCTAATATTAAGTGAAATTTCAATGTCAACTTATGCTTCAACACACATTTTAAATTATACGGGAATAAAGCCATGAACTAAACAAATATATGCAAGAATGTTATTCGTTAGACAAATAACCACAAGTTGCCAATGAGCACTAAAATGAAAGCGAATAAGTAAGTACTCAACATATGATTCACATCCAAATAAATGAATACGAGAATAGGTGTTTTCCCCTGATACAATCGAGGGACCAAATTGATTATAAATCACACAAATTAAGAAAACCAATTAATATTTTTGGGTCACAATAATTTTTATATACACTTTCCTACTCTACCCTAATTTTAAATTAAATCTTTATTCATGCCACCAATAGTGTAAATCTTTCCTACTCTAGAATTGTAATCTTTGATAAGGACTACTTTAATGTTTACATGAACTTCTAGTTTGACATTACTCATTAATTGATTATTATAAATATGAGTGACTTTGTAATTGTTGTTCATTTTAAGTATAAAACTAATGAAATCAATATATATATATATATATATATATATATATATATATATGAAATTGTATAAAGAAAGTAGTTGAGTAATGGAAAATGGAGTTCCTTTATTTAACCATGGAAAATGGAGTACGTCTATTTGTAGTTTCAAACATTGACATTTCGTCCATGTAGAAAAAATATAGAAAAAGATAACAAAAATAATAAAGAAGAAATGTGGTGTGCAATATGCATAAATAATGGCAATATAGGTGTTCATAAACAATGGAGGCATTTTGCCAAACACGTGGTGTGTAGTGTGCATAAACCCTCTTGCCTAGTTACGTCTCAATGCATAACCACACATTCAATACAATGGCATGCAACAAAAACATAGATTCAGGCACCCTCAATACAATGGCAAGGAAACAACAATAGACATTCAAGCAAGAACATATATATAGGTGTTAGAAGAGTGCTAACTAGGCGTGCTATCAAGGAAGAAGAAAACACCAAGCTCACGTGTAATGTAGGTTTCAAGAAAGGAAGCAATTGATGCAATACAGGTTTTAGGTTTCATGTGCAATAAAGGGTATATTGAGGAGCAATAGGTTTAAAAGTTTGAACGCAATGGACATAATGGAAAAGGTTTAAAAGGGTATGTTGAGGAGTAATGGGTTTAAGAAAACACAAAGTGTTGCAAAATGATGAACATTAAGGCTAAATGTAAAATTGAAGTGCGCAAGACACCTTATAAACTCGGTTTAGGAAGGAACCAAGTTTATAGGTAAAAAAATTTGGACCTATGAACTCAGTTCCATATATCTAGTATGGTAATTTGAAAAATATTATTGCGTTTAATTCAAACTCATTTCCTAAACAACCGAGTTCTTTTCCTGTGTTTGTAGACCTTTTCCACGCTAATGAATTATTAACTTATTTAAAATAAGCTAACTTCTTATTTCAGTTATTTTAACCGTTTATTTAGATCAACTATTTTAAATAACTTCTTCAAATAAATTATTTTTTAACTTTTGTCTAATGTTTATTTTTTAAAGAAAATTTAAACAAATTTCTAAAAGCTTACATTAAATAATTTTTTAATTTAAAACACTATTTTTCACTTTAAATAAGTTAGCTACCACTTCAATACTCACAATAGTCAATGCGTGGTTTAAATAAGTTAGCTACCACTTCAATACTCACAATAGTCAATGCGTGGTTTAAATGCCCCCAAAGATGGTTGTCGTAAGACTTGAACTCATAACCCTTGGGACAACACACAATAGCTTTGTTGTTGAGCTAACAAGGATCTAATGAAAATGGCCTAGCATTAAACTATTATAGTCATATAATGTATATGATTTGATAAAATCTATTTTATAGAAAGTGTTCCATTTTTTTCACTCATGATTTTAATTATTTTAAAATTCTCTCATACTCTAAGAACTCATTTTGTGGATATGATAAAGGCATCAAAATAGGATAAGTCAGCCTATCCTACTGTTATCTTATGTTTGGTGCACCAATAAGATAGGACAAAGGCTATCCTTTTCTCCTTTGTAATTTCTATCATAAATGGTAGTTAGGTTAGGAATAAACATTATAGATAAGGAGTTTGTTTTCATAATAATATTATCATTATTATTTTCATTAGTATTATTATTATTAATTTTATTATTATCTTTATTATTATTATTATCATTGTTATTGTTGTTGTTATATTATTATTATCATTATTATTTTCATTATCTTTATCATTATTGTTGTTGTTATTATTATTACTATTATTATTATATTGATATTATTGTTATATATCTTTATACTTTATCTTGGTGTACACTAAACATTAGATAAGATAAGAGTTATCATGCTCGTATTATATCCTACTCTTATTTTATCCTATCGGGTTTGCTTATTATATCATGTTCATTTCTATCTCGTCCACCAAATGGGTCCTAATAACTTGACTCAATGGTTTACGAAAATATTCCATATTGAGTGTCAAAATTCCATTTCAACTTTATGGCAACTGTAGAAGACTTAAGCAAGTTTGTGACTGAAATCATTCTAATATCATCCACTTCTTCAAGATATTTCCTCCTTTAGTAATTTAAATTTCAACTAGTGAACATAATCTTATCCATATAAATGATATTCCTTTTTTGTCCTCAAGTTTTACTTGCATAATAATAATAATAATAATAATAATAATAATAATAATAATAATAATAATAATAATAATAATAATAATAATAATAATATACTAAAAATAATACTTGAATATAATAATAATAATGTAAAATCTTTTACACAAATAGAATATACTAATGAAATTTATTATTTATTACTTTAATTTTTAAAATTATTATATTCCTTAATATAATATTTTATCATCCCATTAATAATTTTTAATAGTATCATCTAGTTTTAACCTTTGGATCAAGGATCATGATTTGACTTTGACATTATAAAATCTAAGAGTAACAATTTTGGACTTTTTTTTATTCTCACTCTCATAATTTAAGTCGTTATTTTTAATCAATCTCCCTCACTTTTTTATCATTCATATTTATATTTTTTTATAAAATAATATTAATATAACATCACATATCATTTTTGTTCAGGTCTTGTCAAAAGTCTAAAAATATAAACAAAAATAAAATGTACGAAGAGAAGGGAAACGTTCACGCCTCCTTCCATATCCTTCCATGTCTTATTCTTCTCCCTTCTCTTCTTATCCCTTCCCTTTTCATTCTCTTCCATGCCTCTTTCCCATCACACATTTTATATTTGTTTATATTTTTAGACTTTCAAGAGGACCTTAATAGAATGTTATGTGATTTACATTAGAAAGATATAAACATGATAATTCTTGACCTATATAGTGTTTGGTTTACACCAGGATAAAGTAGAAAGATTTTATCAATATAATAAAGAAAATAATAATAATAATAATAATAATAATAATAATAATAGTAGTAGTAGTAAAAGTAACAATAATAATAATAATGATAATGACAATGATAATCATACTAATGTTGACGACGATGATGATGATAATAATAATAATAATAAATTAATAAAAATAATAATGATGAAAATAATAATAAAAGATAATAATAATAATAACATCAACAATAAAGAAGAAATATATTTTTCATTTATGACCATTTAACAATCTAAAAAAATAAAAATATTGGATTTGACAGTTTCAATCAATATCTCTTTACATTATACATCTTGTCATTTCAATAATTTGTTCTTGCTATTAGATGAGCTTGGTAGAACAAACAATAAATACGGTGCCCCAAATAGCTCCAATACAAACTAGATCTCTAGGTGGTGACTTCATAAAATCAAAATAATATAAAAAGAAAACAAATGAATAAATCATGTTTTCACAAAAAAATTCAGAGGAAATATCTTGAAGATTGATGATATTGGAATGACTTTTGTCACGAACCTGTTCAAGTATTGAAATCATAATAGTGGTGCTCTATAGTTATCGTGAGGTTGATGTATGATGGTATAAAGTTAGACTTAGAAGGGGGATTGAATAAGTCTTAAACTCTCTTTTGAAAACATACAGACAGCTTAAGCAATAAAATAATTCAACAGACCAGAGAAAGGGATACAGAATCACATAGCAAATTTATATTGGTTCACTTCCAATTCAAAAGCTACATCTAGTCCCTTCAGATTATAAGGATTTTCACTATTGTAAAAAGCATATTTACAATATCCGCACCGGCTCAGTGCAACAAGTATTATTGACTTCAACCACTTCTGGCTTATAACCCAAGTATTTTTAGTAATACACATCAAGCCATTTAATTAAATATAGTCTACCTAAGAGTTATCTAACCTGATCAATTAAGTATTTTAGGTTATAAATATGTGATGCATATATTATAAATGAAAAGGGCAGTCCATCATTAAAAGTCTTCTTTGAGCGGTGCAGAATATTTCAGAACAAGTCTGCCTAGGATAAAAACAGTTTACATACAAGTCTGTCCAAAGAAAAGTCTAATACTAGAACATTGCTCTAGAAGAGTTTGATCCAAGTGTGCCCATTCAGACCTTTGAATTGCTGAGCTAAACGTATTTCATTCTCAGAACTCAACATACATATTTCCTTAAACAATCTAACCCCAGACTTTTGAAGCTTAAAAAACATTACTCTAATCTTGTATCAAACAAAATGAAGGTTATTTTTGAAGATGCTTAGAATTGAATTATGATCAAGAGAAACTACGCTTATCACTAAAAGAGGAAAGTGAAGACCATGAAGGATTTTGATAATGACAAGGCCAATGCCAGAGATCAAGAATAAAGATCCAAGACCAAGGCATAATTAAAGTAAGACTCTATAAAAAGAAAGCATGGCCATTAATATAAAAAGGTTTTAAAATTTCATACATTCTGATGGAATGTAATCGATTACCTCATTAGTGTAATCGATTACCATTAAATGAATTTTAAATTGCATGATTTCAAATGAATGTAATCGATTACCTCAGCAATGTAATCGATTACCATATGAACGTTGTGTTTTAAAACAGATTTTAAAAGGAAGTAATCGATTACCTCTTTTATGTAATCAATTAAAACGTGATCAGAAATGAAAAATTGATAGGCCCGCAAGCGTACGGGATATCGCAGTAATAAAATTATCGTCCCACAGGGATTGTTCCCAATTACCGGTTTATAGCATTTTGATTATCTAGAAAATTCATTTGTTGGTTTAGAAATTTATAACGTAAAGAACTAAATGACTAAACAGAGAACACTAAGCAACAACAATAAAAGGATTGATTTGGAGACGATGGAGATTAATTTCTTGGGAAGTAAAGATTCACATAAACGTGGGTGCCAATATTTAATGCAGTTCGATTTCTAGATCATTAAATCATGTTTCTTAAGGCAAGTTTTCCTAAATTGATTAATGACTTTCTCTTGAAACCTCACTAACGTACCTAATTATTGAAGAACCGCGTTCAATTCACTAATTAGGTCCTTTAAGCTTTATGAAAACTCGGATATCCCTCAAAGAGTTTCGTTCACTTTCGTAACCTGAATCCCTAGGTTCGATTTTGTGTAATTCAAACTATACGCCAATCTTTCGAATACCCATACCGTTTACAATCATCCATACTTATCTCTAAGCTTAATGGAAGCATTAAGAACTCACAAAATCGAATAAGAACACAATTTAACAACCAATAATGAAGAACATTACATATGGG
This sequence comes from Clitoria ternatea, assembly GCA_037962975.1. Classification (NCBI taxonomy): domain Eukaryota; kingdom Viridiplantae; phylum Streptophyta; class Magnoliopsida; order Fabales; family Fabaceae; genus Clitoria; species Clitoria ternatea. The sequence continues at coordinate 6,232,120 of CM075674.1, forward strand.
TTCACATAAATGCTACACCTTAATTCCCAAGAGAAATGTTTAATGTGCCATGGAAACAACTATGATAATACCACAATACAAGGAATTCAAACCAAACATAGAAGAAAAATCAAAAGATGAAAAGGGATTCAGAAAATACAAGAGGAAGTTCTCACTAAATCTCCTAAAATCCTTCTCCCAATTCTGCAAAATTTGATCTCCTTTGACATTTTAGCCTTGATCCCTTTCGAAAATCCTTGGCAAAGCTTTCCCTTTTTTCCCAAAAAGTGTCCCTCAATGTCTCTATATCTTTTCCCTTTTGAAAACTGCCCCTTTTATTCAGAAACTGCTCCAAAAATTAAAGCAAGTGCAGAACGCGCAAAAACCCACTGGCAGTGGGAAAAACCCACTGGCAGTGGGTTTCTCTGGAATTCAAAAAAACCAATTTTTCCTCCTCCGGGAAGCAAGATCCACGGCCAGTGGGAAAAACCCACTAGCAGTGGGTTTCCAACAGCAAGACCCACGGCCAGTGGGAAAAACCCACTGGCAGTGGGTTTCTCTAAACTTCACAAAATGCCTTTTCTTTTACTGTTTTAAGGCCCCGAAGTGTTTCTTTGGTTTTTCCTTCTTTTATGCCACTTCCAAGAGCGAATCCTTTCTTCTTTTTGAGCTTCCAAATGGTTGGACTATCTTGCATCCATCACATGTTTCATCAAATGCACTACGTTCTTGCATTTATGCACCTAAATCAAGGTTATTCCTGCAAAAATTCAAACACCCAAGTGACATGTGCGGAATGAAGGAAATCATACGGAAAATAAGAGGAAAATGACACAGATTACCTAGAAATCCTAAGTAAAAACATCACAAAACAATACAAATTAAATACCTATCAAAAATCATGTTGAAACATTATAACTTTTCACAAAATATTATTTTATCCAAGAGGTACCTTTCCAATTATTTTAATCAATATTTTTACACCTCTTGAAGGAATTTCCTCTCCTATAAATAGGAGGGTATTTCATTTGCAAATAACAACAACACCAAATACTTCCAATCTTTTCTTAAGAGCAATAATGGCCATATTCTCTTAATAGAGTTATTACTCTTTCTTGTTCCTCAATTTGTTCATCATACTCTTAAAAAGAGTTTTCTTGTAGAGTTCTTTATCTCTAAAGTGAGATTGATACTCAAAGTGGTGTATCTCTGAGGGGGTTCTTCTTGGATGTGGTGTAGCATCCAAAGGTGATGTTATTGGATGTGGTGTAACATCCAAGGGTGATGTGCTTGGGTGTGGTGTAGCATCCAAGGCATTTGTGATCGGGGTGTAAGTCCCCATTGTGGTGTAATCAAGGGATTTGATTATAGTGGATTTCCTCAAGGGTGTCTTGAGAAGACTGGACGTAGGCAGTGGTTGGCCGAACCAGTATAAATCTCTATTTGCACTTCTCTAACCTTTAAACTCTTTATGTTTTAAGCATTATTATTCAAATCACACATCATTGCATATTGAGTTTTTAGAGGAGAAATTTATTAGTGAAAAAGTTCCTAACTACTCAATTCACCCCCCCTCTTGAGTTTCCTAGAGGCTACCTGGGCTAACAGAAAGAAGACAAACTAGTGCAAGAACCAATGATCGCATGGATGAAGAATCGAGGAAGCTACTCTGCGCATATCAAAAAGCTAACAAAGATTAGTACTTTTGTTAGAAAGAAATCAGAAGGTTAACCATGTCGTTTTTTCACTAGTTCATACTAGAAGAAAGGATACAAAGGACTTTTGCTATAAAGCACTCAAGGAACCCATTTCAGTGCAAGTTCTGAAGATCCTTGATTCATACCTTTTGTCTTATTCTCAGCTCCAAGGTTAGCAAGCTTTAACAACTATCTCTCTTTAACGGATTAACAACGGTCACCTTTCCTTAGCCTATAAATATGAAAAGAATCCAGACTTTGAAGATGTTAACGAGTTTGAAAATCCCACGCGTGAAGGCATCAATCCTCAATCAATCACTTAAAGTTTTCTTCTCAAAATCAAAGACTTTCTTTATATCTCTATTTCTTGCAGACTTAGTCTTTGTCTTTATACTTAGTGTATCTGTTCTTTAACTTGTATCATCTTATACACTAAGTTCTCTAAAACATAAACACACTCTTAAATCTTCATCCGTGTCAAGTCTAGTGTGTTACCAGCCTTAGTTTGTGTAGGAAAGAATACTTGGGTTTAAGCTAAAAGTGGCTAGAGTCAAGAATACTTATGGCACGGGCTGTGCTGTGATTGTAAAAAGACGTTTTTACATTAGTGAAAATCCTTCAAGTCTAAAGGCACTAGACATAGCTTTTGCATTAGAAGTGAACGGGTATAAATTTATTGTGTGCTATCTTTATATCCCTTATCTCTAAAAGTCTGGTTCAAAAGTCTGTTGCGTTTCTCATTCGAAAAATTTTACATTCCGTACAAAAAGAGTCTTAGGCTTATTCAACTCCCCTTTCTAAGTCTGACTCTAACCATCAAACAGAATCAAAGTGAATGGTTCAAACCACACTAGAGGCCAATTTGAACCATAGGGGATATTGGTTCGAACTAACTTGCGTGTTTGGGCTTTGATTCTAGGCCTATCTTAATTATGGTAACCTATTTTATTTTTAGTAACTAAGCATATTCCTATTTCCTTATTTGGTGACAATTTTTCCTATAAATTAAGAGCCTAAGTTTCAAAAAAAAGTATCCCACTACTTAGTTGTCTATACATAAGTTAGTTTCTTCCTTGTTTATTCTAGTCTTTTTGTCATAGTTTGAGTTATAATCTTTTCTTTTATGATCTTGGACTATGAGTATTTCGAGTCTAGGGTGAGAGAAAGGCTTCTTTAGAGATATGTTGGGATTGGAATCGGGTTGCGAGGTAACATTAAGCTTTAGACTAGGTAGTTCAAGAGTTGTAATTAGAAACCTTGTAATTAATTAAATATAGTGAAAAATTCTACGCCTTGTGCTGGGAGACTTGACTAGATCACAGTGGTGGTGATAAAACCAAGATACATTGTGGTTTGCTTTTCTTATCCCTATACTTTTAATTTATTCATTTAGTTGCTTATCTTACAAACTTCTTTCGATTTTTCTGTGTTTTCAAAGATTTATCTTGTTTTATATTTAGAGCCATTTAAAATAAACAATTTTTTAAAAACGCTTCTGAGAAAAACTCGAGTAGTTTTCTAGACTTAATTCACCAACCTCAAGTCTGAGACCTTTTTCGAACATCGATTTCTTAAGTTAGGTGATTCTTTATGGACGTATAGGACCACGTACAAAACCCAATAGGAACAACGCCTTTTAGGCTCATTTATGGGAAACTATGTCATTTACCTATTGAGTTAGAGCATAAATTATTCTGGGCTATTAGGATGCTTAAACTTGATCGTAATACTATAGGGGAGAAAACTTTTACTGGTTAATAAGTTTTAGAAGTTGAAGCTAGACACATATGAGAATGCCAGGATATACAAGGAGAAGACTAGAGGTGGAATGACTAATACATTACGAGGAGGTTATTCCATCCAAGGGATATGGTGCTCCTGTTTAATTTCAGGTTGAAGTTATTTCTAGGCAAGCTAAAATTTAGATGGTTAGGGCCATTTCAAGCCACAAATTCTTTCTCTATGGGGCTGTGGAGATTTGGAATGAGAAGTCTGAAGCCTTTAAGCTGAATGGTCAAAGATTGAAACATTACATTATTGGAGATCCAATACAGAATGTAAGTGTTCAAAGCTTGCTTGAGCCTCATGTTCGATGAAGGAAATACTATAAAGGTCAAGATAATGACCTAAATTTAGCGCTTATGAGGAGGTAACACCACATTCGGTGTATAAAAAATAGGCGTAATAAAGAAAAAAATATATGAGCGAGGGTTATGAGGTATGGATAAAGCAAAAGTAGAGTGAATTCTATTAAACATGGCAACCATTTCCCAATAAGGGGTGAATTAAGTAATGCTGATTTTAGAAAACTTTAACCAATTTTTCTTTTATAAAAATAGAGACTTTATACAGTAGAAATATGTATTAAAACCTTTTTGATAAGATATAAATAAATTGAAGAAAGTCAAGAAATAAAAGTTTGATTCAAATAACTAAGTATATAGAGAAAAGAACAAACCTTTTAAAAAAAGTTAAAACATTTGAATAAAGAGATGGAAAGATTAAAACGATACAAAAAAATAATTAACTCACAACAGATATGAACTATATATTGAAAATGAAGAGTTTAGGGAAGAGAGATACAACATCTTGATATATCCTAGTTTGATCATTACCACTATGATCTAGTTTAGTCTCCCGGCCTAAAGACTTAGAATTTTTCACTATAAATCAAACCGGTTACAAGGATGTCTATTTATGACTCTTGGACTACCTGCGCAAAGTCTAAATCATCCTCACAACCTGATTTCAATCCTAACAAGGATTCACTAGCCTCAAGGGTATCATAGAGAAGGATTTCTTTCACCCCAAACCTAAAACACTTTTTAGTCCAAGAGCACAACACAAAAATAAAGATTACAAAAAAAACCTTATGAAATAAGACCAAGGTGAACAAGAGAGAAGAACTAACTCGTGTATTGCACAATTGAGTCTTGGACTACTTGCCCAAAGTATAAATCTTCCTCACAACCTGATTTTAATCCTAACAAAAATTCACTAGCCTCAAGGGTATCATAGAGAAGGCTTTCTTTCACCCCAAATCCAAAACACTTATAGTCCAAGAGCACAACACAAAAATAAATATTACAAAAGAACCTTATGAAATAAGACCAAGGTGGGAAAGAGAGATGAATTAACTCGTGTATTGCACAATTGAGTAGAAAGATGAATATTTTCTTAAACATTGGCTCTCAATTTACAGGGAAAATTGTCACCAAATAAGGAAATAGAACATGTCAAGTTTCTAGAAATAAGTCACGTTTCTAGAAATAAGACAAGGCTTAAAAACAAGGCTCAGGCACATAAGTAGGTCTAAACGAACTCCCCAAGTGATTCACCATGCATGGCTTGATAGGCCTAAAGGCGCTCAACTTGGCCTAGAACACTTTTTTTTTTACTTTGTCCAATTTTTGGTCCCTAAAAAACATTTTTTAAAATACGAGCCAATTTTTCTTTTTTTTTATTTTGGATCTTTGCTATCTTAATGATAAAGTAATCACTAAGGCCAAACCCAAAGATACATCAACAACTTAAAGCTCATGTTAGCCCTTTAATTTAAAGGTCCACACATAGACTTCTTATATTTAGGTATGCCTTAGAATTATTTCCTTGCCTTATAAGCACTACACGAATTTAAAGGAAGTCTTCAACTCTACAATGACTTCATCTTCCGGTTTAGATCAAAGACTTTTGAACCTTTCATATTTGTTCGATTTGGACAAGTAAGACTCTTCTTACTACCAGCATCCTTCTAAAGTTGAGCTTTACTAAACATTTTAACTCTTTTGATATATTTCTCACTCTAGGATGTTGGTTCACCCATTGTGACTTGGTTGAAATCATAAAAACTATCATCATTTAAAGCTTTATTTTCCATCAACAAAACCTAACATCATGACATCATCAAAACCTGTTTCAGCACAACATTTACGAATTCTAAAGTGCTAATAGAAGAACAAATACTCAAAAATAGTGTGGGCCACTGCCAGGCAGTGTTTCTACCATTGGCCATAGAGCTTATTTGTGTGGCATTGAAGAAACAAAGTAGAATGATTCACAACCTAGCCGTGGAGCTTTCCATGGTCATGGATTATGTTAAACCCAAAAGTTTAAGTTTTAAAACTCGAAATTTAGACTTTCTTCCTCCTCATTTAGAGTGACATTCTCCAAGTAAGCTTTTTTTTTCTCTTTTTATCATTCATTTTACAAATTGAGGACAATGTCCATTATTAGTTTGGAGTGGTAGGAAAAAAACTTAACTAGCTAATAATTTTAGGATTTAAGACTATTCTTGTTCTGTTTTCTTAGCATTGCATTGCATTGTTTGCTTGTGATTACTATGCTTAGGTGATAGTTCAACTATGAACTTAAAGCCACAAACATCTTAGGAACCCCATTAAAAAATTAGATCTTTTAAAATAATTCATAGAGTGATTATTTGAATGCTAGATAAAAGATAAAAAGAAGTTTATGATTCCAAATTCTCTTTGATTAGGACTTAGCCATTGTGAGCTTTTAAGCCTTATAGGATATACACTTAAAACTTAAAACCCTTTATTTCTTGATTGAATGATTCACACTTTGTAGGCACCCTTGAACTTTACTTTTGACAAATTCAAAATAATTTATGATTGCATGTCATAGGACAAAAAAGGTAAATTATTGTTCTCTAGCCACATATTTCTTTTCTTTTTCTTTTATGAATGAAATTAACCCTTTGTTGTTTCTCTTAAGCCAAAACAAATTCTTTTCTTTTAACCTTTATAAATGTAAAATTTTTGAGGTTTGGATAAGAAAAATAAGTAGAGCAACTAAGTAAAAGGCTTGAGAAATTATTGTGGGATGAAAATGATAAAAGGAAAAAGAAGGATGAATATAAAAGTTGAAAGTTGGAAAATGAAAAATAAAAAGAAAAAGCTGAAAAATAAAAAAAGAAAATCAAAAGGATGATAATGAGTTGGTGATGTAAAGAGTGGTTCATTAAGACATAGAACTTGCTCTACTTACTTTCTAAATTATAAATCTCAACCTCTAAGAAAATGGTAGCCCTTTTGTGTTACCCTTCCTTATATATCCTTCCCTAAAGTTACATCCCTTGGCCCTGTTACACCCTTGAAAAGACCTTTAGACTATGGCATGTCTTCTGATAATTATGGAGTTTATGGTTAATTGTCAAACTTATGGTAATATCTATGATGTTATGAATTGAGTGATACACTATTATGCACACCTTTGACACATAGAGAGAATTGGTGAAGGAGTACCCATGTCCCAACTTAGAGGTTTGGTTTCATGAGTTGATTACATTACGTTATTTATTTCTAATTTTTTATTAAGAGATCTCTTTTCTGATTGGGTTCCTTAATTATAGGTTGTTTGTGCTTTGTTTTTCTATCTTGTGAGTATAGTGATTGTTGGGGACATGCAACGTTTTAGTTTAGGGTATGTTGATAAGTCTCTAAAATGCTTCATCTCAGGATACATAGTTTCAAGGGTTTTAAGTCATTTTACAGTGCATTCCCTTAACTTCCATGACATTTGCTTTCCTTTTGCTTTGGTTACTTGGGTATTCTTATTTTTGCAGGATTCTTGATATTTAGGACCATTTAGGATATAAATAGGGCCCTTTGAAACGCTGTAAGAAAAAGGAAGTCTTTGCCAAAGATCACATGGAAGAAGGCTTGAAGCTAAGGAAACACTACCTGAAATGGACCTAAGAAAATCAACGGCTAGTAGTGGCTACCGCTGCAAGGCCATGGAACCCTCTAGAGTGTGCACAAATTTTTAATGGAGTTACAGAATAATCCACAGTCTGGTCGTGGAGCTTGCCATAGTCGTGGATTGTGTTACGTGTTCAACTATAATTCTACAACCTTAATTCAAGAGAAAGGACTTTGGGGTAGAGTAGAGCAACTATTCTTGAGAGGGAAAATCAAGGAGAATGCAAAGAATTCATTGAGAAATCACGAGAGCCTTCTACCATTGATTCTAATATCATCCTTGTCTAATTTTTATTGTGTTTTATTGCTCTTTATACATGTGTATTATAGCTTTCTATTCCATGGGGAACTAAATCCTTGTTCTTGGGAATTTAGGGGATGTGATGAATATGTATTAATTTAAATTTGACTTCTTATTAATGAAATCTAGTATTTCTATTCAATTTATTGTATTCCTAATGCGCCTTATGATCTAGATATAGACTTAGGTGATTGTCGGTAATTGGGGAAAATTGAGAAGCCAATCCATTATTTGAAAAACATAAACTGAACCTAAGATTCGGGTTGCAAAAGTTATTAGAACCTTTTGAGGGCTAATTGATTTCTCAAAGAACGATAAAAGGCCTAATCTAAGAATTGAATGTGGTTCTTTTCAAGTTAGGTACGTTACTGAGTTCTAAGAGGAAAATAGTAATTAACTTAGGAGAATTTACCTTGGAAAACTAAATTTTGTCAATAGGAATGATCTTAATTAATCATATTTTTCATACACACCCACCTTAATCCCAAGATATCTCACCACTTGATCTTTAAAATCAAATTCTGTTTGCCTTGCCTTGAGTTCTTACTTTGAATTTAATTCTCAATTTTGAACTATTAATCTAAATAATTGAATCATAATTAATTAGTAATTGGTAACACACTTCCTATGGATATGATAATCTTAAATATTACGTGATACCTTTGTACATTTGTGAAGTGTTGTCACCCTATCAAAAAGAGTCAATCAAGACCGTTGATGCGAGAAGGAGCAGGATAAAAAGAAAACCACTAGAAAACATCTTTCCCTATTATGACATGATTAAGGTGTAGTGGGGCATGAGTTCCTAGGACACTACTACCTCTACCACACCTAACAACACTCCCACTACCCACTTTGACCGTCCCGATATAGTCATTCAGAGGATATGACAAATCATTAATAATTCATCTTCACCGATTCTAACGGGAGTATAGGGCATACATTGGCCAGCTTGATTTTCAAGGAATCGACGACCATCTCCACATTCAAACACTTTACCTCTCCACTAAGAGTACTAGACCTTTCTTCACCTCAAATAGGCTTAAGGCTTTTTCAAGGAATCGACGACCATCTCCACATTCAAACACTTTACCTCTCCACTAAGAGTACTAGATCTTTCTTCACCTCAAATAGGCTTAAGGCTCGAGGGATCATGTTTCCCCTATTATTTTCTGCTAGCCCCATCATTAACCTTATTGGTCATCCAGACTTCTAATAAGAAAAAATCACAATGGCCCCTTATAAGTTCTTTTCAGACATTAAATGACTAATATAATTATAAATATGATTAGTTATACGCATATATAAATTAAACCCAATTTAAAATTTTATCTATTATATATAAATAATTTATTAAACGTTAAAAAAAATTACATTCTAAAAGCATTCCTAATCCTAGAACTCCTTCTAGGATTTTGGTAATTTGAATAAACAAAAGCAACTGTTTTTCTTAGTTAGCTGATTAAATTCCAAATCAGAAAAAGTTTTTCTATGAACACTAATCAAATTTTGATGCATCATAGGTGGTAATTGCTTTTCCCTTTCTTTGTTCCTTATATGTACTCCGCTTTAAGATATACATTGATCGTTATGCTGGCGCATGAGGACTAATTTCTCCCCACCCTCGAGACAACAACTCGCCAATCGGTGGTGGTGCACGAACAATGTATATGCATCTCTAGAACCAGCAAGATCCTTAAATTTCATTTTATTGATACATTGCACAACACTGGACCACCATGTGTCATGCACCTCGGCGCCTGAACGCCACCTGTAACTCAAAACACTGAATCACCATATCTCCCCTGCTGACATGTGTAAAAATAAATAAATTAATCTCCCCTTCCGTTTTTTTCCATTCTCACATCCATCCATCTATAACATCATGTATATATTATGTTCCAATTTCTATCTCTTGAATCCACACTAAAAACAATTCATTAATTCCAAGTCCAAAACACTTAAATCATGAGCCAGGAACAGCCACAGAGACCACAAGCGTCGCCTGTAAAATATGGCGACGTTTTCAACGTGTCGGGTGAACTAGCATCGAAAACCATAGCCCCAGTAGACGCGGCTCTTATGCAAGCAACGGAGAACCAAGCCTTGGGACAAACACAGAAGGGAGGCCCTGCCTCCGTGATGCAATCCGCCGCCACTGTCAATATGAAGGCTGGCCTCGTTAACCGCCGGGACATTTCCGACGTGGCCAAGGACCAGGGCGTGAGCGTCTCGGAAACCAAAGACGGTTGCAACCGTGTCATCACAGAGTCCGTGGGAACACACGTTGTGGGGCAGTTCGTGGAACCCGATGTGCCCATGAATACCCCTGGTTCTGTTCTGGACCCTGATGCTATAACCATTGGGGAAGCACTTGAAGCCTCCGCGTTGAGTCGAGCGGGTGATAAGGAGGTCGACGAAAGCGACGCCGCTGCGATACAAGCCGCTGAGATGAGAGCCACCGGAAAGAATGAGACACCGCCTGGCGGTTTGGGTGCTGCTGCCCAGTCAACTGCCACTCGGAACTCTCGCACTATGTCTCACATTCATAAGACAACCTTGTCTGATGTCTTAGTGGTAGTTCTTTTATGTAGCTGGACATGATCACGCAATATCATTAATCATTATAAGCGACTTGTGTTGAACTATGTGATTTTACACTGGTTTTGTTCTCATCAATATATAATCTTATGAAAAAGAGACTAAATGGTGTATAATATGCTACATGGTTGCAGGATGCAAAGGAGAAGTTAGCAGCGGACAAGGCGGTAACGAGAGAAGATGCAGAGGGAGTGATTGGTGCTGAGATTAGAAACAAAGGAGACATGAGAACCACCCCCGGTGGAGTTGCTGCATCCCTAGCCGCAGCAGCAACCCTTAATCAAAACAAGTAGTCAGTAAGTGCTTTATTTCACTTCCTCTTTAATCGTTATATTAATTTCTTCCAATATAATTCATGAAATTTTGATATATGATTATACTTTTCTTTTACCTTCTTTTTCTTCTTAGAAATAGAAGTATTATAAAAATGTCTTAATAGAACTTATCAAGTGCAACTATTATGTTCGTAAATAATATACATATAAACGTATAGCTGAATTATTCTATGCATTATGTGCAGGAGGAGGTGATACTATGCATTATGTGCAGGAGGAGGTGATACGTATGTACCTGAAGATACCAGATTTCCACTTTCCGATACCTGGGGGCCGCTGGGCATCCATGGCGCCAGCACAGCATCTTAGAGTTTAATCTTGGGTTGTGATATATGTAAAATTGCTGTAGTCTTAGTGACATTTACTACTTTTTTATAAAAAAATCCCTTGTCTTTGTAGTTTGTTTTTTAAATTTTGTTTTATTTCACTGTATCATTATCGTGTATTTGGACCCTTTTACTTTAAAAAATATCATCATATATATGCTCTCTCTCTAAATAAGTTGTACCAAACTATAGCATTCTACAGATGAAAAGAATAAGATAGTTTCGTTATGAGTTAATTATCTTATTTATCTATCTATAAAATTTAAATATTTTAGGGTTTTGCTATATTAAAATATTTTATTTACCAAAGGCTTGATCCCATTAAGAGTTTCACCACTAAACTATTTGACACATTTAAAAGTATGACGCAACTATATATAGTTATATTATATTTGTATAATGAATCTATTATTTACGTCTTTTTTTATTTAGTATAAAAATTAAAATTAATAAACGAAAAATGAAGGGAATATTTATTTTGTATTTTTTCATTTAGTATAAAAAATAAAACTAAAATTAAAATTAATGAAAAAAAATGAAGGGAATATTTATTTGGTAAATAAATTATATTAATGGATATACATTCTACAAATATAATATATGGTTATATTACATCTACTAAATGTAATCTAGTGGTGAGGTTCTTCTTCCATTTCCTGCTCAAATCGAACACTTTAGATGTTATCTTAGAATCCAAACAAATATAATAACTTAGAAAAATATGTGGCATATATTGAGTTATGTGGCATATATTGAGTTATGTGGCTAGAGACTAATACATGAAAAACTTATGATATATGCCTTCAATTTGTCAAGGCTCATCTTCCATCTCCTACACGTTAGGGGATCAAACCTTGTTACACTTAAATTTTGACATACAAATATTTTAACATGTTAATTATTTACAAGTGACTAGTTTGACCGATTGCTAAGCGCAGTAAATTGAGGGCTCTAATGCCCTTGGCCTCCTAGCCATGTGTTAACTGAATTTATGTCACATTTATTAGTCTCTAGCCACGTGTCAACTCAATCTATGCCACATATTTTTCTAAATCAACATTTTTGTTTGAATTCTAAGATAGCATTTGAAGCATTCAATTTGAGTAGAAGATGCAAGAGGAGCCTTACCACTATGTTACATTTAAGAGATGTAATATAACCCATATATTGTTATATTATATTCATAGAATGTATATCCGTTAATATAATTTATTTACAAAATAAATATTCTGACCCTTTTTGATTCATTTATTTTAACACTAAATGAAAAAAAGAAAAAAATCTTTATTTCGTAGATAAGTTTTATTAACAGATATACATTTTACAGATATAACTATATATAGTTACATTATACTTTTTAAATGTGTTAAGTGGTTTAGTGGTAAGGTTTTCCCTTTCTCTCTAAATTGTTGTAGGATCAAACTTTGTCACATTCAAATTTTGGTATATAAAATATTTAATGCGTTGACTATTTACGAGTGACTGATTGCTAGACACGATCATGTCCATCTATTTTAGTTATTTAAATCACACACATTTTTCACATGTGGTATGACACATGGCTAGGAGTATTGAAACCCTCAATTTAGAAAGGACACCCAAGAAAAATTCTAATATTTATCTATTAAGTTTTTATAATTTTATTTGATGGGTAAGATTAATATTATTTATTTATTTATTTTTATAATAAGCTAAAAAATTAAGTATAATTTTTTTTAATTAAGTAGAATTTGAAGGTTAGATTAGATCTATTAATTTAGAGTTAATCGGATCTTTTTTAATTTTATTTCCAAACTCATTTCAGATATTATTTATTATTTAAGCTAAAAAATTAAGTATAATTTTTTTTGATTAAGTAGAATTTGAAGGTTAGATCTATTAATTTACAGTCAATCCGATCTCAAAATTTAGAATTTGAAGGTTAGATCTATCAATTTAGAGTTAATCTTAGAAATATTTAAGTTGTGAGTTAAGACATCACTACTAATGTATTAGCTTGAAGAATTAGAAACCATCAATGTTCGTCCCACATCTTTTAATGCCATGGTTGGATCTTTTAATTCCAATTCAATCATTATAATTTGTAGTGCTTAACTGAATTGATAGTTAGTTTGTAGTGCTTAACCGAATTGATGGTTAGGATCAGAGATCCACACCTCACAAGTGAATTCCATATTAATTCAATATTTAACCTTATCTAAAAGTTTAAGCTAACATGATAATAGTGATAAATACTAGAGAAATTCACAATAAAGTAAAATTAAAGAATATTATAATGTATTAGGAATACGAGAGATATAAGAGTTACAATAAATACTAGAGAAATTCACAACGTAAAGTAAAACTAGAAAGAAAATTACAAATAATAATTAAGTAGGGTGTAAAAATGAGTATAATATGTTCCTCTAATTTACACATTTAAATAGAAAAGAATTGGCAGTATGTAGTTAATTTAGGCAAAAACACGTCAAATGCATGATGGGTGAGGCCACATCTATTTGCGTAAGTGTAGGCATGCCTAACAGGAGAAGGAACAAGTAAAGTCTGGCGTCTTGGCTCTCCTACCAAAGGATTTTCATAAGATTAGCTCCTTTTATGCGGGTGATGTTGTAGAAAATTGATAGATTTAAGTTAACATCAAAGTCATTAATGAATGAATATGACTCCCTATTTACTTGGAACCATCAGCACCTCCCATTTGTCACCAACATCACCAAATCCTTCTATGTTCTTCTACCGATTTCATTTCCCTCGGAGCTCTATGCGATCACCAGTATCAACTACTCTCCGTCAAGCAAGAACACCTGTTGTCCAACCCTCACTTCATCAATTGAAGCTCTTTTTGTTGGTCGTTTAGCGGGTTATTAATTTATGTTGAAGTTTAATTTAGGGTTCATCTGTTTATGTAACATCCTTACATGCTAGAGAATTATTAAATAAATTATTTTAAAATATTGTGAATTAAATTATATTAATTAGTGAGATTTTAAGTTGATGATGGGATTAATTAATTAATTAATTGTGAACAATTAAGAGATTAATTTTAAATTAAATTGTATTGGTAAATTATTAATTACTAGAGGGTAAAAAGTAAAACTTAATTAATTATGAGAAATGAAAGAAAAGGGAAATAGAATTAGAAAAGATAAATGAATTAAAGAAATTGAAAAAAATAAAAATGAAAACAAAAAGGGGTGAAATGATGCTTACGCCCTTAAAGCGTAAAATGTTTTAATCCTTTTCTTCTCCTCCCTCTCACAACACGCGAGTTCTTCTTCTTTCTCTCTACTTCATGGCCGTGAGGTCCTAAGGCCAATCGAAGGTTGATTCATTGTTGAAACTTCAAATTGAATGCATTTTTGGAATTCTGGAAACGAGGTAGTCCATCGGTAGTTTCGATTTCGCTTTTCCTCCCCTTTTCTCTTTCTAGGCTGAGTTGGGGTATTCTTGGAGAAGGGGTTTCCTTTTTCATTTTCATAGCATTTGGAAGCTTGATAATGGTGCATGGTATTATGGGTGTCGAGGATCGGCTAATGGGTCTTTATTACGAGGTTGTTAGGTGACAGAGCAAAGGTCGAAACGTCGTCAAGTATCGCGAAGCTAGAAACCGAGAAACAAAAGTGAAAACGGTAAGCTTTGGGAACCTCAAAATGAAATTTGGAGTTTACTTTGATGAGTGGGTTACGAGTCTATAAGTTCCATATTTATCGTATTTCATAAATTCATGAATTTTAGAGTTTCAGCGAAGATTCGAAAGCATGGAATTGAGGTAAGGGGGTGTGTTAGGTTAATGTTAATATAGAAATTATTTACGCTATTTGGTGTATAGGAAAAGGGTAAATCATAGCCGTTGTTGGTTGATTTAATTAAATTTAATGATGTTACGATGAATGATTAAAGGATGATGAAGAATTAAATTAGTAACGGGAGAATGAAGTTTTAAATGGGAATAATGGTGAGTTATGAATTATGTGAAACAGAAATGGTTATGAACCTTGAGAATTATGAATAAGAGATAAATTAATGAGTGGATACATGATAAATTGTAATTGGGTTTGATAATTGGAGAACCATGGTGTAGTTTGCGTCGAATAACTTAATTTGGGAAGATCATAAGTATATAAGTAGGTAGGTAGTATTTTATAGAATAAAGGGTGAACCCAAGTGGGTTTATACATGTGTGTGTGTGTGTATATATATATATATATATATATATATATATATATATATATATATATATATATATATATGCATATGATGATGTGTCTGAGTGATGGAATGATAAAATGAATCATAATGAATTGTGATTGTAAATATGTAAATTATATTAATGTAAGAATGAAATTGTATGAATTGATGTTGGTTTAAAAAGTATGTCTTATAATTTGAGGAAGAATGACGATGTAGATGAGATTGATAACATAATTGTATGTTATATGAGATGAAATGATGATAGGAAGATGATTAAGAAGGTATAATGGAATAGTGATGATTGAATATGATTGAAATTATGTAGTATTTGAAAGGTAGCTTATAGCATTAATTGCTTATGAATGTTAATAATTATGATGTAAATAATGAGATTAGAAGAGGATAGATTGTTGATAATTAATATGATGTTTATTGATGTGTGTGTATTATACGTAAATAAGGATAATGTAGTATAACATGATGAGAATCGTTGATGTGTTTAATTCGTGGGAATGTTACTATTGTAATATCTGATAAGTTGTCATGAGATGATGAGATGAAAAGATTAAATCAAGGGTGGACCTTGGACCTCTAAATTGGAATCAAAACACACCACACATTAATTATATATATAACTAGAATAATATTTTTTTCCCATCATTCTTCATTTCCTCTTCTTCTATTTATATAATTCTTTTTTATTTTGGCGGTTTGATCTCTCTCAAATCTCAATCACCATAATTACATTAGAAAATCGTAAAATTGATTCGTATTCTGTTCATCTTCTAAATTATTTGTTAATTAAGTTTTAACTTATGTTATTATATAAATTATTTAGAAACTTTATTCATGTTGATATCAATAATTTTTTAATTTTTATGTTTATAGGGTCTTAATTTTTTATACTCACTATTAATTATTTAATTCTTTTTTATATTTTTATTATTTTTATGTTAAGAATATTTAATTTTAAAATTTTTAATAGTTATTACTAATTGTTTGTTATTTTGATTTTCATATTAATTTGTCAATTTTATGTTTACAATGTTTAAATTTAGCTATTAAAATTAGCATAAACGTGTGAAGTTGTGAACGCATATCCAACACTAGCTTCTCTTTTCAGGTGCTATTGTTCTTTACTTTCTTTCTTGTGTTAATTTATTATTTTAATTATCTTTCATAATATGTCTCTTGAAAATATGTATCTAGATGTGAAAAAAAATGAGAAGAAGAATTAATTAAATCATAAAGAGGAACTCTTGATAAATTTATTTTTAAAAAGACAGATTCTCATGAAAATTTAGATCAATCAATTGAAATTGTGCATCATTCATGTGTTTAGAATTTATAATGACTTTGTTAATGTTGAGTTGATTATTTAATAAAAAAATTTTAAAAAAATATTAAAGGGCCTTTATCTATTGTGCGTCTAGGGCTCATAAAATTATAGGACTAGGCCTAGGCCCGTGCCTATGTGACAGACAGTGACAAATTAATCAACCAAACACACCACAAGCTACTCCCTACATCCAGCCCACTTCATATATATATATATATATATATATATATATATATATATATATATATATATATATATATATATATATATATATATGAATGATACTGACGGACCCACGTTAATGATCTAAATGGGGACACAATGAAGATAAACACATAAATTCAAATGATTTGAAAATAATTAAGGTTGCTTTAATTTTTTATTTTAGTTTTTTTATTTTGATCTTTATGTAATTAAATATATTAAAATTAATTTCTAAAATTAATATTATTAACTTAATTATTAAGTAAATACATAAAATATTATATTGTATGTCTTTTATTTTGTCTCTCTAACTTAATTCACTCTTTAGCTTCTCAAAATAGACTCTATTTTTTTCTCTATCAATATTTTTTAAGATATATTTAACATATTCAATAATATAAATATTAAAATTAATAAAAAATAACTACGAAACCAAAACAAAATATTAATAAAAACATAGCTACTAGTAAAATATTTAACCCTAGTAATTATATTAGTTTAGCCAATTTAGTAATTAGACTGATCGAAATTTCCTTGGAAACAAACACCCTAAATTAAACAAAAGTCGATTTGATGTGACACATTCAAAGACACCCTGTGGGTTCCATAATCTTGATAAATTAATTATCCAAATCCCAGTGTTAATTACTAATTTTGTACTTATGAAAGCCAGAGATGATAGTTAGGACGGAGCAAGTACATACTAACATGCATGCTGGGAAATGTTGAGTTGTTGACGCTGCAAATCACGTTTACACCACTAAATAATTTTTCTATACCAGTTATGAGTGTCGGTTTCGTACCAATATACCAGTTATGATTGGCGCTGGATTCAAGTGGACTCATTAATTAAGCTTTGCAATTTGTATATAACAGCTCATTCTTAATTAATAAATTAACATTTGGGATTCACTCTGCAGCATGCTTACGATCTGACCGAGTAAGATCAGCAAAGACCATTGTCAAATTATGGTATATATATTATAGTGTATGCATATCATCTATATATTTTCTTTATTACATTTTCTATTTCTAATATATACTTGATTCATTAACCACTGGGGTTGATACAGCCTACTTTACATGAAATATTAGGATTAAATTTCAGAATTTTTATTTTACACAAAAGAATATACTTGATTCATTTTTAAGAACGAAGAATAATGAAACTAACTTCTCTTTAGGAGGGTTTTCAAACTCAACTTTGTGGGAAACAAAAAATACTATTTGATTCACATTTTGGGAAATATGTTATATAATATATTAAAAATAATATCCTTCACAAGATTTCATAGCATATGACCTAAGTCAACCCAGCTCAAAATCTACAAGCGCGCGTCTAGCAGATGGGAGGAACCTTTGGTGAGAGAACACCATCGTGCTAAATTATTTGGTTTTGAAATAAAATATCTCATTGTTAGCTAGACACCGTAGGAGTGCGAGCATGCAGATAACTCGTTACAGTTGTGCATGTGTGAAAGCCAATGTTTTTATAACCGGACCGGTCTGGTGAAGGAATCAGTTTATAAAAATTATGTTAAAATTGGGGTTTAACCGTAGTTGAATAGGTAGTATTAAAGAATTGACCCGGACCGATCATCTAAACGGTTTAAGGTTCAACCGGTCGGACCGGTTAAACCGATTCGGTTTTGATAACAATGGTAAAAGCCATGCTTATGTATATCAAATTCATTCTTGAAGTTAAGCTTGTATATGAAACAACATGTTCAGAAAACAAAAATATTCAAATATATGCCATATCTACCGATCATAACACCCTCAATAAGCGAAGATGTGAATCTACCTTTTCCGATGCCCTATTGAAAACAGATGAGTTTAATACTAATTGAGAAACCACACACGGATAAATCAGCGCGGGGGATGTTCTGAACATGATCATGGATTTTAGTCTGCATATAATTTCATTAAATCTAATAAGAGTATAATAATAATTAAGAAATGTTAATTAATTCACCTTGGTTAAACAAAAAATTTAGTAGAAATTTTTTTAATTTTTAAATACAATCTCTATATATATTGTTTCAAACAAAAGATTTTCACTTAGATAGTTGTTAGAACATTGATGAATTGGCTCTCATCAAACAAATTAATTCAACCTAATCAAAAGTGCACCATTATTTACATGAAAAACTGTAAAATTTATATGAACATATAACTTGAAGCTAACTAGTTACCTAAACCTTTCACATTGGGTAAAAAAAAATGTATAACTCACCTAAACTTTTTTTTATAACAAAAAAAAATGAACTTTAGAATTATCGGAATTACGTTGATGATTGGCATGGTGAGCGGAAAATGAAGCAAGAGTTTTGTTTTGGTGTATCAAGTTTTAACTATATTGACAGCAAATTACCCCCTACCACCATGTGCTTCTGGGAAGCCTGTCAAAGGTTAGTTGGACCATCCTTATAACTTCCACACCACACCTTAGAGTCTACACATAAAGGCTAAACCCTCGGGAAAATTATGCATTTTTTTTTTCTAAATTATTTGTGGGATTGAGCACCATATAGGTGATGCTTAGAAGGCAATGTGCCAAGGTGAAGAGCGTTTTGTTGGTCTTTGTTGTATACATATATGTTCCTTAAATTGTTGACTGAATATATATCCTCCAAAGGAACAAGACATTAGTGCTCGAAGTTAGCTCCTTGGCATTTTCTTTCTTTTTCCTCGTTAGCACGGTTTCTTTTATTGGGTTCTGCAGCCCTGCTCCTTCCAGTGCCCAGTGTCTCGTACATGAATAGTAATGCCATGGGATATTGAACTAGGGACCACTGGCTTAGCATGAGGAACATGACAATTAAACATAATTAACTCATTTTCCCCATACATATTAATTTCAAAACCATTTTTTGCATATACGTGAAGTTTCATGATGTGATGTAACCTTATTTTTAATGAATTTCGTTAAGAATATTTTATTGATTTTTGTGATACTATATATTAAAAAATATCTAAAACATTTTGATTAATAATTTAAAATTTATAATTTTCACTCTATAATTTTGTATAAGAATACTATCTACTAATACTTTTATTTGTATTTATTCTGTTAACTCTTATAATTAATATTATGTTTAACAAAAGTTAAATTATTGTTACCATAATCATTTTGATTATCTTAAACCGAGTTAAGTTTTACTAGATTTGATCTAACCTTCGTGGTAATAGTAGTCTAAGTCTATATATATATATATATATATATATATATATATATATATATAAAGGCTTAATTATGATGTTTAAACTTATTTTATAAGTCTAACTTACATAAAAACTTTATTTAAAAGCCTATTACATGTTAAATAAATTTAAAATATACATATAAATATATTGACAGATATAATATTATATAGTAGAAGATAACAAGTTTAAATATTTGAAAAAAATAATAAATATTTAATACTAAAATATTATATAAATATTTATATAATAATAAAATAATAAGTTATTATCATAATATCTACATTTATTTATACAGGATAGCTTGTTAAACTAATACTTTTTAAATAACTTGAAGTCTTGTTTAACCAAATAAGTTTCTAAAAAAATTAAGCCTAACTTATTTAGTCTAATTTGATGACATGAGTCTAATATAAAATAGATCTAGATACTTGTTGAGTGATCTAACATGTTCTACCTTCAATTTTTGAGCCTACACTAACAATATGATGAGATGATGGTATATCACTTTTGTACATACTAACAAACTCTTTACTAATATAATTAATCATGTTGTTAGGAAAAGTTGTACGGTTTAATTTTGTTAGACAAAGTTTGTATTAACAAGAGAAACTCAAATAAACAAATTGTCAATTAATAAATGCAATTTTTAGCATAAATTTATTAAATTTGATTTTTGTAATAAGTTGCATTTAGTTTATAATTAAATTAATAAAAAATCTTGTTAATAATTTTATAAATAAATTTTAACTTTCATTGTTGAAATTTATATAGAATATTCAAAAATGTGATTTTCTAAATTTTTGTGAAATGATTATTTTCATAGAAAAATGTCATTCGTACAAAACATTAATCTAAATAAAAAATGTTGAAAATATAGATTAATTGGGATACATTATAAATATTTTTTTACATTACCAAATAATTAAAAATTATTTTAAAAATATATTTTTAAATAATTCTTATATAAATCATTGAATTTTTTATTTGTATGATAATCCATAATTGAATAACAAGGTAAAAAAGTATTATACAAAAAATGTATTTCAATTAAATTCATAAATTAGTAATGGCTTCAAACTATGATATGTATGTGACATGTTTGATACATGGGGATAGAACATTCGGTATACATTCCGTCTTATCAACACAACAGTATTTCACGCTGATGAGTAAAATAGGGTGTCACTTACAAAGATACTCCAACGCTTAAGTCAATATCGGATAAAGGAATATTGGAGCTCAAATGTGGTTGGTGAATGTACCTTAATGTGGAGTAAATATAGGGTATTTATAGATTAATGAAAACGTCCTATGTGGCATGTGTTAGTACGAATTCTGTAAAAGACGGATAAAACTGACACGATCACAAATGTTTTTGACATTATCCTGCACAATCTTCTTGACTTCGGTTGTTATCAACTCTGGTTTGGAAGGTCTGCCATAGGGAGTCTACGCGTAGGTCAATCCGGTGATGTGAGTTATTTACTGGGAGATGTGCTATACCGGCTAAGACCATCTTTATGTCAATAGAGTATGGGTCTGTCTATGTAGCCTATTAGAGTGACTTAGTAGTTGCTTCAATGGACTATGTATCATTCTAATTTAGGATAATCTAATGTTATCAATAATTATTTTTTTATTTTTATTTTTCAACCAAAGTGGTATACTCGGGACTAGTATGATGCATCTTTTCACAGATGAGGGTTCAAATAGGACATCTGGCACATGGTGATTGGTCGCGACGCTTCGTTGCTGCAGGCCTGTCAGTCAGTATACGAAATGTCACACATGCAAGTGCCATTATGACTTCGTAATCGTCCCTATGCCTTTTCCCCCCCAAGCCTTTCCTATAAAAGGGGATCACTTTCCTTTGAAAATGACTTTGTTTCTTAGAAAGTTCTTAAAGCTCTGATCTTAAAAAACTAACCAGTGTGAGGCATTTTTAGCTCGCTGACTTGTACCAAGAGAACTTAACGTGTAATCCTCTCACAAGGTAGTATCCTCATTCTTTAGCAATCCATCTTTATTTTCTTTTACATCATAAAAAATGTTAGTTGTATAGTTTAGGTTAGTTTTCTTTTAAATTTAATCTTGTTTTGAGTGGTGAAATACCTTTTGATTAGTAATGTTTCCTTCCTTTTGATGAATATCAAGCATCTATATAGAAATTAACCTCACTATAGTTTTTGAACTTGTTTTGTAGGAGAAAAAGTCAAGAAGAAAAAAATCGTAATTCTTAGTGGAGGCATTCTACTTGAAAATTCGTCTATGTGAGATTTTGCTTCACCTAGGTGAAATGGGAAAAAAATGACCATCTCACTTAGGCGAGCCACTAGGATCAACACATCCTCCACTCACTTTCTGGGCCATAAAAAAAGCCATTTCAACTTTTCTAAGGCATGTAAAGCAAGGAAATAGAGGAAGAAGGTTTTGGAAGAAATTCTCTCAACTTTCACCTTATCATTAAATGTTAAAGGAATCTTCGTTTAAGGATAAATTTTAGAATCTTTGCTCCAATAATTGGGTTTGGTGAAACTTGAGTTTTGTTAACTTAATTAGTTGCTAATTAAACCAAATAATTGTAAGAGTATAAATTGAATAGGTATAGTTCAATTCCAATGCCTTTCTACTTTTGTTCTTTCAGTTAATCAAATTTCATCTTTCAAAATAATTAAAAAATAAATCAATCTTTCTTAATGAACAACCAAGGTAACAATTTTGTGTATATAATTATAGAGGTAAATATTTATTAATATATCTGGTAAGTCTTTATGGATCGATAATCCTTTTTCTTACTGAAACTATAACTGATTTGGTATATTTGCCAAGAGGTTAACAAAAAGAACATGGAGGATGATCACACGAGTGATGAGTCTGTGAAGATACTATCAGAGCCATAATCATAGTCGCTTGTATCATCTTGGCACAAGTCGCAGATGGTACAAACGCCAGTGATCTGTCTGGTATATCCAGTATGGATGTCGGGTCTCGCTCTCTATTTATCTATTACACTGATTTATTGGGGATCTAGCATTGTCTCTCTCAGTCTAGTAAGGATCCAAGAGTATTGTCATGATTTTGTTCAACCAACACACCGGTATCTCATATTGATGCGTGAAATAGGGTGTCACCTGTAAAGACACTCTGACGCTCAAGTTAATACCAAATAAACAAATATCAAAGCTCAAACGTGGTTGATTTTGAACATACTTTAATGTGGAGTAAATGCGTAGTATTTATAGATTTGAGTGATGAAAATATCTTACGTGGCATGTGTCAGTATAGATTTTGTAAAAGATGGATAAAGCTAGCATGATCATAAACGTTCCTGGCACCCTTGCAAGTATTTGGTCGATATACCCCCAACACATCCCACATCCTCTTCCTGACTCTAGTCATGAAGGCCTACATAGGGAATCTACAAGTTGGTCACTTCAGTGTCATGAGTTGTTTGTCGGGACATGAGCTATGTTGGTATTTCCTTACCATGAATTTCTATACATTTTAATGTAGTTTTTATGGCTAATCTCATTCAACATTTTAATGATCTAATAAAAGTATCACATATCAAACTTTGAAAAAAAAAATATGTCTGCATTTCGAGTTGACACGGCTTGAAATTTTATTTTATTTTTTATAAATAAAAGTTTAGATAAATTAGATTTTAAAGGTTTTCTAAAATGAGGATATATCTTAATTATAAAAATATTTACAGATCACTTGTATTAACAAAATTTTTATATTGATAGGATTTGAACTTGTATCTTTATCAACACAATTTCAATCTTAATAACTGATTAGCCTTTGTTTCTTAAAAAAACTTGTATGTTTTTTTTTTATCATTTGAGCCATGTTATTATCATGAATGTAATATGTAATTATGTTAGCAAGTTAATATTTGCAAGACAACGAGGGTGGGACCGAATTTGAGACAAGTCTTTATTGTGGTATCTTGGATGAATAATGAAATGATAGCCGTCTGATACATCACTTTCCCGTGTGTTGATTTTATAGTAGATCTGTGCATGAAATGGACCAACCATGAGTATTCCAGCCCATTATAATATTGTCTTATACTATTTGGAACCCTTCTTTCTTATTATGATTTTTATCTTCGCATGCCTATTTTATTTACTATTCTGTTTGTATACCCGAGAAACAATACCACTAGAAGCCTTATTATTGGTTTGTGCTTTGCTTAATTTTGTTTGATACCTCTTTATCGTTTCCCATGTGCACCTTGCTTTCATCTCAAACTATGGTATCCTGAAAACCCGAATTCATTTGGGTGTTTGGCTATACTAGTCTTTCATGTGACCTTATATCAATTCAATTTTATATAATTTTTTTGATGAAAAATATATATGTGGTTCAGTTGGTGATGGTGTAGTTCCCAATTACGTACCCATGTTCACAAATGACAAAAGATTCTTACGAGCGTGTGGTTACACGCTCCTTAGATGAAAAAAATATGTATGAACATGCAATATTCAAACAATATGTACCAATTAATTTCTTCTTTTAACTTACCACATTTCCCCTTCAATATCATTGGTAGCTCGCAACTACTACATCCTATATAATAATATACACGTACATTATCATAAAGCAAAGAGGTTCTTGGCATCTTCATTTTCCTAACAAAGTAACATGCCAAACCCAAGAAATCTCAAGCCCCTCAACCTCAACCTATGTTGCTCAAATTCCACTACTCCAGAATCACAATCTCCTCCTACAAGCCCCATTGCCACTTCCTCGCATAACCACAATAATATTATTCATCACAACACTCAATGTCCATCGCCTTCAATTATGATAAAAAACTTCAACTCTCTCTATGACCCTACTTTACCATTTGACCACTCCTTTTGTTCCTCTTTCTTCTCTTCTGCAACCACCACTATCACAACCTCATTTGAACTTGTATCGGAACCTGAACCCGTGGATTTAGCCACCGCCTTTGCCTCCAAACGATTCTTCTTCTCATCGCCGGGGCACTCAAACTCCCTGATTGATTACTCCAACACGAGCACTAGACAACGGAAGAAGGAAAAGAAGAAGAAGGTGATGTTCAAGGATAGCGTGGCGGTGCCAACATACTCGCCGGACCCATACATGGATTTCCGGAGGTCAATGCAAGAGATGGTGGAGGCGCGTCCGGAACTGATGGACGTGAAGTCGAATTGGAACATGTTGCACGAGCTTCTTCTATGCTATCTTGCGCTCAATCCAAAGAGCACTCACAAGTTCATCTTTGGCGCTTTTGCGGATCTCCTCGTTAGTCTCATGCCAATCTAGTGATTGTAAATTGAAGTCATTAATGATGAAACATGTAACGTGGGTGCCAGATAATGATTGTTTCAATAATTAATTCGCTACTTCATTACTCACATTTATTTTTTACTTCATTTGGTTAGTATTACCATTAACTAGTGATACATCTGGTTTCTTTCCTTTGAGGGTGGGGAACCTCTATAAGACTATTCTGCAACTTGGTCCCCCCCCTTCACTTTCAGATCTCTATTTCATATCATTAAAGAATCAGTAATTTTGTAAATTAAACACGCAATAATTAATTAATATGCTAGCCAAGAATAATTAGTGTATACAATAAGTTTTTCTTTCCGCTAACCACAGACAATAAGTTAGTATTATAGAGAGAGACAAGCAAAATCGTAAATAAAACATAACCAATATTCTTTTTTATCTATTAAAATAACAATAAAAAAGACATGAATAAATAATCCTAATAGAATTCAAACCTTAATATCTACATCAAACAAACACCAATTCTATGACTTTTAAGACATATATAAGAAGTATATATAGGAAGAAAGTAATTTCTATATTAAAGTATAATATGAAGTTTTGTTGGCATCAATTCTAAAAACTGAGTTTAATTTTTTCTTGAAAATCAACACATCTATTTTACATTTATTTTTGTTATATGATTATTCTATATAATTTTAAAAAATAATTTATTATTTTTAGTAGTTTAAACTAAGTGGTTAGGAAAGACATTGATAAAATCCTTAATTATATTAAAAAATTAAAAATATGTTTGTTTAATATGTATAACCTTACAATGATATAAGGATAAGAGATTAAAAGTAAAATTATTTTATTGAAATTGTGTAGAGATTATTTATGAATTTGTGTGAATGAGTATTAATAATATTTTTAAATAAAACTTTCCGTTTCTTGTCTTTTAACTTGTGTAAAGTTGCACATGTTAGATAAACTCTTTCTATAATACTACTTTTGGTTTCAAATATAAACTAGTTTTAGTAGATTTTTTTAGTTTTTTAATATAAGAAAAATTGTAATTGCCTATAAATGTTTATTTACTAAATATGTTTTCCTTGTATATATTTTTAAGGTAACTAATTCTTTATGTAATAAATGATACTAAGAATATTTTAGAAAACTAAATCAAATTTGTGATAACATCATGTAAATAACTACTACTTACGTCCCTAAATATAAGATCATTTTACTTAATTCACACATATTAAGAAAGTTGATTAATTTGGTTAAAATTATTAATTTTTTAAAAAATATTAGTAGTTCTCCAAAATTGTCTTTAAAGTGATTATCACTTGTCATTAAATTTTTTTTACTTATTATCTTTCTATTTAGTCTCTCTCCAATTACTACCCAATTATTATTGGAGAGATAAATAATCTAGTTGAGGTATGTCTATTATTATATTGATTCCAATAAAAGTTATACATTAATAGAGGGTATTTATGTCAAAAATAATTAATGACATTGAAATTTGAAAGAGAATCTTATATTAAGAGACAAATTCTTTTTAAAAAATAGTCTTATATTTAAGGACGGAGATAGTATTATATTCTTAATATGTATAAAATTAATTACTTTTGTTTATATTTAGAACTAGAGATAATATTATTGATATTAATGAAGAGAAATAATGTGAGTGAGTTCTAAAATAAAAAGAGAAAATAGTTTAAGTATATTTAATGATGTGAATAATTTAGGAATTATAACTCTTCTTGTAACAACATTAAATAAGACCAATCAACATTTTTAATTAGCATTAGTTAATTATTTGTTATTTGTTGTTTATATTTGAGAATAGGGAAATATTAATTTTATTTTTTATTTTTTTTCATTTTGCTGTACTAATAGTATACAATGTACATTTCTTGTTTTGTCTTGTTTTGGACAGAGCGCTTTTGGGGAAATGGCAGCAAACTTGCTTAATCCACGGACTTTGTCCCGTTAATTGATTTTCTTACGGGGAACTCCATTTATTTATTGTTTAATTTCTGAGTTTAAGCTCTGTGACCATCTTATTAACATGATCGTTTGGAAAGTTACAAATACTAAGCAACTTCAGAGAAACACAAAGTTCCTAGACTTTTGTGGTCACATATTGTTAGGATTTCATTTAATTTTGCACTTCGGAAATTAAACTGAATGCTGCATACAAGACAGGGTTGAAGATGTTGATGCAAACTAAATTTTAGTCTCTGTTTCTATTAGCATAAGCACAATTAAACTAGCTAGAAAAAAATTCTTGAATTAAATGGGTCTTCATATACTTGGAACAAAAAGTGCGAATGAATTGAGTAGAAAACGAGTTTAGCTAGATTTACTGCATGCACGCTTGTTTTAATCATCCAAAGGGACATAAAAATAAGCTAGACGAACACAAGACTGGTTTTTGTTCTATTATACAAGACATGCATGAAGGTTTAAAGTAATTTTTAAAATGGGTTATTTTAAATTAACTAAAATATTTTATTGAAATTTAATTTAAAATTTATTTTTAAAACTTTTGAAATGCACAATTATTTATCATTGTGTCATAATTAATTTCATCTAACCTTTCTTTCTCAGCTTACAATAAGGTTAATTTATTTAATTTTTGTCAAGATATTGCTAGTCTTAAAAATAAACCTCATTGCAGAAGTAGAAGTACAGTACCAATAGAAAGTATGAAATTAGAAATTGGGAATTGAGAGATAGAGTAGCGGGGAAAATTTTAAGTGTTTTTTAAAAAAGTAATTTTTATAAGTATTTTTTTAATAAAAGATCAGAGTTGTTTCTTAAAATAAGTAGAAATCTATTTATTTTTTACTTTTGTTTATTTTTAAAATTTTAAACAAACATATAAAAATTTAAAATAAGTATTTTTTTTAATTCAAAAAATACTTATCTCTTGAAATAAGTTTAAACAAATGAGTCCAATAATAAAAATGTTATTTGGTCTCTTAAATGAAATGTAATACTAGTAATAAATAAGAATAAAATATTAATAAAAAGATAAATGAATAGACATTAAATGCTACTAGTAACTTTAATTAAAAAAAAACTGAGAAGCTTAATAGACAAAATTTATAATAATTTTTATTTAATTTTAATTAATAAATTTATTAACAATTTTGGGGCTTTTTACAGGGGATCAAGGACATGGTGTTGCAGCCCTGATGAGTCAATTCGATCCCTCTTACATGCTTTATGTCATTTATCTCAATACTAGTTAAGCTTTATCAACTTTCTATAGATATGGTCTCTTCTTAAATCTTCCTACCTCATAATTAAACACTTTTTTTACCAATGTTTTTAGAAACGGACCGGCCATTGAACCGGTGAAGGCACAGGTTCATGAAAATCGTGTTAAAATCGGGGTTCAATTGTAGTTAAACCGATAGTATTAAAGAATTGACTCGGACCGGTCACTTAAGCGGGTCACGATTCAACCGGTTGGACCGGCCGAACCGGTTCGGTTTTGATAACAATGCTTTTTACTTTTACAATATGTAATATCGATTATGTTATCAAGGGAATCATAATTCTTTAATCATATATTTATGGCACAAGTTAACACCTAGAAACTAAAAGGGAGATTGCATTATTAATAATTTTATTATATTTATAATATTATGGGGCTTCGATATGTTAATTACTTTTGTTGACTTGTTGGACAGTGAAAAATAGCGACAAGTCCATATGATTAAACAAATACAACTCGTTCCTTATCGTTGTTTGAATGCGCAGAATCGGTGCATCCAGACAATGAGAGACACAGAAGGAGCCAAATGAAAATCACTAAAATAAGAATTGGCAAACAGACAGAATCATACGAATCCCAGTTTTGTGCCCTGTTTCCATCATTTTTTTAATTTATGGATTCTTTATTTTTAAACCAGTAATAAATTATTGATATTTTTGAAATTTATAATATAATAAATTATATTGTAAGTAATATTTTTATATTGAAGCTATAGCACTAATGTATTAATGTGATGTGATGCAACATATAAACATGTGCTAATATATAGTATTGATTAAATGATACTAATTATATTTACTTCCCAATAAAAAAGTTGTTTTAAAAATTAGAATATGTGAATTAGAAATCTATTGCATTTAGTATTTATTAATAATGATTTATTAATATAACTTTAGGTTACTAAATTAATGGATTTTTTTGTTAAATAAATTATTTTTAACTTATTTAATTATTGTATAACTTGATTTTCAACGAATTTCGATTATAGGTCGCAGGATGCAATAGTATTAAAATTATTTGAATAGAAAAGTTAAAAATCATTTTAATAGAAAATAAGAGTTGTTTCATGAGAAAAAAAATTAAACAGACCAAGTGTGTTATAATTAATCGATGTTAACATTTTCATCACTATTACTGTAGCAATTGAAAGGTTATGTCACTGCTTAAAAATGTTGATTTACCGATGAAAATTAGAGACGGAAAAGATTAGGTCTCTAATAGAGGCCCATTTTGTTGATTAGAGATGGATTCTACGATTGAAAATTTTTAAAACATATAAAAAACATTAGAGACGGAATTTGAAACAGAAACATAAGCATCTAGTTCCGTCTCGATTTTGTTCATTTAATTTTATGTAATATTTGAGGCCGGATTTGAGACAAAAATTCATGTCTCAATACATTTAGTCTATAACTCTCATGGTAGACATAACATTTTTATTATAAATAAATAATAAATTAAATTTTAATTCTTTTTTTATTCACAATGGAGCTACCGTCCAAAATTACATCGAAGTTATCATCCCGGGAAATGTCACCCCGTCTAAAATCATCCTCAATAAACTGAATTAAAGAGGAAGGGAAAGACTGATACACATATATACCTATTGGAATAGAATATCCCAAAAAAACTAAATGGTCAGCACACCTATTCCTTCTCTATATACATGAAAGACTACTCATTTCTTATTACAGGACAAAATCTACCTAATATTGAGGATCAACCTACCAAGGTGATGAGAAAAAGCATCACCTTTCTCCACAAGATTTACACCAATTAGTAAGTCTGACTCTAAAATAAGAGCTTCCATTCTTCTTTCTTTCGCAAACTTAAGCCCATGAAAAATACCTCATAGTTCAGCCATTACAATTGAGCATGCACCCAAGTTATAAAAGAAAGCATAAATCACTCTACCTATGGAATCCTTTAAGATACCTCCGCATGTTGCTATTTTATCTCATGTGCAAAATGAAGCATCAACATTCATTTTAGAAAATCCATCCGGTGGAGCCTTCCAATTGATCAAATGCTCTTCATAACTTCTTTCCATCTTAGTCGCCACAAGATCCAAAATACCATTATGAATATGTATAGCTTGGTCTATAATCTGCTTCCTTAAGCCTTGTACGTCCCATACAGATTTTCCAAACACCACATTATTATGATTTTTCCATAGATACCAGATAGCGATTGAGAACACCATATTCTATGCAATCCCATTTGCCAATTTGCGCTTGCATTTCAGATTCATTAGAAGCCAATCCTGAACTCCAAGGCTAAAAAATGGGACCCTGAAGAGTCATCAATCCATTCTTTCCACAAGTATTCTACGTATGGACAATCTCGCATTTGGTGAAGAATTGTTTTTATGTTATTTTCGCATCTCAGACATAAATCTGAAGAGCATATTTGGCGCGTGTATCTTTCATGATTCGTTAAAATTTTTCCATGCATAATTAGCCAACAGAATGACTTTGCTCTAGCAGGTCTTTTCCACTTTGATATCATGACAACAACATCATTAGTATGTCCAACATAATTTTTTTCATCACGTATAAGGTGATATGCTAAAGCAATTGAGAATTTTCCATCTGAGGACAATACCCAACTGATTGTATCCTCATGAGTTCTAATGATAGGTGGGGCCATGGTCATAAGCTTGCTTATAATATGGTCAGGTAGTAAATCTTTGATTTTGTCAATATTCCACGTTCCATCTATAACAAAGAGAGCAACCGGGTCATGCAATTGCCATGTTAGGATGTTTTGACTTGCATAATTAAATAAAGGTCCTATCTCAAGAATAAATTGGTCCATCCAAAATGAACAGAAGCGCCTATCACCAATGTTCCATATTACACCTTTCATAACAAGATCCCAGACTTTGGTAATTCCTTTCCACACAATTGATTCAATAGGTTTAGATTTTACTTTAGGCATTATCAGTCCTCCACAGCCATAATTATGCCTAAGGAATTGGACCCAAAGCAAATCCCAATTCTGAATCATGGCCCATCCAAGCTTCATCATGAACGCCATGTTCATATCCCTCAAGCTGTAGAAACCCAATCTAGCCTCTTCTTTTGGCGTACATATTGCTTTCCATGAGACTTTCTTCCTTGTATGAGAGGATCCCCAAATAAAGTCTCGACACAAGCGCTCTACTTCATCACAAACGCCACAAGGAACTAGCGTAGCTTGCATTATATAGTTTGATTGAGAGAATTGTTGATTGAGCTAGAGCCACATGGCCTGCAAACAAAAATGATTCCATCTTCCATCCAGAAAGTCTTTGCCTAACTTTATCAATAATAAAGGAAAATTTTATCTTCTCTTTACTCCTAGACAACATTGGTACTCCAATATAAGAGCCCAAGTCAGTTATTCTCACAAAGCCAAGTTCATGATTGATTACTTCTGCCATTTCTTGAGGAACATGTTTAGAAAAATAGACTTGAGATTTGTTTAAGCTTACCTCCTATCCTGATATCTCACAAAAAACTGAAAGTGCCTTTTTAATTACTTCAAATTGATCCAAAAGGCCTCAGACACCAGAATTACATCATCAGTGAATAATAAGCATGAGATAGCCGGCCTAACTCTTGTTCCTATGTATGGTTTCCATTCCCCAGTATCCACAAGTTGCTGAATGATAAGGCTAAGCCCTTCCATGCCAAGTACAAATAAATATGTTGATAACAGGTCTCCCTGTCGAAGGTCGTATCCCAGAAGAAAGGGACCAGCAAGTTTTCTATTCCATTTTACTCTTATGGAAGTCATAGAAATACACCCCTTCGTGGCAGCAGTAAAAGTCTCTGGGCATTCAATAGAATCTAGCATCGTCAAAATATAGTCCCACTTCATCTTATCATATGCCTTTGCCATATCGATTTTCAATATTATATGCTTCTTGGTGGGAGGAGATATTCAAAATGAATGACTCAGTTCCTACGGAACAATAACATTGTCCACTCCATGCCTTCCTTTCATAAAGGAACATTGATTAGGCCCAATCAACTTATGCATCATGGGCCTAAGTCTATTTGCTAAAACTTTCAAAAAAAATTTATAGCTCACATTGCACAATAAGATAGGCCTGAACTGGTTAGGATGCTCAGAAGATTCACACTTAGGGATCAAGGATATTTAGGTCTCATTAATTTCCTATAATTGAGATGGATCCATCTGTAGATCTTGTACCAGAGACACAATCGAAGGAGCAATGTAATCCCATTGTGATTTATAGAATATGGCATGAATACCATCCGATCCAAGTGCTTTCAGGGACCCTATTTCAAATAGAGCATTCCTCACCTCCAATCTAGTTGGCAATGCATTGAGTGTCTCCGCCTTAGTATTGTTTAAGAGTCTGGACAAGACAAATGGCCAAGGAGTTTGAAACAAGGGGTCTTGGGACTATATATATCTTTTAGAAAATCAACTAAGCGATGTTTAATCTCATCTTCCTTATAAACCCAATACCCATTCTCGTTTTTGATGACTTCAATTTTTTCCAAGCTCTTTTAAGAAGAGTTATCCAGTAGTAATAGGATGTGTTCCGATCACTGATAAGTGTCTAGTTTACATTAGTTTTAGGGCCATTTTGTTTTATTTCTTAGTTTATTTTATGTTAATTTCCCCCAAATCCTATTTGTTTTCTTCCATTCCGCACATGTTGTTGGTGTATGCACTATGAACTTTTCATGCTTTTTCATTTGTATCATTTTTCTACTTATCAATAAAATAAGTATTTTAGTTTAAAATTATTCTAAAACGTACTTATCCTTGGAGTAATAGGTCATATGAAAGTTATTCCTAAAATGTCCCTAGTCAAGTATTTACATAGGGACATGTAAATACATTGAGACTAGTGTGTGAGTGTACTGATGACCTGATCTCACAGATCATAGATATAGATGATATCAAGTCTTCACGGGTACACATTAAGAGTAATGATGTACTGGACAGACCCATGAGAACGTTTCATGGATCGTTACATGAATGTCATAAATGATTCTTAATGTGATAATGGTATATGTAGTCCTTCGACCTGAAGTCACTATGATTCCTACACGAGGAGTTTGTTGTTTTAATACAATTAAACATCTTCTGTAACAAGAGGACTATAAAGGTTGTGATTCGGCAATGAACAAATTATGCAGAGGGATGCGGGTGATGTATATGAGATTTGTCTCTCCTATGTGGCAGGAGTGATATCTATAGGCCACTTGATAGAGTAAGACTAAGGAAACGCATGACCATGCTAGAAAGAATAAATATTAGATATTTATTCAGATCAAGTCTACTCCGGTATCAAGTAAAATAAATTAGGCCGTACAAGGATGACGCGACCATGCCTTGGACCCAATTAGGATATCGTGACAAAAGGAACAAACATATAAAATAATTATCACTTATAGGTTATATTGATATTAAATAATATTCGGACATAATGATGTATTGCTAGATGTCGCTCTTATTTTATATTAATAATAAATAATTGATTAGTAATATGACCGGGTATTTTACCTATAGGGTCACACACATAAACTAAGCCCATCAGAAAATGTTTTGTTTTATTTTAGTTGGACTAAAATAAAGCTATTGGGCCTAACTCATTTAGAATGAGTAAGGAGCCCATTCTTTAGAAAGAACAAATTATGTCAAACCTAAGCCTATAAATAGAGCATAAGATGCTTATAGGCCGTTCACTAAAGAGAGACACAAATTCACAAAAGTTGCAAGAGCTACACGCCGTCAAACTAGCAGTTGGCAAGTGTTGCGATTCTGGTGGGGGTGCTCGTGTGGACTCCTAAAGGACGAGGCTACGACTACTTCGGTGTTCTTCAAGAGGTAATCTTAAAAATGATTTTTTTTGTGTGTTTGTCTTATGCTTTGAAACACGGCGCTTTGCAAATCCTATGGGAATCCTTGTATTTCCTCTACTCATGTACTAGGGATTCCCTAACAGTGGTATCAGAGCCTGGTTGCAAAACCGTGTTTTGGGTATTTGTTTGTGTTTCATGATGATATGTTTTCATTTGTAAGAGCTTTTAGAAAATATGATTTGCGAAATCGTCTCTTGTTTGAAGCTTTGCATTTTTGTTTTGCAAAAATGTTTTGTGAAACTAGGATTTGAAAATGAACAAGCATGATTATGTTGCTATTTTGGGTTATCGCATGTGATGCATATTATTACAATGATTAATCATGTATATGGTATGACCTATATTTTGGCATGATACATATGTTTTTGAGTTATTCTTCATAAATTGAATATGATGCATGTTATAGAGTTTCTTAATTTTAGTATGCATGTTGTTGCCATTTAAATTTGTATGATGTATGAGTTTATGCAATTTTCGTATTTGATATGTGTTTTTACTCATATGATGGTCATCGTACAAATTATGAATCAATTGAGTTGATCTTCGAGCATGAACGGTTCATGTTATAGGGCGTTGAGTGATAAGGTTTAAGTGTTAAACCTTGGCCATTCCTTAATCTAGGGTTCAAGAGTTGAAACCTAGACATCCGTCATGGAAAGGCATTACATGTTGGCATTGGCGCAAGTTGAATTCTAGGTTTTGAAACCCTAGACGGCGCTGCCTCCATATGCCTTGACGGCTGTGTTGTAAAGCATTCGCAATAAGGAATTAGGGTTTCAAAATGGTTAAAACCCTAGCCGGAATTTTAGAGCTGTTAATGGTTAGAGGGACGTTCTGGCTAGGAAAGACTTGATACTTAAGCGGTCACACCGAACCCACCTCTCTTTCCTGGGAACCAACCTGACTACAATACTAATTTTTTGGGTCGGGGGTGGCCTCCCCGTACATTCTCTGCGTAGCGCCTTATTACTGACCCCACGTGTTTAATTGCCTATTTTAAAAATTAATTACTCTTTTAATGCTTTTAAATGGGTTATAATCAATTAATTAACACGTTGCATGGTGAATGGTTATGGTCTTAGTTATTTTATTTAAATACAGCCTGCGTACTGTGCCTCTCTCTATTTTGTTGTATTTCTTTTCTCAACCCTTCACTCGTATGTAAAACGAGTTTCTAATTTAATCATGTAATCTTGATCGGGCCAACAAACTAGAGACTTAGAAGAAAACCAAGGAGTGGTAACTCTAAGAGGATGGTGGATTCAAGAAGTAGGACTTCATGAAGCCATGGCAACATAGTTACTCTAGGTTTATTTATTTATTTATTTTTCTTCTAGGAAGACCATAACTATCTCACAATTTCATTTGCATGCTTTGGGGATAATTTTATTACGTTAAAGCGTTTAACAAAGACGGTAATTTTAAAATAAATTAAAATCCCTCAAAATAATATTAAGTTACAAACGCCTTCCAATAAGTACACTCGTCAACACTAATGTCAATAAATAGTGGGTCTGCTAAAGCAGGGTACTATCATTTATATTAGTAAGACGCGATGGGATAATGGTAATATCCAAACTGTTTTACTGGGCTTTAACTTAACTAAGTTTTCAATTGGATTGAATATAACTTAGAGGCGTGAACATTAGGCTAAATATTCATAAGATGAATAATCAGTAATGGTTACTTAACCCAATGACTAAGAGTTGTATAAAGATACAATTGGAAAAAGTTTCCTACCTAAATAACCAAGTATTAGGTGATCAGCCAAATCTAACTTAACACTTGGCAAAATATGGATCTTAGCCCACTAGAAAATCTTTCAACGGGATTTTTTGATTCGTGGAGGGTATTTTGTTTTGAATCAAAATAGTGGGAGACATATTTAATTTAAATAACCATAATTTAACTATGTTTTAAAAATGATACTTACTACATATTTTCTGTTTTAGATAACCATGACGCCAAACACACCTTCGAACCTTTCGTTGCGATCAATCCTAGACAAGGAAAAATTGTCTGGTTCTAACTTCCTTGACTGGTATAGAAACTTGAGGATTGTCCTCAAACAAGAGAAAAAGCAGTATGTCTTGGAAAGTCCAGTTCTGGAACCACCCGCTACAAACACCTCTAAAGCTGACAAGGATGCTTATAAGAAACATCAGGATGATGCTTTAGATGTCCAATGCCTTATGTTGGCTACCATGTCTCCTGAGCTTCAGAAGCAACATGAGCACATGGAGGCTTTCGATATGATCGAAAACCTAAGGAAACTATATCAAGGTCAAGCTGACCAAGAAAGATATGAAGTTTCCTCAGCCCTATTTAGCTGTAGACTTAAAGAGGGAGATTCTGTAGGACCTCATGTGCTCAAAATGATTCGGTACTTGGAGAATCTAGCTAAGCTAGGATTCCCCTTCCCTCAGAAGTTAGCTACCGATCTCAACGGGCCGCGGGCCACTTCGGGTGGCCTGCTTTAAAAAAAGTTAAAAAAATAATTTATAAAAAATCAAAATTCTATCCAAAAAAATTAAAACTACGTAACATTTTTTTGTGGAACAACTACGAACATTTGTAATATTTTTTAAAAACGTTTCATAAATATTTATCATTAAAGTTCATAACAAAAAGCCTACAAAAGTCCATATTCCACATATATGATGAGATGGGAAGTAGAAAAAAGAAAGAAAAATCCTAACTAAAAGAGAAACTCCCTATAATTTTTATTTTTTTTAAAATACTTAGGTCGTCGTGGCCCTCACGGGCCAGCCCGCACTCGGCCTGTTTTTTTGGGCTTTTTTAGGGTCGGGTTGTTTCTTGCTTATTAATTTTAAATTTTATTTTTAGGCCCTCACACTACATTTTTTTGGACGGGTTCAGGCCGGCCATGCGGGCTAGCCTATTTTGCTAGCTTTAGGTTTAAGTTTGGGGATATGATAAGTCTCAAAGAGACTTAATTATTCAAGTATTTTCCTAAAGTATTTTACCTAATTAATTAAGTATTTCTACGTATTTATGTATTATAATTATTTAATATTTGGTTAGTTACGTTTTTATAGGAAAAGATAAATTATTACATTTTTAAGAGTATTTAAAAGTCTAAACTATCAAAAATGATTGAGTTATGGAAGTTGAGAAATTTGCATGTGGACTAAGTTTTCCTTGACCGTAGCTTGTTATGTCTCAAATTTTTAGAAATAAATTATAAATATGATAATGGTTAATTATTTGACACCCAAAATATATAGGGTAATTAATTAAATACTAACTATGATTTATCGATAAAATAAAATTTACTAAACTTGAATAATTTAACTGATGATATGGGACCCATTAATTTATCTTTAGGCATTAGATTGCTAAGGACATAGAACATTGATGTGAATTCATTGGAAATGAATTTCGATGGCAATCACACCAATCGTTAAACTATAGAATATTTGTATCATCCCATGGGGATTGTGTTAACTACCTCAACCCAGGGAAAACACTATCTGAACCAAGAAATAATTCATGCAACACATTTAGATTTTAGCTTTTCTGTATTTTTAATTTTTAGGAATTTTCAATAGGTAAATGTAACATCCTAAATTTTTATAAAGATAGGCAATGAGGTAATGAGAGGTGTCTTAAGATCTTCATTTTATAGCTGACGATCAGAACTCAAAGGAGAAATTAATGAGTTGGAATGAGAACTCCTAAGTATGAATGGTCAGATTAAGTCACATGTGCCTCATGTGAAGAAGTATGAAGTGACGAAGGTAATTCAGTTGGCTGAGAGAGAATTTCCGAGTGTTAAATTGTGAGGATACTCATTTCAGCGTGTGGCCTGGTAGTCTCGCTCAGGCGAGGTGGGATCTCGCCCAAGCGAGAGTTTCCCCCTGTTTCAGAAGATGGGTTTCTGGGCCTGTCTCGCCCAAGCGAGCTAGTTTTCCGCCCGAGCGAGGGCGAGGTGAATTAGTCACTGGTTAGAATCCGCCCGAGCGAGGGGTCTTGAGGAATGATTCTCGCTCAGGCGAGACGGTGA
Organism: Clitoria ternatea; assembly: GCA_037962975.1. Classification (NCBI taxonomy): domain Eukaryota; kingdom Viridiplantae; phylum Streptophyta; class Magnoliopsida; order Fabales; family Fabaceae; genus Clitoria; species Clitoria ternatea. The sequence goes on from CM075674.1 coordinate 6,270,480, forward strand.
AACACTTAAGCAAAGTTGTGTAAATGTTGTTGGTGAGGACACTGGTCGGTTCTCGCTCAAGCGGGTGTGACCACGCTCGAGTAAGAGGAAGAAAGAAGAAAGTCATACCGAGTGTCTTTCGCTCAAGCGAGCTTGGGGACGCTTGAGCGAGTGAAGGGAGTCTGATGCTGAGACTCTGGGCGAAATTTATAAAAGGGGAAAAACAATAATAATGATTATAATAATCTGGCCAATGACCACACATGTGCATTGTGGTGAGTGTGTGAACTTCGGTTCTCTCTCTCTCTCTCTCTCTCTCTCTCTTTAATCACGCTGCAAATAGACTAATGATGGCTGATGGGACAGGTTTTAATGGTGAGGTGATGGGCATTAAATTAAGTTATGGAAGGAATGGAGAGCTGCTGTCACAGAGCATTGGAATGATGAATGCTTTCCACTTTATGTTTATGCGTACCCCTACTCATATACTTTGAGGACGTTGTGAATGAGAACCATTCTTTCATTTTCTCTAGACTCTCTGGAGACTCCTCTTCACTCTCTGCTTCGTCTTCTCCTTCTTAACTGTTCTTCTTTATCTTTTCTCTTCTACTCAAAGATTGAGTAGCACTTAAGTGGAATATGTGTGTGTTGAGCAGAGTGGTTGTGAAGAGGGATAGCGTGTGGGCGTGTGTCCTGGAAGCTGGGTTACACCTTGTTTCCCTGGTGCTTCCTCTTTGTCTTCTTCTTCTTCTTCCTCCATTTGATGGACTGATTGGGGGCTCGGTTGGGAGCCTGTGCCAACAGCGTGGGTGTATGTGCCTCGGTGTTGTGGAAGATGATCTACTGTGAGAGGCTGAGCCATGCTGCTTTTGTGAAGAGGAAGACACGCATGATGCATGAAGGCATGGTGGTCCTCCACTGTTGGTGAGGAATGACTCTTGATGCGGTTCTTGTGATGGATGCAGCGTGGGAGTCCTTTACTGAGCTGGGTGAAGATTGAGTTGAGTCTTGATGACTCTTCCCACTGCTGGAATGCCAAGCAGGGAGCTGCTGTGGCTGGACCGAGTGGTCCTGTGATTTTTGGAACTCCATTCCAGGTAAGGGGAGCTATTGCATCTTAAGTGCATAGTTTATGGACGGATCTCCGGGTGACTTTATTGCATTGTATTATGTTTGTTGGATGTTGCTTGTTGTTGAGTTGAACCCGGATTGATGTTTATTATTTGAGTTGTGAATGTTTACCCATCCAAGAGATGCATGATGATACTCATGATGATGATTATGATGTGATGCTTGAGATGCATGTGTGTTGATGCTGACTGCATGTGTGATCCTCTATTGTCCCTAGGTGTGTTGTATATTTGAATGCATGTGAGCTTTATTGATGTATATGCGGGTGCTGAAATGCATGTATGGGGACTGTTATGATGAATGCCGAGTAGGCTTATAGATGAAAGCATGAAGTGCTTACTAAAAAGGATAAATCCGAGTGAATAGAGGACAATCCGAGTGGATGGCATTGGAATGCCGAATGAATATAATGAGTTACTGAGTCATCTGATTATTGTTGAATTGCTGAGTGCATATTATGCTGAATGCTAAATACCGAGTGGGCAATCGGATGAATATGAGTTTCATGAAACTGAATGTGTTGATGTGATATGAGACCCGGGTTGGACTCGGGCAGTGCCTAGGGCACTAAGCGTGAATGAGACGCTTGATGAAAGTCCTTGGGTTGGACCCAAGGCAAATGTCGAGTGCATTGGAGTTGAACTCCGAGTGAATGTGAATGTGAATGTGACCATATGCATCCGATTCACCACTGGAATGCTTGGAGCATGTATATATACCGATCGGCAATCAGATGATGAAATCCATGTGAATGTGGTTAAGTCCTTGAGCTGGGCTAAGGCAGACTTTTTGAGTAGGGCTCGGAGTTGAGTGAAATTCGAGTGGATCAGTATAATAGTTACTGAGTGAGTTGAGTTTTATAGCCAAGAGAAATGGGTGAAATCCCGATCGAAAGTTGCTTGTGATTGTTCATATTGAATGGCAGTGTTTATGTGCTGATTGATGTTATATAATATGGCATGTTATGGATTCTGTGATTAATCCGAGCCAATATCTGTCATTTAATATGTAATGCTCACCCCTACACCATTTTTCAGTGTTTGTAGGTCGGTTTGGATTGATATAAGGGCCTTAACCCGAGTGTTAGGCGGTTACAATAAGGCTGTATATATAATGTTATATTCCGAGTACATTTGATGTACTAAAGCCTTGGCCGGCTCATAATATTAATGTTGTATAGCGAATTCAAATATATATATGTATAGAATCCGAGTGGATGAATATAATCATGAATATGAAATATATGTATTGGGATCCGAGTGCATGTTAATATATATATACTTCGAGTGATGGTATTATATGCATACCGATTGAATGCGTTGGTGAATGGAAAGTATAAAGATAAGAATCCAAGTGTATGCGTGTGTATATACATATATGTTATGTTGATAACATGGTTATGAATCGGTGGAAGTGTATTGCTGTAATAGTAGTCGGATTTGGAATTAGAGAATATATCTATACAAGTAATTTATGTTGATTTGATGCTTCTTACCGACTAGGAAATGATGATGTATGAATATCACTAAGTCAATGAATCTTGAGTGGAATATATGAGGTTTAGTTGTTTTTATGAGTGAGTCTTATGTATGGGACTCCATATCCGAGTGTAACTCATGTGTGAGCCTCTTACTGTGTGTTAATGGCTCTTTCGGATTTCGAGTGAGAACTGGAGGTGAACCCCGAGTGGGGGATGGGTTGTGTTTCCCGAGTGGAACCCGAGTGAATTTCTTTAAGGGAAGTGTGGTTGTAATGGTTTAGCTTGAAATATTCTAAGTATATGAGTTATGCTTATATTCCGAGTGAATTACTTGGGTAATTCCTCTGAGTGTTGAGGAGTTAGTATTATTCCGAGTGAATGATTAAGGTATTCTCCAAGTAAGATTAGCATGAATACCGAGTGTGTAACCGGATGAGTATTGCTCGGTTTTGGAGAAGATTACCGAGTGGAGTATGATTGATTGAGGCCCCTTCTGAGTGAAGGAAAGTCTAGGTGATTTCCGGGTGAGAAACGTGAGTTTATGCCGAGTGATGAATGGAAAGTACATTCCGAATGAATGGTGGTTAAGTACACCGAGTGGTGTTTGGTTAGAGATTAATCCGAGTGTGGGGATGCATGGAATCCGAGGGGGATGAACCTCAGTTGCTGAGTGGATTATATGAATCCTTTGTGATTATGAAACAAGAGACTAAGTTACTGAGACGTGTGTGATGGGGTTAAGTGGTTGAAATTCCCTTTCTCCGAGTGGACTTAGGAATGAACCCCGAGTGCTCTAAGTCAAATCACGAGTGAGTGGATCTCCGTGTGAATGGTCCCCCGCTTCAGCGAGAGAGTCCTCGCTCCAGCGAGTGTGTTGGCTGGGAAGGTTCTTATGGTGGTTTCGCCCAAGCGAAAGGGCTTTCGCCCGAGCGTGTTACGCTGACTCGCTCAAGCGGAATCGGACCTCGCTTGAGCGAGTGCACGCTGTTTCTCTCGGATTTGTTTGATTGTTGCTGGCTTTCACTGGGAGGCTATGGTTTGGCCTTTATTTTCCTCTGTCTTCCTTTTATTCATGGTCATTGGACCTGGCTCCCATATCTTCATATATGGGAGTGGCTTTTTATTATTATTTAGATCCAGGTATTTTCTAAATAAAAACGCGAAAAATTCACCCCTAAAATTTAGGGTTTAGGGTTTACATCAACAAAATAAGAATGCAATAGTAGAAATGAAGTGGTTAACAAATATGAGAATAGGTTGGAATCAACTTCAGCATACAATTTCACTAAATTTCACATAAATAAAGCATAAACTCTAATTAAGGTCATGTCTAAACTTCCACAGATGGATGTCCCTAATTCCTTAGGTGATTATGACTATTCCACTACAAATAAACCCTAATTCTTTGGGTGTTCACATACACTAAAACAAGTTGTGAAAATAAAGATGAACCCTAGTCATACAACTAATATCTTAGGCCTGAACTAACTAGGTGGTAGATTATATACTTGAGATCTCTACCATGATACCTCTCTAGAGAGAAACTCTAGTTGTGCCTTCAATCTTCCAATTTAGGAGTTGAAGCTCATAATTCTACCTTATTCTAACATGCCTTAAGAGAAATTCTACTTCATTTAGCACCAATTGACCTTTATTGTAGCCTCAGCAGATCCCAACCTTAAGGATTTAAAAATCCATCAAAGGTGAGAAGATGATAACAGATGAAGAAGACATAGTGATGAGTAGAGAGAATTTAGAAAGAGAAAATCTAAAGAGAGAGATTGAAATCTGAGAATGAATATGAATTATGAGTATTGTGTGTTAATTACAATGCAAGTTACCTATATATACTAACTAAATTTAGCTAACAACTACTTAACTAATTAAATTGCTAAAATGTCTTTTAGGGACTTAGAAATAAATAAGAGAACTTAAAATAACTAATGGACAAGGAATTAGCGTGTGACAATTGAATTCTTGCTCATTTCCCCTGTATGCACATATGGCAACGCTGGTGGGGGGTGGGTGGACGCTGGACTGATTGGTTATATGTGCATAGGTTCCAATGGCTAGGCGTAAGTACGGTGGTAGCTAACGTATCAACGCTAGCTTGTTGGTTCAGGTCTGAAATTGGGTGTGACACGAAGTGTGAGTGGAGTGTAGGAACGTTGGGTTTAGTCTCTAGGTCTAGTACCTGGTGGCATTTAGCGTGAGAGTAAGCGTATAGCAAGAATAGGCATGCTTGTTCCTTGGATATAGATCAAGTTGAGTGTAAGAAGCAGCATGTGATGAGCGTGGGTACGATGAAGCATTGGACCTGGGTTTGATCTTGGCAAATTGTGCTTAAGAGGCATCGTAGGTTGGGTGAAAGCACACCCAACTTGAGTTGATTAACATGGCCTTACGCTAGGGAGCATAGGTATGCATAAGCTCCTGAGCTGCACTAATCATAGGCGTGGGTCCTGAGCGTATGGCCAGCGTATGCACACTCGCTTTCTGACTTGATGCACAAGTCCCTCACCAGTCAACGTAGCCTCACGCCCATGAGCGTAGGTGCGTGTGGGTGGTTCTTCTTTTTATGCACTGGAGCATAAGCCTTGGGCATGAGTGGGGCGTGGTTACACTGGGTTACTGGAGTTGTTTTCCTTTTATTCCTCTAGCCAGCATAAGTCCAGCGTAGGTACTTTGAAACCTAAACATGAAACATGCAAGCACACTAAATCCTAGCGTAGGTACACTGGAAGAAAGGTTAGTACGTTGACACTATGCATATGGCACACCATTCTTGACCTTAACTCTTCATGACTCAATTTGCTTTTAATTTTTCACAATAACCCTTAAAATAGTAAAATACTCATAAAAATCTTGAATTCCCCAAATTATATAATTATTGATTAAATAGCTTATGAATTAATATTTAGTGACTTAAATCAAATGATTAATACACAAATTATGGACAAAGAAATAAGTCTTTTTAAGACTTATCAAACATCTTTACAGTCAATAAAAATATGAGCAAAAATGAAATTAAGAAAATTCAAAATTCTTTCCCTTTTCAAATAAAATGGCAATGACAAGAAGGCTCTCCTTTTCCTTCTATTATACATTGGGTAAAGGTAAGTGTTAGACCATTGGATAAAGGGGCAAAAGCATATTGACCATTGGATTAGATCAATGGCTTGGATTTGGAATAAAAAAACCACATCTTTCTTCTCCTTTTCCCTTCTTCTTTCACGCCACTTTTGTTTCTCCCTCCATCATCATTTTTGTTTCATTTTCTCCCTCTCCATTGCTCCCAAAATCGTGTGGCATTCATGGTCTCCCTTCTCCAAAAGTTTCTTGCAAATACTTATTCCATGAAATATTAATTGGACTTAGGTACCTATTTCCACTTATTTCCTCATCTTCTTCATCTCTTGCTCATCTTCATTTTCTTTCTTTAAGCTTGGGCACAAAGTAAGACACTTTGCCATTTTGTTGTTTCAAACCTTTGATTTAGAGCCCTTAAAGCACAAAAATAGTGGTTTTGTTGTTGTTGTGAAAAAAAATGAAAATGGGTCTTGAAACCCTAGGTTAGATGACAATGGAGAATGGGTTCGTGTTATAAGCATGTGGTGCATGAATTTTTTTAACTCCAAATATGCTTGAAATATGGAATAGAAGTTAATGAAAATTGTTGTTGCTGATTTGGTTGAAAACCCTAAGTTTTGGTCAAGTACTTGGGTTATGGAAAATTAGGGAAAATGCAATTTGTTGCCATGAGAATAGTTAATGATTATAGAAATGAATTTTAAATGTATGACATGAATTATTGGCGAAGAAGATTTAAGGAAACATGAAAAAGTATTGATGTCTTAGCAATGAAATAAGGTGAAAGATGTTCCCTTGGAGTGGATAATCATAATGATGTATTGTGAAATATTTAGAACACATCATGGATGATGGGTGAAGAGAATAATGTTGATTTCGTATTGTTAGATATTGGATATAACCATTTAAGTGTTTGAAAGCATTAATTAAGGGAAAGGAATTCCTAAAACCTAATATGATATAAGGCTAAGGCCTAGAAAATATTGGAAACATTGGAAATCATGAAGGTAATTATTTATGAAACTAAGATTGAAAATGATGATTGTCTAGGCAATTGATTGTGTTTATATATGTATTAAATGTAGGGCTTAATCTGGTAGATGAGGCGGGCGTCAAATCACCTGAATTTCTTCTCTTGAGGTAGGAGAAGAGTTTTATATTCTAAATGCATGAATTAAATGACTTGATGGTGTTGTATGGTATTATAGATCATTTTTGCCTTCCTATAACTGTTGTGACTTGTTGGAATGTATGATTTGGTTGCATCAATGGTTTAGTAAATATGTTTGATGCATTTAGAATATAAAGCGTGTCTCTTATGGTGATTGATAAATGTTCTAAAAATTGGGCAATTGTGTGCTTATGTGTTGTTATGAAAATATGAATAATTCACCATTAGTAGTGAATGTTGATGATTGATGATGAGATTAGATGAATTGTTATTGGAATACACTCATGAGTAGTGATGAAATTAACAAATGTTGTTGATGCCATTGTGGGTAGTACATGTTATACACTTATGGTGATGATGAAATCAAAGTTGTTGAAAGAGAAAGTAGATGCCATAATTGATTATTGAAAATAATGGAAATATTATGTTTGTGTAATTAAAATTCACTAAGAAAATGAGGTGATAATCACGAGAATAATGATTGATAGTTAATGAGTGGCATGGTAGGATGCATTAGTGCGAGAATGCATTGCATCCATGGCATATCTGTCCAGCTGCCCGGTTTGGAATGTTAAGGGTTCCACGGGTTGGCCCAATAGGAGTGCAGCTCGGTGCACAAGCATAAGTGTTACCCTAATGGTTCCATGGTTGAATCACGAAGCTACCCATGTTTAATCATGGGGGATTGCATGTGGTTGACCTAGTAGAAGTGGCTCTTTGAGGAGCAGGATTACCCCGATGGTTCCGTTAAATCATAGTTCTCATGGTGAGGTATCAAGGCTGGCCCGTAACACTATTTTTATAATATCTTGTATGTTAAGTATTGTAGTCATAATGAAATGACCGTTGTTGCATTGTTGGCCGATGTGGTTTGGTACTAGTAAAAGTGTTGAATGATATTATAAACCCTATAGTATAAACCCATATTAGTGATTATTCTCATAGTCAGATATGCATTTGTCTAGTATAATTTCTTGTTCATATGCATTAGCTTAAGAGGATTTCTATATAGCTCAAAGATATGTCGGTATGCGATTTAAGACCTGGAAAGGTGATAAATGATTGAAGGTTAAAAACCTCTAATTGAATAAAATGATTAACTATGATGAAAACTAATATGAAAACTATAAAAATACTTGTTATAAATTATGATGAAGGGTATGTATTGTGATTGTGTATATGCTTGATGTGGACTTGATTCAAGATCTTTATATATGTTTATGATGACAAAAATTGATGAGATTGATAATCCTAGTACTTATGTTGCAAATCATATAATTGATTTATATTCATATACACATTATCACAAGTGTTTAAGTTCATCATTTTGAATGTATTGCTCACTTTCCCATGTTGTCTTTTTTTAGTATTGTGATGCAGGACCTCGCAAGGGATGAGGTGACCTTGTTTTAGGAAGCAATGCTTTTTTTTGTAAAGGTAAATAGTGGTAATGGAATGCCTTGACCGACAATGTGAATTAGATATGTGATGGTGTAGATATCTATGTTGATAGTGGCCTTAATTATTTTGTAAATTGAACACTTATTCTTTTGATGGTATAAATTGGTCAATTCTTTTGTAGATGATAATGTATGTTAGTTGGACACATGGATTTGGTTACCAATATGATCGTAATGACTTTTATGATGATGAACTCTTGATGATTGCCAAGATTAGAATTGCCATGTTTATAAGTATCTTAATGAAGTCAAGTATGGATTATAGGATAGGTGGGGTGAATCTCTCATATGTACATATTTGATTGATGATCTATGATTTAGGCGTATTGTTAATGATTAAATTAATGCATGAGTTGTGGTGTAAAGATATCAAAAGATTGGGTTGATTTCCATGTAAAAATACCATGAATTAGGTGGCCAATATGTACCAAAAAAGTCCAGGGAATGCATGGATTAAGGTTCCCAAATGTAGGACATTTTTGTGCCAAAAATAGGGTCTGACAGAGAGAACCACGACCATTAGCACGAACCATGGCCAGGTCATGGAGCTTTCTGCCTTTGGGACTTAAAATCATGTCTGTTTCCCTTGGCAGGCAATATGAACCACGGCCAGTGGTAAGAATCATGGCCAGGTCATGGAACACACTACCATGTGGCCTAAGATTATAGGCTTTCACACTTTTTTCTTGCCCATGTGTGTCTCTTTGGTTGGGGATTCTATCCCTAAGCTTCTTATCTCAATCACAGTTGAAGAATGGACATGCACCAGCCAGCGTAAGGCGAACGATATTGGTGCACTTGCCAAAGTTTTCATGTAAAGGAATTCGCAATAGGGTGCAAGCGTTATCCAGTCACTTACAAGATGCTACCTTGGTATCAAGCCTGAATCAGAAATCATGCAATGTTCTTCTCATGCAAAGCGAGTACTAAGCATAGAAATAGAAACTAACATAATTGAGAAGTAAGCATACATAATCAAATCAATACATAGATCCTAATAAAAGATTCACTACACTTTAATGTAAACAAAAGAGGTTTAGTCATAAATTTTCATATTGATTACTCCTAAAAGAAATGAATACTGCAAAGATGAGTTACAAGGTCTTGAATTTGTAACAGCCCAGGCTTTTCGGATAAGAACCCGGGTTTCCTATGGAGAGCATGAGACTTTGATCTATCCCTTGAACTGCCCTTAGTATAAAAAAATGATGAGAGGCGAGACCAAATGAAATATTAAGTGTGAGATGTAGGGACTCTGAGAAAGTATGAGTAATTAAGAATTGAATTTAGGAAGTACAAGGATTTTCAGGAAGGATGAAGATATGTGATGATAGTGCAAGAAAAGCTGAGACCAAAAGAGTGAGTATAAGTATCCGGTAGCAATCGGAATAATATAGTATGATTAAATAATAAAAACAATAATATTCCATAATACTGTTTAATTATCAATGATACATTAGTCTAATATTAGTTAATATTGAATGATCATAATCATGTTTGGTTAAGTATAAATTAATTAGTAATCTTATAATATTTCCTTGATAATATTGTTTAATTAGATAATAATAAATAATATATTTAATATTTAATTTAATAGTTAATTAATACTTATTTAATTAATAAATTAAATTCAAAATTATATGTATATATAATGATATTTTATTTAATTATTAACTATTCATTTAATTATTTGATAATTATATTATAATAAAATATTGTCGAGTTCTCGAATTCAACTTCCGGAGCTAGTAGATGATTAGGTATCATCGATCCGGCCTGAGACTAGTGATCTCATAGGGACCCTAGTCCTGATAAGGCAACCTTGTAGTAAATCGAGAAAAACAGGTTCGGTTCGGTAGGCCCGACCCGTACCTCGGGTACCTCCCCCGTTTGATCGTGCAAGCACTTCATGATATCTGATTTTAGCATAATCAGTCTCTAATGTTCCATTTTTTAACAATCTAAACACTTATCTTGAAGGTACCCAATCCTAATTCGGGCCCTACCGACCTCATTTCTTGAGAAAACAATCAATTGAATTAAAACCTCAAGATTCGGCTTGAACACTTTCAGTGTTTAAGGTATAACTTTCACATACGAGGTTGAAACCAAGTGGTTCTTGTCTTGGTTTCTTCATTATGAAAACCTAGTAATCTCTATTTCTAACCTTAAGAGCTAATTCATAAGTTAATCGCCTTTAATTTGAGAACCAAGTAATCATACTTTGAAAACCTGTTTATTAATTTCGTTAAATCGCACTAGTTTACAAGAAAAATCATATTTTCCTCGTACGAGCTCAGAATCCAATTGTTCCAATTTCATAATTCTCATATTGAAGCCCTCTTCAATCATCATGAAGAACTTAAAAGCTAATTCTTGCTGAATCAGTGCAGTTAATTCAATCTCTTCAAGGTTGTTCTAGATTCATGACAACACTGCCCATTTTTAGTAAAATGCATGTATCTCCCTCATACGATGTTGAAACCACTTCATTCTTTTTTATATGGTTTTGTATTAAAAAGTCTTACAATTTTTATGAAGGGCTCAAAACCTAATTCTCAAATTTGTGATCCCAGTAAATTAATCTTGTCAGCCTTAAAGAATTCAGGAGCTCCAGGAGAACTTTTCCATGGTTTAGGCATAATTCTCGCTCCAATTAGTGGATTTTCACATTCCATATACCATTTCGAAGAAGAAATAAAGACCTACAATTTTTGTGTTGGAATTTTTTCCTAATTTTCATCCTAAAAATTATCACAAATTTATTAAAAATTGTTTCAATTTCTGGTTACCGAAAACCCAAGGCACCCCTAGTTTCTTCTGTGATAAGTAATTTTTCCAGCCACTGTTTTTTGGTACCACCGTGCCACACCTCTATCACCTGACACCTGCCCTCCTATGTGGCAGCTTCTTGCCTCACAGAGCCACTCATCTCTTCATTTAATTCCCACCACACTCACCAAACTTCATAATTCATAACCCACCTCTCATTCTTCTCTCTCAGCACACTTGCTTGTTTCTTCCCTTCTCTTCATTTCCAGCTAACAACACAACCACCATACCCTTCTCTCTCAGCCTTTCTTAGCAACCATAAGCCACCATAGGCCTCCTTCATCTCCTCCCTCAAGGTTATGCCTCATTCCTCTCTACTTCTTCCTCTCGGGTTCACCAAGAACCACCACCACCATCTTTAAATTTTTCATTTTTCCTCCACCTTACACCATCGTAACCACCACCACAGCAGCCTCACCGTCACAACTCCACCATCCATCCTCCTCCACCGTGCTCCACCACTTCATACTCGAGGCCACCACCTTGATCACCAAGGTATCTATTTCAAATTTTTGTTCTTGATTCCATATTTCTTTTAATTTCCCTTAAATTTTCAAAAATTCCTTAGTTATTCCTTCTTGACCCTTGCTGGCCATAACCCTCTTTCATTAATTTATTGGTTGCATGTTCCATTCCTAAGGTCCCAGGAGCGATCGGAGCAAGTTTAATGGCGATCGGTGAATTTTCGAAACCCGATTCCTTTTTCCCCTTTAAACCTGTGAGCTAGCTATGAGGTAAGGGGAGTTTCACTTTGAATAATCTCATTTTAATATTCCTAGATTGTGCCTATGGCTCTCTGGAGTGTTTCTACCAGTTTTTGTGAAGTTCTATTAAGCCTATCGATGGTTTCGTAATTTTCTACCACCACCGATAAATTTTGTTAATGTTTTTAGATGTATTTATATATCTCTGTGACTTTCTGTAAATCGTGCCTCAAAGATTGTGAGCTCTGCCAACCCCTGCCTGAGTCCTACCGAGGTTTCAGAAGTTCTACCGCCTCGATTCATACTTACAGGAGGTTACCGCGGGCCTGGTTATGTTTTTATTGTGGTCTGTAATTAATTATAACTTTTACTTATTTTTTTGTAATTTTCTAGTAAGTCCCTTCATTCTGTATAGTCATCCTACCGGAGTTTGAGAAGTCCTGCCAAAGTACAGGATGCACTGCTGAAGATTCGTCAAAGAAATCACGTGTTATGAGCATTCCTACCAACTTTATGCTTAATTAGGATTTATTTTAGTTTATTTTCACGTGTCATGCTGATGATTGTAAATAATTAACCAAGTGCGTTTAATGATCTAGAAATAAATTTAATGACTAAAATAAGTGATAAGTTATAAAGGATTAAATGGAAACTAGTAAGATAATACTAATAGTAACTTTGACGTGTTTATTTTATTTCGAAGGTATATATATCTATATATATGTATGTGTAACATCCCAAAATTTATAAAAAGGATTAATTGAGAGGAATAAATAGTAAATAATTATATATGAGTTGATTCATGTCCTGAAAATTTAGAAATAATTAAATTAGGATTTATTATAGGTATTCATAATTTTTTAAGATTTAATGAGATGAAATTATACCCGATTAAAATATAGGTGTCGGACTAAGTATCTCTGATTGAGGTACTGTTGGTCAGGGCTATTAAGAATATTATGGGGAATCCGAGTATGTCTTTGGAATAATTTTTGGATATAGTATTGAACCCGAACAGTGATCCTGTTTATTGTAAAACAGAGAAAACTTAAATGAAGGGTTAAAATAAAATACCAAAACTCCATTTTCTCTCTTCTCATTCAAGTTACTCCCTCTCCCTCTATGACATTCACTCTCTTTCCTCTACAATCCCATTTCCTCTTCATATTCTTCCTTTCTAAAACCTAACCAAAGTGGTGTGCCTTCTTTTTTCCCCTTTATTTTTGTTTTCCTCCATCAAGCTTGAAGGAGACTTGGTTGATTGAAGCTCCTCCTTCTCTTTTCTCAAATTTTCATCACCAATATTTCTCCCTTTGAAGCTCATTGTGGTTTGTTGGTTGAGGTAAACTCTACTCTATTTTTAATGAGCGTGTGCCCTAGGTTATGGGTTCTTGTTATTGGGAGAGTGTCTTAATGCATAAGGGTTCTTGTGGGAACCATTAAACATGTAAACCCTAAGGTGGGGTGAAATAAATATGAACTTTTATGAGCATTAATAGGGGTACACGAAATTGCCATGGTAAATGGTGGAAAATGATATGCAGTTATGATGGTTATTGGGTTTTTGGTAAAACCCTAACCCTTGATTTTAGGGGAAATGTAGAATGTGAGTAGGATATGCATTTAATGATGTTAGGGAATGTTATTAATGAAGAGAGATAGCCATAGGTGATGGTTAATGATGGTGGTTAGAAGCCATTAATAAGAAAACCCACTAAGGGAGTTGGGTGTGAAATTGGTATGTGTGGGTAACTTAATCATTGTATTGTTGCCCTTTAAGTATAATGAATCTTAGTTAAAGGGGAAGAATTCTCGAAACCTATGAAAATGAAAACCTATTGCAAGTTACAATATGATGGGACTGATATATATGCATTAGTGATGTGCAAGATATTTGAAAATGATCTTGAATGAGTGATTGATGTGATCCTATATGTATTTAATGTAGGATTTGATAATTCTTGTGAAGCGGGATCATCTAACCTGGAGGAATACTTCTCTTGAGGTAAGAGAGGAGTTTATATTCTAAATGCATGATTTGAATAATTGATGATTGATGTATATGATGTTGCTCATGTTTGCCTTGCATATGTTCTATTGATGAATTGTGATATTGGATATTGTGAATGATATTGTGCTTGGCAAATGTGTGATATGCATTTGGAATATTGGTGGTATACCTTGTGGTGGTTGGTAATTGTCATGAGAATTTGGGCGAATGTTGTGCCTTTTTATTTTTGAGAATGCATGTGTATTCACCACAAAAAAATTTAATGATGAATATGGATGTTGAATAGAAATGGATATTATTGTTGAGCATACCCTTGAATATGGATAAAAGATTGATGGATATTGTGGTTGATGATTGTTGATGCCATTGTGATTGATGCAAGTATAAACTTGTATTTATGAGTTGAATTTGTGTTGATGGAAAATGTTGTGAATGCCACACTAAAATTTGAGATAATGGCACTAAATGATGAAATTAAAACCCACTAAGAATTAAGTGGTGATGTGATGATGTGATGGTTGATATTGTGACTATGATGTTCTTGGCAAATATGTGATTGCATTTAGAATATATAAGTATGTGGTGTGTCCTTGGTGGTGATTGATAATGATTTGAGATTTTGGCAAAGTGTATGCCTATGTCATATTGTGAAAACCATGTATGTTTCACCACTATTGATGAGATATGATATTTGATAATGAGAATTGAATGATGTGGTTGTGTGACACACCCATGAGTGATGATGTAAATATTGAGATAATGATGGAATGTCATTGTGTTTATTGCTAATTAGTGAATTGGAAATGATGTTGAAAAATTTAGAGACTTAAAGAGATTGTGAATATCATACTAAAGCTTGAAACAATGGCAAGATAATTGAATTTGAAATCCACTAAGAATTATAGGTTGACAATGTATATGTTGGTGTTATACATTGGAAGTAGGCTTGTTGATATGCCTTCTTGATTTCTATGTGTGGATTGAAATTGATGAGACTCCTTAGCCATTATGTTGTAAACAATATAAATTGATGCCTTAGAGCTTATGTGACAAGTTGTATGACTTGGAGGGTACTATAATTGGTTACGTGTCATTATCTGTAATGTTAAATGTAAAACATACCCTTAAGTGAGAGGGTGAGAAATCCTTGTGAGGTTAAGGCTAGCATGTGCATTGTTGCATTCATAGCATGCATGACATAACATTTTATATGTGGTTGTGATCACAATGAAGGTCTTGCGGGACTATGAAAATAAGTACCCTTGCATGAGGGAAACTAATATGAGAATGATTATATGTGGTTGCGATCACAATGAACGTCTTACGGGACTATGAGAAAGAGGACCCTTGCAGGGGAACTTGTATTGAATGCTCCTCAATGGTTATGATCATTTGATGTATGGAGATGATATAGATCTTGCGGGATCTTGTGAAAAACACCCTTGCGGGGGATAATGGCTTAAGCAACTAAGTGTCGTTGCAAATGTTTTAGAAACCATGTGCGCATGGGTTATGAGAAAATGTTTTAGATTAGATCCATTGCATATACATTATACACTATATGACATATGCATTAGCCATTGGGACATGGCATTTAAGTTGGAGACGGCCAAGAAAAATGATAACCTATTGAGAGTATGAATTGATGAAAGATGTAAAAACTTGTTGATGATACTTGTGATAACCCATTATGATGAAGGGCAATGTAAATGTGTATGTGTATGTGTATGTGCTTGCTATTATGTTGTAAACAATGAAACTCGTATACCTATGGTTATGTCTTGATGAAGACTTGGTGATAAGTTGATGATTTATATTGCATAGCACTCATGTTGTTTATATGCATGTACACATGATCACAGTGTATTCACATTCGTCACTTAGAATGTATAACTCACTCTCCCATGTTGTCTCTTTTTAGCATTGTGATGTAGGATGTGCATGGGGTGAGATGTATCTTATTTTGGAACCTTATGTTTTGATGGAGAAGATAAATTAGTGGTAATGGAATGCCTTGGCCGGCAAATGTTTGAATTATAGATTAAGTATGTATTTAATGACAATGGTGTTAATGTAGATGTGGTGTTGATGGCCTAAGTTTAGATATACTTGGTATTATATTCTTTTGTGTATACATGTGTATATAATAGGCCGATTCTTTTGTAATCAACTGTATGAATATTGATAATGAAATTTTTTTAGCCAATTGATGGCATTGATGCTTATGTTGATAGAAATCCATGGATAGATGAATTATTTAAAGTGTGAGGTTATGTTTATAATGTTTGTGCATAATTAAGGAACTGATAGGGACATATAGAGTTTTAGGAGGTTTAGATGCCATGGAATAGTTTCAATGGTGCCTATACATGATTTAGAACTTGTAGAAACTGGAATGGGCCAATTCCATTAAGAATTGACCCTTGAGTTGCACGAAAATGCTTTAAAAAGGCTAAACGTGTTTCTGTGCATAAGTCTCTCATTTTTGGGAATTTTTAAGTGCGGCTAGTGGCTTCACATCATAAATAGTGTATATTAGGTGTTGTCAAAATTTGGTGGTGATTCGATTTCATATGAAAAAGTTGTGGTTGGAAGTTGGAATTTGCAGCTTTTTAGTGCATTTTCTGCAATCTGCTGTAGTTTGCTGTCATGAATCGATTCATGGTATGGCTGAATTGATTCATAGCCCACTGGTTCCCATGGAGGAATTTTCCAAGAACTTATGAATCGATTCATGGCTTACTAGTCTCCGGGAGGTATTTTCCAGACTCGTGAATCGATTCATGGTGTGGCTTGAATCGATTCATGGCTTGCTGGTTTACTGAGCCTGATTTTCTTTTCGTGTGAATCGATTCATACGGGTCTTGAATTGATTCACAGACTTCTATGTTGCTGTCTTGGACTCTATTCTCATATGAATCGATTCATGGCTTGCGCGAATCGATTCATGACTTGCTATTTGCCAATTTTCCATACATTTTGATGCTTTCTTGATGTATGTTGAGTCATGGCTTGTTTCCTTGCTTCTCATGCATGTTTTCTTGGATTATTCCTCATACTCACTCTTGCTTTCAAATCAATATACGTTTCCGCTAAACACTTGTACGGTGAAGGTGTAAGGGATTACTTTAAGTTAATATTTGTATAAAACATCTACCTTCTCATATCGTCATATATGAGATAGGTCTTCAAAAAGGTCTGAGGTTAAATATTAAAGTTTTTAATTGTGGTGTTCTTCTTCTGGCAATTATTTAAATCGTGAAAAAATTTATCATCACTTTTAACATCTCATTAATCATATATTTAATGTTATTTACCAGATTAAGGGCGCTATAGTATGTATATATAAATGAATTTTGAAATATAAATGGGTAATGAATTAATTAAATTATTAGATTTATAAATAATAACTAAGATAAAATCAAATTAAAAGGATAAATAATAGGTTACTAGCATTAAGATTATATGGTAATAATAATAGTGGCAACAACTTATAGAGTTAGCTATTTAAAAGTGGAATTATATTTATTTGGACTTTATGAGCATACAAATAGCGTATATTAGGCTAATAGTAAAAAGGAGTAATAATAATATTTAGTTAAGTAAGTTACAATAAAATAAGGTTAGCCCAACCTATAAGATGTTTTTAATCAAATTATATTTTTAGAATTTTATGGATACATTTATATATATATATATATATATATATACGTTTTTAATATGTAGATATATATGTTTACATATTGATAATTAGTTAGTAAGTAGAAAGTTATTAATATGTATAAATAAATAACAAAATTGAAGAAGGAAAGGGAGATATGTTACAAGAGAAGTAATAAAGTGGCTAGAGAGGTATTTTATAGATTAATGAACTTATGTTAAATAAAATTAATACAAATATACTTCATATGTTTTACCAAAGTATACCGACTAGATAGATTTGTATGTGTGACTGATTGGTATGATGCTTGAATATGTGTATTTCTAGATGAAGTATATGAAGTTGTGTATTTGTGTATGAATGTAGAAAGGGTGTATATAATGATGGTATGAGGACTATGTATGTATGCTATAATGAATCGTGATGCGAAATATAAAATAAGAATGGGTCTCGGTAGGGTCCTGATATGATGTGGTTATGAAATTAATGTAATGGTGGGGCACTGAGGTGCGAGTTAGTACCCTGGAAAATAATGGATAATGGTGTACAACCCCTTTTATTCTTAATTGTCGACTAACAGCTTAAGATAATTCGGATCAACACTAGTGAGTTATCATAAGAGTGCGAATTAAAGAATGAGAACAAAATATCACTAGACTAATTAAATCCCCTACTAAGCAAATAAAGACATAAGTAGATAAGCTAGGTAATCACATAATAAATAGTTAAAACCCAAGTACACTCATAAATGAACTAAGGTAATCCATACCCTTAGTAGTTAACAAGTTCCACTCAGTAATACAAAGAATAATATCATAAGGAAACTTAGAGTAATCCCTGACAGACCCCACCTTATAAGGTGAGTGAAGGTAATTAAAAGACAGAGTTACTTAGTAAGGAACAAGAATGACATAACATAAATCCCGACATTAAGAATAAAGATAGGTAGTCGGAAGAACCTACCAATGACGGATACATTGGAAGATAAAATATTTTTCATTGATCATGCATCATATGCATATGGTCTTGGCATAAGGCCATGTTGGAAACTAGAGTATACACCTAGGGTACACTATAGTACATTCACGTTCGATCCCCAAGGAGGATCTTGGGGGTACACTAGGCTGGGACCCCCAATGGCTTAAGGATGCACTCCGAGGTCGAGCGGGAAACAATGCAAACTTGGTGTACTTCGAGTAAATGACGGTGCGTACTATGATTGTGGAGAGCAAAATTTTGTTTATTATATAATTATGATGTGATTATGGAAGGATCCTTCTGAGTTGAGGACTTAAGTGTCCTGCAGTACCCGAATGTTATGAGAATTTGGTAGGCTCTAGTCGCTCTAGTATAGAAATGGTATGCTTAGTGTCAGCCTGAGTAAGATGGGTTCTGGTGGTTGTGATGATAATGAGAATGTTTTGGGCCCACATGCATCATAATGGCTTAAGGATAAGATTAAACATAATGGAACCAAAGTGATGCATGATATTACATGTTCATACTTGATTGATTTACATTTTATATGTGATTGCTGGTTGTTACGATGATTGTTATATAATTAAATTCCTGTAATAAATAATACGATACGTAATACCTTCATGGGACAGTGAATAATAAAAGGGAGAGGAAAGGAATCAGAAAGTCGGTGATAACGGGAGTGAAAGAGTAAAGTAGCAAACTAGTATAGAATGAGTAGTACATATCAGGATAGTAAAAGAGAGAACCAGTATTACAACTAGAATAAGAGATTGAAAAATACAACTTCTGTTGTGTGGGAGGGTGTCAGAAATGATATTTCTCTGATTGTTATGGAAGATTATACTCACCCTTACAGCTTTATTCCAGATCTTCGATTGGACCCCATTCCTATCACCGTAAAGATCAGGGAAGACCCCTAGTTATAGACCAACCCAGCCCCAGCATATTAGCAATTATCGCGGAGGATCCAGATGATTTTATTACCAGTCATCCACCTGAGGTAAAGCACCCCTTTGAGACGGATATTGAAGTGATTGAGAGTCCAGTTTCCGCTACAGAGACCCTTCACTGCCACTCGAAGTGGAGGAGTTAGAGGAGATTACTGGACGGGAGGCAACCTTAGCAGTTGATCCTTTAGGACCACATTCACTGCCAGAGCCCTCACATCCTCCCAGGTCACCTACTCCCGAATATATTTCACTTTCTCTGGGAGGGGACAGTGACGATCCTAGGGAAGACCCTGAGGAAGACCCCGAAGAAGAATCGGTGGACATTATGGCAGCCGACCCTAATATTCCTCCAGCTTTGCCATAACAGATTTTGCAGGTGAAGTCAATGGTTGTATATGTTCCAGAGGTAGAGGTAGAGGTTCAGGCCCGTCAGCTTGCACTAGTATAGTCACCTATGGAGAGATTCCTCGCTAGGCATCAGTAGGACCATTCATGTATGGTCAGACCGAGGATCTTACAGTGATGACATCTGAGGCTCAAGATCTCTTAGCAGAGGCATATGATGCTCACCATAGTCATCTTCACTAAACCACTTAGTCCTCTGCTGCTCAGCCCCCTGATGTACAACCCTCTACTAGTATAGCTCCCCTAGAGCCTGCTGCCCAACCTTATTCTACCCAGCCTGCCACCAGTGCTACCTAGTCAGAGTCACCATGGACGGATGATGACTAGGATAGTTTTATTTTTCCTCTTTATGCTTTTGTATATTTGTATGGGAGCCTGTGTACCCCAACCTTTTATGATGTACAACTGTTAACTTGACCATGTATATATTTTATGTATATAATGTATTTGTTCCACCATGCTATTTGTATAAAAAAAAAAACTTCCACATTTTTTTTAAAATTTGTAACCTCTCAGTTAAGTAGGATGATTTAGTAGAAGGGATCGTCCTAGATAACCGAGGGTGTTACAGAATTTGTCACCTCCAAGGCCTTTATAATGGAGTGCAATTTCCCTATCATACCACACTAAGGGCTAAAACATCTCTGGGAACTAAAAAATATAGGCAGGATAGAATTGTGACAACTTAAGGACTACTCTGATTCTTTCATCTAAGTTGTATGAGTTGTAAGCTAACACCTGACCTTTATTTACCTCTATTTATAGTGAAAAACTTTCTTAACCATGAAGAAAGGTAGGTGAGATATTTTGACCTTCACTTCAACGTAGAAAATTACACTAAAGCACACAGTAATGGTCTTATGTTCCTTCGGGTCTAGCTGAAGCCAAGGAAGCTTGGCTTCATCGCAACATAGACACCAAGTGATGTGTGCATGTTACTCAAAAGGTTGTGGGGATTCAAATCCAAGTCAACCTTCTTAAATGCCTATTTTGTCCTTGAGTAGATGATTATTGAAGTATAGAAGGGTGCTAAAGCGTGACTTAGTGTACAACTTGATTTATGTTTTTTGATGACTAAAAGTAGTCTTTTCAAACCACCTGAGAAAAATAAAAGTTAGTTGAAAATTTTACCTTGTTCTTAGCATTTGCACAAATGGCAGTATCTTAGTTAAAATACAAGCCCAAATAGTAAATTTAAGATAGTTTTTACCAATAAAAATATGATAAAATTGACAACTAACAATATCTACTTTCACAATTAATTAAGGATTTGCCTCATACACTATTGCACAATGATCCCATAGTTACCTAAACTGCTCATTTTCACCATCAACTAATTAGCCTTTTGCATTGATTTGTAAATCTTAGTATTCTCTAGCATCGCTTCAAAATCATCTTTGAAAAATTCATCACTCCAAACACCTCTTTGAATAAAATAAATTTTCACACAAGGGACAATTTAGAAAACATGAGAGTGTAAAGGCAAAAATTAAATAAAATTTAACTGATGATAATTATGTAAATTATTACCTTGTATATATTTTATTACTATAATGTTTTATCATTATAACATGATATATATTTTGTAAAAAAATAAAGCATATAGGAGATAATCTCTTACTAATTTTTGTTTGCATGATTCAAATCGTGTATCTTTAAAATTTAACCTCTATCTCATTTTATTTACCGTTATTCTAAAGACTCCAAAAAAAAGATTTTATTTTAACTATGTAAAAATATATTAAAACAAAATATTCTAAAAAGAAAAAATAAAGTATATGAATTAATTATAACTTTATTATGGTATCATGAAATTCAATATGCGTGAGTTTTAGTAATTAAAAAAAAGTTTAGGTAAATTAGCTTTAAAAATGAGAAAATAAAATTGACAAAAAAATAATTTGTATAAGATAAAGAAAATCATTTTATTTTTAAATAAGCATACAAATTTAATATATAATAGTTATTTAAGTAAGGAAAAGTTATACTTTTAACCTCTTATGTTTAAGGTAGAGTTAGGTATATAGGTTTAGACTCATGGGCGGACCCATTTAACCAATCCTTATGTGGGTCACAAGTTTAAAATAATGAGTCCATTTAAATTACAGGTTCATGAGTTTAGCTCGTTTAGCCCGTTAAACTATGTATATTTAAAATAATATGAACATAATACAACATTATCAATTTTCATTTCTTTGTTTCCATTCCTCAGAACACTTTTTGCTCACAAAAATATATACATCAAGGTTAAATAATGGTACTATAGTCGTGAAAACAAACAAAAGAATTACACATGCACATTTGTTCCACGAGCATATGAGCCATTGCGGACAAGCCTATGTGGGTTGGCCTATTACAAGGCAAACACGTATACTCAACTATATACGAGGCTTGGTTCGAGAAAAGTTTGAGTATACAAACAACACAAAATAGAGAAAAGATTCAAACTGCATAGATAGTAATCGAGAAAAGATTGAAATGGGTATCTTTTGTTACTGATGAGGGTTTCTTGAGTGATGAACATGATGAAACTTATAGTTTAGGGTGTTGAAAGAGCAATGTCGAGGACAAGAAGTCGTAGTCATATCGTGAACTCTAAATACTTAAGCGGTGTTAGTTTTAGGTGTTGGTGGTGGCAACTTTGTTACCTTTAGGGGTGAAGATGAAGGTGTGGTGGTGAAGATTTGGTTTAGAAGACGCACCAAATGAGAACAATGTTTTTGGTTTTCTTTTAAAGATGGATAGATGAGGAATGGTGAGTCGAGGTTGGATGCAAATAAGAGGAAAGAAAGGTGGGGCAGAGGAGAGAGAGAATTTGTTAAGGTCAATATGAAATTAATCATAAAAAATATTAAATATTGCTCATTTGGTTACTAACTCAACTAAATAATTTATTTATGAAGTCATATAAACATGGACAGGGTTAAAATATAATTATTAATCAATGACTAAAATCAAAATCAGATAAAAAATCATAACGGCAAATAAGAACTGACAACACCTATTTTATCTTAACCAATAGAAAATTTAATAGAGTTTTTTTATTCATGATAATCATACCTTACTCAAGTCCAAATTGAAAAACTCAAACAAATATCAAATAAATTTTCATAACAATTATACCCATTCCGATGACCGACTGTTTAGCACTTTGCATTAACCTGATGGCATTAATTAATAGTTGATTAACATTTTCAACCTATCCTATCTAATACATTTGATTACGCTTGTAAGGTAAAAATTAAAATATCATTTTAAAAACCAATAAACTTAGTTATCATGTAATTATTTTAATTGGTCTTAGTGATTTGGTTAAATATCTATCATGAAAATAACCGGATAAATTATTAATATATCCACACTGTAATTTCCAATCAATTCTTAATTTATCATTAAAATACTGGTAGTAACAAGAATAAAGTATAAAGAAGTTAATGAAGGTGCAATTCAGTGTTAATGGGAACATTTCTATAAACAACGCCTGAAAGAGAGATCAGAAAAGCTAGAGTTAAAACAAAAGCATTGCTCTTACCCCATTTGAATCACGGACAAAGACCATGGGGGAGCAACAAATACACACCCTCCCTCCGCTTTCCAAAAAATGGAGCTAACCTCCAAGACAATTTTGTCTAAAAGGTAATATCACCCTACTCTAACAACTGTCTTTTTTTCAAAATACTTGGATACATAGACAATCTCGTCACACTAATTACGTCAGTAGATGGGTCTCACCTCCTTAAAGTACAAGACCAAGAGCTTTTCTGTAATCCCCTCCAGATAAGTTCCAAGATTCCCTTTGTCAGTGAATACCCCAACAGGTAACCTAATCAAATTTTAACTACAAATGGAACTGTACCCAACTCAACTGGCTTGGTTTGACAGAGCTATCCCCTCGGTACCACCACATGAAGCACTACCAGCAGGTGCCCAGTGAAGAGCCGCACCAGAATCAGTGTTTGGGCTCCACAAGGATGGAGCATTGCTCTGTGTAGTTTGATCAACCAGCGAATCAGCCTCAGCTGGCTCTATATCAGCAGGAAGCAAATGGGCCTCAGCCACACAAGATGCTTTACTCGTCACATTGACACCATCTGCACGCTTCTCACCTGAATAGGCTGGTATGGATTGGAGATCAGGTATTTTGGCAGAACATAATTCCATTTCATCAGGATTTTGTGCACCAGTAACACCAGAATTTTTTTCACAATTACCAGGAATATCTTTGGTAAGGTTCTGTGATCGAACATTAGTTGTGGGAACAGCACCAGAATGAGAACCAGAAACGTCAACAGATTCAGTATGTACTTTTGAGCCTATAAAGTTCAGTTGAACACAATCAGCCGTGCTTCTCTGTCCACAACTGTCAGAAATCTTACATGAATCATGGTAAATACTGTCAGCAGAATCTTTTGATTCCCTTGGGCTAAACACAATTTGTGAGTCAAGAGGAATACTTTCCGCATCACAGGGTGCAGAGTTTTCAGCATAAATGTTATTTGAAATAACCTTGTATGCTACTTTGACATGACTGGGAAAGTTTTCAGTAACTTCTGACAAAGCACCAACACAATGTCCTTCAGTAGCTTCTGTGCTAATACAAGACACACTGTGACACCTTTCCTCATAAGGATTAGAGCAATTGTTCAATTGGCAATTCAAATCAATGGCCTTCTCATCACGGTTCAAATGTTCAGTTCGGTAACAAGTATCAATCACACAATCACGGAGGTTTCCAATGCCATTGTCTTCCATCACCAAATTTTCATGAACCGCCTGACATACAACTTGACATGTGGCATCTTTTGAAGATGTCCCAAGATCTACAGTGTTGCTATCAATGTCAGGTACATTATTACTCAATAGACCCTCAGGAAGATGACGACCAGATTCAATAGATATGGTTTCATCATTTATCAGGTATGAGCCTGCTTCACTACAATCGTTTGCTATTTGTTTCTTCTCAAGATTGGAAACTGCAACAACTACATTGTATGAAAAAAACAAAGTTCAATTTGTCAGAGAAAGAAAAAGGATAGTAAGGATACCTGTCTCCAACCATATAAAG
The DNA here is from genome assembly GCA_037962975.1 of Clitoria ternatea. NCBI lineage: Eukaryota > Viridiplantae > Streptophyta > Magnoliopsida > Fabales > Fabaceae > Clitoria > Clitoria ternatea. The sequence continues at coordinate 6,295,400 of CM075674.1, forward strand.
GGAAACTGAAAAGTGTATAGGAAACAAACCTTCTGACGGGATCAGAATTTCCCCAGTAAATTTATTTTTTGATATTCTCTTCTGCAACATATCGACATGAGGGAATACCAACAGACTCATGTTATTCATCATTTGCTTGTTTGTTAATTCAAGAGGCTCAAAACCAAAAACAGAAGTCCAAGTTTCTCTGAGTTCTGAGATAGCTGGTATGACCAATAACTCAACATTTAAAGAGCTGAGTGCCTGTTAACAGTCACAGAGAAACCAAGTTTTGAAGTCAGCAAAATGAAAGATCAAAAGGAAACCAGATGACATGAAAGAAAGATTGAGAACAAAAAGCTGCCACCTTACAAATGAACATCAGATATTATCTATCATGGGCAACATGATTCTGTCATATGACAAGATTAACCATATATTGTAGACACTTAATTAAAAGATAAAACTTGTTGATTTTGCTAAATACTTCATTGTGAGAAATTAAAAATAGATCTTACTAACTAGTTGATAGTACTTTCTTTTTGTTTCAGTGAAGCACTGTCCACTGCACATGCATATATTAAGATGACAAGGTTACTAAAATCTACGTTCATGTTCTCCACTTTCCATAAACAAAAGCGAAAGGAATTAATACGAGTTCTGTTGGTTTTAATTAAACTTCCAAAACCAAAAACAACTTGTTAAGAAAATCATGTCCAATGCCCAATGTTTCTGTATCTAACTAAACAGTATCCCACCCTAGAGGCAATATGGGACAGATCATAGCATTTTCTTTAGCTGAAAAAGTGACAAAGTAACATTAGCCTAGGAAAAAAGTTATAGGCTAAAACTGATGAATAAATTTACCCATTCAATGGCATTTAGAAGCCGGCGGCACATTCCTTGGCGTCTATACATATAGCGGGTCCCAATAAATGGCATCTCCGCAAGTCGGTTCCCATGGATCCTATTTGATGAATTAAAGATACGTCATCAAAATATTTTACCAACGAGCAAGCGGAAGGAAGTAAAGCTATGAAAATGAAGTAGTTCACTATAGGACAGAAAACAAGGGACAGAGTTAAAGATTATGATATCTTATCACATACAAACAAGGAAACTTCATAAAATAAATATGTCAAAATACCAAAGTAATATCCAACCAACAAGATGTTGATGTCACATTATGAGGGTTCAGAAATAGTAGACCCAAACAGTTAATTGGTGGTAATTCAAATGGATATGGGTAAGGGGTAGGGAAAATCTTCTAAATACTAGTTTTGAGGCAGGATATTTTCTGTGAAATATATAAAACAAAAACAAAAAAGTAATTATATCATAAGATAGATGTTTTAACCGCCTTCTACCTTAAGCAAAAAACTGGTCTATGGTACTAGTTTTGACAGGAGTCACATAGCAGTTCATTTCATTTATTACTAAATCACTTAGTAACAATTGATTAACTTGTACATGAGTCATAATTGCCTATTGGGTACGTAGTTATGTCAATCTAATAAACACTGCTGCTGCTGCCAGATACATATCCAGTACAGTTACAGCAACTGTTTGGGAGTACCCATGCTTCAAATAAGAAATAGCAATCTTGATTATATCTAGGTAGGAATTACCTGTATTGCAATTTTTAAAATAAAAGATGATGATAAAAAAAAGTACCAAAATCATTAAACTCAAACACATGCAAATTGCAATCAAATGCCAAAGGAAACTAAATAATCATGTTTAAGCCCCCATAACATATAGAATTCTATATCCAGTCTTCACTCTGCACAAATGCTAATTATTGACTGCTTATTAAAACATGTATATACACATCTAAAATATAAGAAGACATTCACCTGATAGATGCAGCAGAAATTATCTCATCACCTCTCTCTAGAATCACAGTAACAAATCCACTATAGTTCAGACGTTTGAAATTTGATCTGACAAAGAATCAAAGATAATAAGCATATACATTACAACTAGCATATAGAGTATAAGAATACCAATCCATCCTAATACAATAATTAATATTTTAGATACATGAAACTAGGACCAGTTATTTGGTTAAATATTTGTTGTAAAAGTAAAAGGTATGAAAATAGTTTTAAAAAGGAAACAATTATCTGAAGTTTATCAAGAATTATTGCAATGCACATGAGAAAATTCATATTCTAGAAAACAGACATAATACAGTTATTAAACATAAGCATTGAATAAGTCATGGATTACATAATAAAAATAATCTCACAGTGATGCAGTCACTGGCCAACAATACTAATTTGCTGAACATGTATAACCTAGTTTTTATTTTTCAGTTTAAGTATTACCATTGCACGTCACATGTTGTCAATTAAATCTGCAAAGGTATCTGATTCTGACTTCAAACCAATGGGTTGCACATCTATGGTTATAACTTTAAAGCCCACTCTTTCAAAAGGACCCCAATGCATAGGTGGTTTAAACTTAAGCCACAATACAATAAGTAAAGTAATATAAAATATTACAAAGTGAGGGTCACAAAAGATTGCTCACCCCCACCTTTTACCCTAAGATTCTGCTGTGCTCACAAAGAAGCCCACAATCTCACATTTACAAGCAGAATCTGCTCCTAACATACACACTGCTGCTCCCCAAGCAATCTAAAGCATTGTTGGTAGAAACATGTCTCGAGACGTAGAGATGAACGAGTCTACACACCGCAGAGTATCTGGTGAGTCACTTTCTGAGCAGAAACGTCCACTAGTAGAGACAGAGCACTTGACGCGTGCTGTGGTGGGGACAGCGCCATTTCTGCTGCACTTGAAACAGGAAAAAAAAACTGGGTCGAGTGTGCAACCGGTTCCAACATCTTACCCACCTCCTTAAAAACCCTAAACCAAATTTCCTCCCCCTAATTTCTTCTTTCTCCCTCTTGTTTGAGTCTCTGGTCTCACTCTCTCCATCGCCCGTTCTCTTTCTGAGTCTCAAGTTGTCTCTCTATCGTTCTTTCTTTCTCTCAATCAAGCTATGTTTCTCTCTCACAGCCAACAACTCTCTCTGTTCTTCAAGCGGTAACAGTGGGGCTGGTCCTAGTGGTGGGTTTTAATGTTTCTAATATTATGAATTTATGTTTTAGACTGACTTTTATGTTTATGACTTTGAGTTTGGTTTAATATTATGAATTTTATAAGTTAAGATTGATATTATTTATATTTATATATAATTTAGCATTTCTAGTAGACTTACATGTCTTACGACACTACAAATCTACCTTTCAACAATCCCCTGTCACAAGGTAGAATCTACGCTTAACAACCTTGATCTAGAGGCTAAAACCAAGGTTGACAAAATCGGGATTACACTTTGAATTAGAAAGGGGACAAAAAATCACAAATCATAGAATCATAAATAGAATCCTAATATTTTACAAATTATGCACATACATGTTTATATGCATATAAACCCATAATTCAAAGATCATAAATCTATTAGAAAGACTTCTTAAACTTATAAATTCACATAAAACATTTATAACTCCTAATTTATAACATGTCATAAGTAGGTAATAACTCATAAGTCTTAACTCTTAAACAACTACAAACACAACAAAAAACAATGTAAACATATCTAAAGCATAATCCTAGAAGAGTGTGAGAAGCTAGTCACTGGTGTTAAAAGATAGTCTCATGAAAGTTAGTGTGCGTGAAGCTTGAAAAACGTGGCAGGAGTAGGGTTGTCAATACGGGCTACCTGAAAATACCTGTGAGTAGCACTTTGCCTACATAACTAGGCCCACCCAACACAAAGTAAACTACTTATCCACCATTTTAGTAGGAGAGAAGAGGACAGGCAATACAAGCAAGCATATTAACTAAACCATACTATTTTCAAACTCCACATGGTCATATCTCACTTCAACATCCATACATTGATAGTAATGGAAGAGGAGAGGAACTTGCCAAAAAGGCTCCAAGATTAAATATCCCCCTTTATTTACAATTATTATGCATTTCAATTTTGTTAGTCCCAAACTTTCACTCACGAATCATGAGTCTCTTTTCCTGTAATTTATCTCAGGAAGTCATTGGCATAATTCAACCATGGTTTCCACACAAGAAACTGGTTAAAAGGACATAAAAGGAGGAGGCAATGTGATCTTACCCACAATTATACAGAATACCATGGATCAGATTAATCCGGCTCCTATGGTCAATATATGGCATGAAGCACTCATCCATTATTGACAATGCAACAGCCAGCTTAGAATTACATTCAACCATCTGACTTTTCATAAGCGAAGTATCAAAGTTAACATCTGATCGCCGAATAAAAGTCCAGGAAAATCCATCTCCAATATCATGTTTAACTCCAAGGAGCATTTCAAGTCTCTTGGATAACTGAAAGACAAAATAACAAAATAAATTAGTTTCATCACAATGACAGGACAGTGCCTATAGATTGAGCAATACCATCAATCAGGAAGTAACAAAGTAATAAACAACTAAAATTGTACCCAGTATTGCAAGACAAATGCTTAGCACTATTCAATTTGCTACTACAGAATAACCAAGCATCAACCTACCGCAGCAATCAAGATTCAAAAACATGAAAAAACAGAGTATACCTCTTGACATCCATTTCCACAAAAGAAGACTTCACTGGAATCGTCGGTACTGGCACCATTTGCCTTAATACAGGATCTGTGATCTACAAAAGACAAAATTTGTTATTCATTTCAATCAGGGAAAAGATACTCCAGTTGAGAAATTAAACAAAAGAATATGCCTATGTAAAGGACATACATTTTTCCTCACACAATTCGCATGTGAGTAATTTCAAGACAGTAAGTTCATCACAGCCATCCCTTTGGTTTGAACGTCCATCAACCGACCCACAGAATTTGCAACAGCAGTAAATGCAGTGCCAGTCCCCAGATGGAAAATTCTGCAAGCAAATAAAATCAAAATAAACAGATGCTTCATTTTGCAGTAAAAATACCAAGTTGCACTGTTTTCCATATGCAGACACATCATGGCTACATCTGAAAACTAAGGATATAGAAGAAACAATAACCTTTTTACAATACTTCCAACAAAATGTTATGGGCATATGAACCACAAATTTTCAAATAAAGAAATCTTATCAGTAGGTGATAATTAGGTATTCCTTAGGTAATGGATGATCTAAGCTGCAAAAACGATCAATCCTTGATAATAACTGATGGGTAAACACTTGTTATGCCTTGTACAGCTGCCAAAACAAGCTGAACCCAGCCAGCTTTCACAGTTAAAAGAGAGAACATAGGACAATTAATTAAGGAGCAAAATAATAAAAAAGACACTAATGTTAAGACTATTAAATTAAATTTGTACCAAGTTGGTAGAAATCAAGTCCTTTTTCTGTAAAGAAATAGGAACCAAAGGATAATTCATAACAATATGAGTTTAACTATCCTATTAAGAAATTCACAATGGAAGAGATCTATTAAGATCAATTATATGAAAATCATATAAAGAAGTCCTTGTAAACACGAATCAAGATACATACTTTTATATCCAAGCAGCCCTGATGGAATGTTGATGGACAACCATCACAACATATCAGGTTTCCTCCATCTCCACAGACACCGCATGTATCATCATTTGGATCTTCACCGGCAACATCAACAAAATGAAAACCTTTACGTTCAGAATCACCCTGTTTATTCCATGAATCTAGCAAGCATTGGAAAAGGGAAGTTCCTTCCTCTGTATATATATTTTTAAGTGGATCAGAGAGATCACTTCCTGCATGAACTTCAAAGTCTGCAATAGTCACAATCTTATCACAGCAGCCACAATGAATGCCATCTCCTGTGATCTTACCACCCAGCATTGCACTTTTCCTTCCATAGTTCATATAATGAACCTTCCCATTTTGAAGGACTGTTCCCAAATCAATCATCCAGGCAAGCACAGTTCGTTTTCCGCTGTATGGTACATACCCCTCAGTTTCTGAATCAATCTCCTCCACAGCATTGCGAACCAACAGAGCACATTGCTTCTTGTAGTGTGTTTTGTGTCGCTTATGATCCCTGACAAGGACTGGCATCCGGTTAGGTGATGTAATATCTTCATTGCCAGATGACGATTTCCTCTTCATTTTCCGCTTCACTCCAACAACTTTCTTTCCACCCTTAGCTCCATCAACTTTCTTTCCACCTTTCGCCCCCCTTTTCACCATTTTATCTTTTCTTTCCTTGTTAATTACCTTAGTTAGTATTTTGAAATCCTCTTCTGGTATTGGTGTAAATGTGAAACCTGGTCCATATACCTTACCTTCACCATCACCAGCTTCATAATGCTTCTTAAGCCTATTGTAGGCCAAGGTGATTGACCAGTGTGTTTTTCCATCAAGACTAACATACACAGCATCATTGTACTCTCTGCCATTCCTGGGTCTATAGTCAACCGTCCAGCCTGCAGCTGAGAGCCGATCCTTTATTTGATCCCTCACTAACTGCTTTACTTTACCCCTTCCACTCTCTGCATTCTTATTCTTTGACTTCAATGAAGAGGCCTTCACATTATTCTCAGTTTTCAAAGCCTTCCTAATTTGTTTCTGCTTGACAAGAGAAAATCCCTGCATTCCCAACTCATTCCCAGCAGATTTCCTTGAATCCACTTTGTCAATAGCATTCCCATTAGTGCCTCGACTCTTAATGAAACCTTTTTTACCTTTTTGAAGGCCCACCTTTCCTTTTCTTCTATGTGCCACTTTGATGAGACGATTTTCACAGTTAACATCAACCTTGAAAGGTCTACCACGCTTACGTGGCAACTGATCAACTACTTGATCTTGCTCTCTCAACTCCACATCAACCTTGGAGGGTCGTCCACGCTTACGTGGCAACTGATCAACTACTTGATCTTGCTCTTTCAACTCCACATCAACCTTGAAGGATCGTCCACGCTTATGTGGCAACTGATCAACTACTTGATCTTGCTCTTTCAACTCCACATCAACCTTGAAGGGTCTTCCACGCTTACGTGGCAACTGACCAACTACTTGATCTTGCTCTTTCAACTCCACTTTGGGAGGCCTCCCACGCTTCCGTTTCAATTTCCTTTTGCCACTCTTTTTCGTGTCAGCCTTAGCCATTTCATTCTTGCACCTGTCAGCAAAAATGTCACCATCTTCACGTTCCTTCTCAACTTTTATCATCTCAAGTCCACTATGTCCTCTGCTATTCCCAGAAAAGACACTGTCACTCCCTCCATTATAATATGTTTTATCATCCTCCCCTTTCAACCTTGAGCGCAACACTCGACCACCAACCAACACCGCCTCGTTTGGGCCTTTTTGCTTCTTTGTCATCTCATCAACATCAGCTTCTACAATGCTACTCCCACCACTTAAACAATTCTTACCACTCCCATTCTCAACCAAGTCAATATTTTCACTCACACTCAAGTTCAAATCCAAGTTACATTCTTCTTTTAGTTTAAGTTCAACTTTGTCCTCCTCAACCGTTAAGGATGGTGTCTCTAAACCCTCGTCCCCCAAATCAACAGCCTCATTCTTCCAACCAACCCTTTCCTCGTGAACAACTCCTTCGCTACCAGAAACATTCCCCAATTGAGCCCGAGATCTCAGACCCTCTCTCATTTCTAACAGAACCCTAATTTTACAAACACCGGATATGTAGGGTAAACCGAAAGAAAAACAAAACCCATAAAACACTCATTCAATTTAAACCCCCAAAGCTTAAGCGCACAGTGCAGGTGAAGCAAAATCCCTGTGAAGTTCAGACACAAGTCGGCCTCAGAATCATAGTTTTCGAGACAAAAACGCAAGTCGTTAAAGAAAAATCAAAGGGAAGGGCAAGATCAACATCAAACGCTGGCAAAGTTTCGAAGCTTACCAATGTACGAGGAATTGCAGCGGATTCAACGAAGCCTAAGAGTCCACGCGCTGAATCACTTGGCTCCGTGGAAGCACAAGGGGCCAGGCGTTCCAAGATGGTTTTCGAATTCGAGGTTTTAGAGCGAGAAAGAGACAGATAGAGAGAGAGAGGGGGGTTTAGGGAGTCACAGACAAGACACAATACATATACAGTCAAATTCAATACCGTGAGCGTGTTCAGAGTTTTAATACAAGAAATTCCTTTTTCTTTCTTTCTCTATTTCTTTTTTTTTTCTTGTAAACTTATAAACTTATTTAGTATAATTAGAGAGTCTGACCAAAAGTACCCATTTAAGATTTTTAGTAGATTTTTGCAGTAATTTCTTCATAGTTAAAATATTCTATAAAAATTTCGCCTTTAATTCAGTTTAATATTTAAACATTTTAGTATATTTTTTAAATACTTAAAAGATCTTTTAAAAATTTAAAATTCAAAGAATATTTATGAATTAAATAAAAGAACGTTTTATTGACTTATTTTATTTTTTTAATAAAAATAACATGTGAATGTAAAGAAGGTATATACATAAAAAACCAGTAGATGGTGTATTCCCATTGTTTGAGGCAGGTAACCAGGGTTAGTCTTTGCGGTGTCCAAGAACCTTCTAGCTTCTCTTTCCGACAGTAACATATTTAAACCCGGCTTCTGTCTCAACTCTTTCTAGTGAGATAATGGGTTTTTTAGTTTGCAGTTGGGAAAACGAAGTTGAGTTGAAGTGAAAAATAAAAAATTTATGTCGTTTGAAACAATTAAAACTCTGTTAACCCGTAGGATCAAAAAGCTCCTTCCATTTAACGGAACTTTTTTCCATTTGGAACACTGACCAAACACCCTGAATATATTACAGGTGGTCAAATGGGTTTATAGTTTGGGTAGGCCAAGCTACATCGGGTTTTGGTTTGTTTGTGTCCGGTTCAAGAAACCAATACCATAGGATAGTAAAGCTGGAAAATGGGGAAATAAATTCATTTTAGGTGATGGTTGATGCACTGTCAACAGTAGCTATAGTTCCATGAAGCATCCCTCCACACTAAGCAATTTCATCTTGGAAGTCCAACCTATGTATGAACCTTTAGCATCAACTTATTACGTGCTTCACTTTCAATATTAACTATTATAGACACAATGATTTTCTAGGTAATGCATAGTTTAAAGAACTTGATTTGTGTCTCTATGATAGTAAGTCAGCCTTACACTAATATTTACTTGTGTGCCGTTTGCCAAATTTATGTCAAATTATTTCCAATTTCAAAGTTAAGAATTATTGGTGAAATTTTATCAAATATTGAATGGACTAAATAAACAAATATGAATGATTTTGTTTGTAGAATTATAATTGAAATTAAGGCCTTTCTTTTCCTTCATATTTATTGACATATCAAGCATGGTTTATGTTTTGCATATTCTTTAAAACTAGTAATTAAAATATGCATATGCTTATGATCATGCATTAAATAAAACCTTTATATTATTTTTTTTCTAACGAGTTTATCTATTTTATGAATTGTGGGTAGTTCAAGAATATTAATAGTGACATCTATGTAAGTTAATCTAATCTCTTTCATGAATCAAATCAAGATAATTGTGCTTTGAGTAGATTGATGACGGACGAACTTATTTAACACAAAATAAAGCATAATTATTAGTCTTGCCTAGAGTCTAGTGACCACTTACCAGGTTAGGAACTTTTTTTATTCTTTTTTGTCAATGGTGAAAAATGTAGAATGGTTTTAGTATTAAATTATTGATCACCTAGGTTGGATGCATAAAATGGTTTTTGGCCTCATGTCCAAGGACACATAGTGACCGAAGTTGAACACTTTCTTTTCTTTGGGATAGGGTGAAAAATCCATACCCTTCTCCTTATGAGAGGTCTTCTCAAATTTAGGCTTCTCATTTTGATGTCGGTGTTGGAGTCGGTATTGGTGCTATTATAGCTTTCATCTTTGTAATGGCGAGGTGCATCTTGCATCCGATGTGCTTAGCAGCCTTCTTTTTGAATTCCTTGAAGGTCTACAAGGCTCCCTTTACCAAAGACGAGGCAAAAGGGTTACAATGCCTCAATGGCAATATGCAATTGAGTTGGTTTGATCAATACCATAAGCACAATAGCTTCCTTGTAGAATCTCTTCAAGAAATCCTTCAGAAACTCATCCATGCTCAATCAGAGCCAAGTGTGAGACATCTCGAGTACGTCATTTGCTATTATAAAGTGATCTTGGGAAACTTGAGCCAAGTTTTCCTAAGAATTAATTAATCTTATGGCCAACCTTTTGAATCAGCTAAAGGCTTAAGTAATTAAGATCCTTGGGAACATCTGACATATGACACTGCACTCAACTCCTAAGAATAATGACTCACTAGTGTAAGCTTCCAAATGCTTACTAGGATTCGTCTCTCTAGTGTACTTCTCAACGGATAATGATTAGGGAGTTTGAAGATGTTTGGGAATGACAATCCTCATCAAACATTAGGTGAAAGGGACATTGAACTTATACCATAAAGAACCTCCTAAGGTTTGCATATTACAATACCAGGGAGCGTGACACTTTGTTCAGCAATGTCGACTCTTGGTAATCCTTATCAAAGGTAAGGATCCTTGAGTACATTGTCTGGATATTGATTCGCATCCATGGAAAGGTCTGAAAATTGTGAAGTGTGAATAACTTTAATGTGTCCCACTAGGTGTTTCAATGTTTTGTCTAGTATGGGGGACAGACTTCAGTATGGATACAAGTCTCTTGTGTTCTCTTATATTATATCCTTGAGTCCAATGGAAATTTAAAGGTCTAGATGCTTCCTATCTAACAACCACTAGTATTTTGTGTTGTGTGGCAAAATAAGGTATCACCTGTGAGGGCACTCTAACGTTCAAGTCAACATAAGTAAATAATATCAGAGCTCAAGTGATGAGTTGGTAAAAGTACCTTAAGCTATAATAAATGCAAGGTATTTATAAAATTGAGTGGTGGTTGTGTCCTATGTGGCTTATGTCAATACCTTTCCATAAAGTATTGGGAAAGATGACATAAGTACGGATATTCTTAACACCCTCTGCAAGTCTTTTGACTAGTATGCCCCAACTATCCTATGACCTCTACCAAATACCGAATCAGTTGGATTTTGGTGTAGGGCCTCATGTGAGATTTTCTCGTGTGAAGGTTCCCATACCGGTTCTATTAGTGATGAGGTATACTAAGTGTACTTGCATTATAACCGGTATGATCTTTGGGAATCTAGGCCGATATCAAGCCCAAAACATTTGTCCTACAACTTGTTGAAGTGACTTGGGGGTTGCTTCAATGGGTTGATACAATGTTTTTTGTTCGAACCAATATGCTTTAAAATTTTCATGTTGGGATGAGGTCCTCATATGTAGTAAGAAGCCTGACAACATGGTGTGTCATGTTATGATTAGTTATGATGTTTTGATATATGTGTCGCGGGTATTTGAATTTGAAATGATGTGTTGTAGGCATTATCATTATGTTATAACATCTCAGGTCCTTTCGCCTTCTAGTCTTTTCTGTAAAAGAGGAGCTCATTCAAATCATTTCTCATTTTGCTTGTGAAAAACTCTTGTTGCTCAGATAATGTCCTTCCATACTTGTTTTCCTGGCTTATACAAAGCAAACAACTCACATCACTCTTCTTATTTTTTCAAGTACTTCCTCTTTTTAAATTTGGGATGTAGGGGACAGCCACACAAGTGATGAGTCAGTTGAAATCCTCTTGGAGCCATTGTCATGGCCGTATGTTGTAACATCCCAATTGATTAAAAATAATAGAATTACGTTATATATTATTAAATTATAAATGAGTGGGGAACTTAACAAAAATCTAATTAAATAAATCAATCCTGAATTACTAAATTAAATAAAGGACTGCGATTAAATGAGAATTTAATTAAATTATGAAGATAAATTAATATTTACCGTGTGGTAAAAAGAGAAATAGATTATGGTTATTATCATTATTATTATATGGGTAAAAAAGGAAAAGAAAATAGGATTTTTGAATTAAAGGAAGATAAGAGAAGGAATTAGGAAATGACCCTTTCGCCCTTACCATTAAAGAAACTTAACATTTTGTAAAAATATTTCCTCCTTCACACGAGCAAAAAGAAAGAACAGAGAACATTGCATGGAACCATTGATGTGAGCTTGGAAACTCTGATTAAGGCAAATTAACGTTGAAATTTAAAATTGATTACGTTAGTAGGTACCATTAATTTTGCATTTCGACATTTTTCTTTTCTTTCTCTTTCTTGACCATGTGTGGGGTTTTTATAACACCCTCTGTTACACCTTAATAAATTCTAGAAAAATTCATAATTTTTTTTTAAAGATATGATTGTTAAAAAGAAACTATCAGAATAAATTATATACATTATTTCTGAAATACCTCACAAATATTATTAAAACTTTATAAAGTATTTGTACATTCATCCGAAGAAAATAAACATTAAACATTATAAGAAAGAGAGGAAACTCCATGGCCCAGAAGCAGTTACTTATTAACATTATTTATTTATTGGACCACGGTATTCATACCGAGCTCCCTTTCTAGAACGTACTATATCTACTGTCGAAATTCTTCGATCCTTCCCTCTGAACCATCAATTTAAAATATATGAAACAAAGACACGGAGAAATGAGTGAGAAACAGAATATAATATTATTGATTAAGACATAAGCAACAAAGGGTTTTTACAAACCAATACATAATAATATCAATCACAATCACATACACAATCAATTATGAATGCATGAATGTATGCAATATCTTCATCATAACTTACCTATATATGTGGGCCCTTAAATTTTAATTTGCACTGGGCCAACCAGGAGTTTACACTGTTCCATAAGTCCGGATAATAATAATATGAACAGCTCAACTGACATGGAAACACTTAGAGACTAGTCAGATTGAGAAAGTTTTTATTGTGAAAGTACCCGACACTAGGGAGCTACCCCAGGTCCCCTGAAGCACCCTTTCACACCCTCTCATCCCAAGGCTCGTAATTAAGCCTCCTCTAATGTATCCTCAGTTTCTATAATCCGTCCCCAGACAATATCATTTTATTTCACTTTAATGATCCATGATGCATGAACTACTCGCGTATTTAGTTGGTTAAGGCTTTTAGAAACTCAATTATTAAATACCTTAAAAGGTTTACAACATCATTTCTATAAACTGTACATTTTCTCAATTCTCTGAATTTCTGTCCCATAGAAATAAATTTGGTACAGTTTTTAATTCTCACTGAAATTGAGTTTCTAAGCCTTAAATATCTCAAAACTTTCTCATATAAAACTTTACATAATCTTTCTCAAATTAAATTTTAACAAAATCAAATTTAGGAATCTCAATTATTTCCAAATATCTTTAGTTATTAAGTTGGAAAAAAATAAAATAATTTTCTTTTAAAAAATTTTGTTTTATTAAAAGAGAATAATTATTAACCAAAAATACTTAAAATTACAAAATTTTTCTTTAACTCAAGATTTAATTAATTAATTCTCATAAAATGTTTTCTTTCTAAAATAAATACTAATTTTTTTATTCTAAATATTGAAAATAAAGTTAATAAAAATAATTTCTAAGAAGAGAAGATTTAAAGTAAAAATTTAAAGAGTAAGGTAAGAAAATTCTTACTGAATTTAGTTTTCCGTCATGCTCGCTATATGCTCAAACTCTACGTCACAAAATCATCAATCAAAATCAAGCATTATCAATTATAACTAAATATCATCAATCACATCAAATATTATTAATCACAATTAAATATCAATCAAAATCAAGTCAACAAAGCATTATTTATAAATATTATAATTCAAAGTTTAATGGTTATTAATATAGTCAATTTGAGTCCTTTTGGTCAATTCCTCGTATAGGTCTATGTAAGTCCATATAATCCAGTCCTTGTATAGGTATAGTTTAGTCCATATGGGTCATAATGGTCCAAATCCTTGCATAGGTATAGTCCAGTCCATATAGGTCATAATGGTCCAAGTCCTTGCATAGGTATGTTAGAGTTAGTTAAACTGGATATTTAATTTAAAATTTATTAAAAATGTTAAGTTAAAAAGTTAATATTTCAAAATAATAATATTATTAAATTTAAAAGGAGTAGGAGACTCCTCCCATTATTCTTATGTCTTTTCATATTATACTCTTATCTCACTCCCCCTTACCTTGAATTGTTACCCAAAATGGATTTGTTTTGCGCCTCCGATTTCTAGAAATATTAATACCAATCTTATTTCAGTATAAGCATAAGACGAAGATTAAGATTACTACTTAAAACAGAAATAGTAAATTTTGAATAGTGAATAGTGAATAGTGAATAGTGAATAGTAAATTGTGAATAGTAACAGTAAATAGTAAAACGTGAATAGTAACAGTAAATAGTAAAACGTGAATAGTAACGGTAAATAGTAAATCATGAATAGTAACGATAAATAGTAACAGTAAATAGTAATTTACTATTTGAATAGTAATTTACTATTGAAATAGTAATTTACTGTTGAAATAGTATTTTACTATGCAGAATAGTAACTTAAAATAATATTATTTTTAGTATAATAACATATTTCTAAAAACGATATGAAAATAACCCAAAAAATATAAAAGAGAAGTATTCTTACCTTAGGATTTTGGCAGAACCTTCTCTCCAAAAACTTTTCTTCTCTCTCTCACTTCCACTACTATCTCACTAGCACTACTATATTAAGAAAACTTAATCTGAAATTGTGAATTTTAAAGAAGAAATCCTTCGGTATTTATAGGAAAAAAATTTACTATGCATTCCATTATTTTAATATAAAAGTACTATACATTTTTGAATTTTTTATTCCAGGTTACTGTGCACCTTTTGAAAATTTCATACATGCACAGTGTTTTGCATAGTAATTGTCGGCAAAATTATTAAGTCAAACAGTAACCCTTCACTCGGTATATTTTAAATATTCAAAATGAGTCCTTTTTGAAATTTAGCGATATTATATCAGTCCTCACTAATTTTATAATAAGTAATATAAAGCTGAAATTTCAAAAATCTAAAATTTTCTGTTAATAAAAATTTATTGATACGTTTCCAATTTTTTAACGATTGGAAAAATCAAGATTTTTCTCAAACCGATAATTTTTAGATAAGTCTACTTGAAACGGATTTTAGAAAATTTTCTTATAATTTCAATTCACTTTCTTGTAAATATTTTTAATTTAAGTCACTTATATGAATTTAAAATTATTTAAAAAATATTATTTTATTAAAAAAATTCCAAAATTCCAAAAAATTCCAAAAAATCATAAATAATACGTAGATTAAAAAGTTCTAAAGAATCATAATTTAATTCCTTCAAATTTTCAATATAAAAATAAAAATAGAGGTGTTACAGTTTTCATAAGGGTGAGGTTTCTTTTCATTTTCTTAATAATTGAAGCTCGTGAATGATCCTTGAGGTGATGGGTATTCTGAAATGACATTTGTTTCCTTGATGGTAGGTTGCAAAGTGGAGGTCGGAACACCATCAGAACAAAAGGGGTCTTTGAACTCGGCATCAGATCACGTCAAGGTTAGTTCTTATGTCATGCGGTGTTGCTTCGAAGCTGTTTTGATAAATTAATTTAGGAATTCGGAGGTTACATCACTTATTACGATTCTTGAATTTCTAAATTTTAATGTAGTAGCGCCTTGGTGCAATCAGTGGAAGAAATAAAGTTACGAAAGCCTAGAGTTGAGGTAAAGGGAGTGTTTGTGGTGTCTAATTTCATGTAAATAAATTTCTTGTCGTTCTTTGAAGCTTTAAATCATATAAGAAAAATGTAGGTTTTTTTTATAGAAATAGACTAGGAGAGAAAATTAATTGGTGAGTATTTTATAAAATGAAATAATAGATGAGATTTGATTTTGTTTGCGTTTGATTATTAAATTGTGTGATGATTATTGTGGTTGTAAATTATGATTATGATGTGTGAATATGAAATTTATGGAATTATGACACATGAATATGCTTGAGTAATACCGGTGTGGCTAATTGATGAAATAAAATGAAAAGCGATGTATTATGTTAAGTGTTTCTATATCCCAAGGAGATGGCTTTTATGTCAAGGATGATGTGATAATGATATTGGATGATTACATATTGTTGATATATGTTGTGTGGTGCAAACAGTCATTTGATATGATTTACCCCTCATTTTTTGCTCTCGTAGTCGTTAGTGGCCCAGTTGAGCTACCGAGTGGTCAAGTAGGAGGTTAAGGTGGGGAGCCAGGTGGCTCGGTGGACCAGGTGGGTTCACGGGATATCAGGTGGACTCTCAGCTAATGGCTGATTGATAAGTATAAATTAAGCATTGATTTCATGAAACCAATTGACCTTATTTTTTAAAGAATTTAACTTGATTGGTGAATAAGTGATGGAATTTAAGCATGAAAACTCTTTTGAAGGATACAATACGTACAAGATATTATTTTGCCAAAATTCTTGAAAAAGAGCAGGAATCAAAGCTAGGAATCATGACTAAGTTTGAGCAAAGATAAAGTTAAAGGCTCACGCTTAAGCGAGACAAAAAGAGCTTAAGCAAAATCAAGCCAGTGCGCAACAGGTACCCTCACGCTTAAGCGTGAGTAGGCACGCTTGAGCATGACAAGAAACAAATGGCCCACGCTTGTCCTTACGCTTAAGCGGATTTGTAAGTAAAATAATGAAACAGGAGATCCACGCTTGAGCGTGACTTTATGGAGCTTAAGTGTGATCGAGTACAGAGAAGAAAAGAGGCTAAAGGAAGGCATCAAGGTCCTTTCACGCTTAAGCATGGCCATCTTACGCTTAAGCGCAGGCATGCTCAAGCAAGAATAGCTCACGCTTGAGCGTGTTCGAGGAAGTATAGAGCTTTTAATTAAATATGGGTCAATGATGCGATGCCAGCACATCCACTTCCGCGTGTTTCCATATGTCTCTGACCATCTCTGCATGGCCACTTAGCAAGTGGGGATTGCACTTGAGCTTGGGAAAGAGAAGCTTAAGCGTGACTCCTCTATAAATAGAGCAGAAGAACAGAGGATCAACATCATCTTGTGCATTCAATCATTCATTTCACTTCCAATTTCTTTATGTATTCATTTTCTTTTGTTGAGTGAAAATGCAAGGCATAAGTAGCTAAATCCATTCATTGGGATTGGTTGTAATCATTCAAACCCCAAGTAATGCGGCTGTAAGTTTTTCATATATATAACAAGATCTGATGGTTTTTGTATTTCATTTTGTACTTAATGCTTGAAAGTACTTGATCACTATTTTCTTGTCTTGGGTTTTCTTAAGGATGTTGGGAAATAACTTTTGAGAGCAGATCTGAATGAAATACTCATTGTGAGTAGATGATTAGGAATGGTATCTAATGCAGTGAACGTCTAAACAATCGATCATTAATGTTGGAATGGTTTTCAAGGTGACTGAGGGATCAACAGCTCGAAATCATTCTTATGAATTTTGTAGTTGAGGGATCGATGCAAATGACTTTGATTGTGACGTAAAAATTATCATTTCAAGTTATACATATGCAAAGTTGCATAGCTTATAAAAGGTGAGAAGCGATGAACAATCAATCTTAGTTTTCCAAATTTGATTTTTACCAAAACTCTTTATTGTTGTCTTTTACATTTGTTACTATATGTTAATCATTTCAATCAAAACCTTTTACAACCAACCAGAACAAAACTTCTTGTCAAATCAATTCAAAAACTAAGATCTTCAAGCTAACACCTCCTCAGTGGAACGATAGCCCCTTTTACTACAACTTTAGTGTTTAAACTTGGCACTAGTCTTCCATTAGATTCATATTATACAAACTTGATTCTTTATTTGAACACTTAACTTCTTTATATGTTGAGAATCATTACCAAGTTTATGCTTACCAAATTTACTTAACAAGTTTTGGCAAGTTGTAACATCCCTGATGTTTTAATATTAGGAAATAAATAAAAATATTATTGAGTTTAAAATGATAATAAATAAAGAAAAGAAAAAGGAAATAGGATTTAAAATGAAATTTTAAGGAAAATGGAGTCAGGACCTTGACCGTAGCGTGGCTGGGACGCGTAGCATCAAGTGACGCGTAGCGTCAGTGGGACGCGTAGCACCAACATTGCGATTAGATTAAAACAGGGACATGCTAAACAAAAGCCCGTGAGCTTCTTCTTTCATTTTCTCTCTTCTCTGAGGTGATTTTGCTAGGATCCTTGTAAACCATTGATTTTCTTAGTGGTTGTGGGCATAAAGGGCCAAGGTGCCAGAACGAGCGTGGGACGAGCGATTGACGAAGTGGGCGTCGAATACGGAAGAGGAACGGTGAATCAAGTGACCGGAGGATGTAACCGACACCAAGAACAAATAGTTGAAGCTCGGAATCCGAGGTAAGGGGGTGTTCAGGTCATAATTAATTAGAATTGATATATGAATAGGTTTTGGGAGGTTTAGAATCTGATTAGGAATTATTATAAATAATGTAGATTGGTTAAATATAATCGTCATAATTATATGAGTATGTTTAAGTGAGATTAAATGGTTGAATGTTGAAGAAATATGTTGATTGCATTAACTCTGTGCGTTGAGTAATTATAAAAATTAGAATGAGGTAAAAGTTAAGAAATATATAGTTGAACAATTATTCAAATTGATGAGGATGATGATTTAAATGATGAAAATAATATATGTGTGTGATATTCCAGTTTGAAATGTGTATGCATATGTGAGCATGAGTAAAATGGTGAAATTATGAAATATTGGTAAATTGTTATATATATATATATATATGTGTGTGTGTGTGTGTGTGTATGTGTGTGTGTGTGTGTGTGTGATGGCATTGTACTGGTGGGCTTGACAAGTCGGTCGCCCTATATTGTGATCACACATCAGTTCTGACAGTTGTGTATGAACATTGTTGTTGATATGCCATGTACATTATGTGATTATATGATGTGGGACGACCAACAGTATGTATAGCCCCTCGTTTTCTAGCTCTTGTGACCTTTGTGCCCAGTTGAGCTACCCAGTGGTCAAGTCAGACCCAGTGGTTGAGGTGGAGAGCCAAGTCGGGCTCGGTGAGCCAAGTCAGGTTCACGGGATGTCAAGTTGGACTCCTAGCTGAAGGTCGATCCTTAGGTATCCGGATACCAAGAGTCAGATGTATGCGAGTCAGTTATGGATTATGTGAATAGATGATTGATGTATGATTCATAATGATATGTGAATTTGATGTGTGTAGCTCTATGGCTTAACATGTATTTTGATGACTTAGTATATGGTTGTGTTAATATGGAAATCAAGGAAAAGACGAGATGGGTGTATATGTGTATATATGTGTGGATGCAGGAAGTTTGAGAAATCAATTAGTATGCGTATAGTAGGTATTGTTAGGTTTATTGTTTCATTCTATATTAATTGTGATATTCCAAACACTCACCCTTGCTTTGGTTTATTTAATTTTAGTGACCAGTGACAGGGAGAATGCTAATGCCCAAGAGGTACGCCAAACGAAGGATTGATGCCAAGGATGAATGAATTAATGTAATATATTGTTATGTAATAATTTATTTGGGTGTGCTGAAGAATTACTTATGTTATGCTTGTTTGATTGTTAAATTAAGTCGATAATTTAATAATGCAATGATGATCATGCGAATAATGTATTGATAATGACGACTAATGAGATAGTTAATATGTGATTGATGATGATTAATGATGATGATTGATGATGATGATGGTAAATTAAGTTGGAGGATTTGCTATATAGTGTGTGAATTATTATAAATTGTGGCATGGAGCTAATATTGCGTGAATGATTGATATGGGCAGGTTCTGTTGAAATGCATGAATGATGTGATGTGTATGAGATGCAATTGGATGATGTGTGGATGAGTTTCATTGATTTTTAGAAGTTATGCATATAGTGACAATTGTGAATTTAAGGAATTGAATAGGTGAATTTGAGATTCGTTGGGTTTCGGGACCCCCGGAAGGTACCAATAGGTCCTATAAGATATTTAGAAACTGTGTGTATTGGCCTTGGGCCAATTGGAACCCATTTAGGGTGTTTGGTGCAAGGGTTTTGCATAAAAAGGGTCTAAACTATATTTTGCACACAACCTACATATATGTTGGAATTTTGGCAAACGGACAACATCAACAGTTCCAGAATGGGGAAATCATGTGGCCCGTGAAGTTTCGTGGCAATTAGACCTAAAACGGGTCACTTGGGTAGGTTAGAAGTTGGTCGGTTGGCCTAAATTGTGCATCAGCAGCAGGTGCTACTACTTTCTAGATGACGCGAAGCGTTAGCCTAGCGCGCAGCGTCAGGGCTGCGCAGAGGAGCTCACACGTGGCGTGGGGCTGACGTGTAGCGTTATGCCCCCTGTTTCAGCTTTTGATTCTTTTTCTTTTCCAATGGCTTTTTTTAGACTTATAATTGGTAATATATTCTATATTTTGATACAGTCTAATAAAAATGAATATTTTTTTAAGTATGGATTAAATTAATTATGTAATTTGTGAAATTTTTTTTCTGTGAAAGTCAATAAAATGGATAGAAATAAATGTAAAATGGCGAGGAACGCCACACAACTTGAACAAGTGTTGAGGGAATGAGGTCTTAGTAAAGTTTTTAGCCTGACTGTTGACAATGCATCAGCTAATGATGTTGTTGTCACATATTTAAAAAATAGGCTTAAAAGCATATCTGACCTTGTCTTGGATAAAGAGTGCTTTCGAATGAGGTGTTGTGCTTACATCCTCAATCTTATTGTCCAAGATGGTTTGAAGGAGTTGAACAATGCTATATGTAGCATAAGACTAGTCGTTAAGTATGTTAGATCCTCCCAAGGAAGGATGCAGAGGTTTCAGGAGTGTATTGAGTTAGCTAGAATTCAGAGTGAGAAAATGGTCTGTTTAGATGTTCCAACACTGTGGAATTCAACATATACAATGTTGGATAATGCTAAAAAGTTTGAAGAAGCTTTTGAAAAAATGAGGTTCCACGATCAAGCTTATGTGGAGTTCTTTAGATCTATTGGAGCACCTACATGCATTGATTGGGCGGATGCAAGGGTATTTGTGAAATTCTTAAAAAACTTTTATGATACAACAAAGAAATTCTCAAGCTCCACTAGTGTGACTATGCATATGGCACTTCGCCAAATAGCTTTAATTCATAAGGAAATCAGAGCTATTATTCATCATGTTAAGCCCACCTTGAGCCGAATGGGGCTTGACATGAAGAAGAAATACGATAAATATTGGGGAAACAACTTTCAGGTCAACCCCTTGTTGTACTTTGGGGTTGTGCTTGACCCAAGGTACAAACTGTCTTATATTGAATGGGTTTTTAATAAAATGAATGTTGCTTACTAGGTTGCACATAACCTATCAAGGAATGTCAAGAACAATTTAGAAAGGATGTTTTCATGGTATTCAACATAGGCTGGGAAAGGTAAAGGTTCCCAATCTACACAGGGTTCCCTAGTAACAAAAGTTGTTTCTGTTAACCAAGCTGGATTATCTCAGGATATGGAGTAGGAAGATGATTATAAAAGTTTTCTAAAGGAAAAATAATTGGTTGATCAAAAAACTGAACTTGAAACTTACTTGAGTGAGCCTTGTGTAGAAGGGGATAATAACTTTGCAATGGTGGAAAAATAATTCAAACAGATTTTCAATCTTGTCAATTATGGTTAAAGATGTATTGGCAACACATATTTCAACAGTTGCCTTAGAATCTATTTTTAGTACAGGGGGTCAAGTTTTTGACCCTTATAGAAGCTCACTTAATCCAGAGATGGCAGAGACTTTGATATGTGCACAAAATTGGATAAGGCCAAGTTTAAACCCCTTGGAGCTCAATGTTAGTGATGAGCTGGAAATGAGTAGGAGCATTGTAACAGGTGATTTTTATATATTTTTAAAACTTTTTCAAAGCTTGTTATATTTATTTTATTACCATTTAATGTATAAATTCAATTGATATTTTTTTTTGCATAACATGTTAAGATGCCAAAGCAAGTAAGACATCTATCAAGCGTCCAAGGGGAGAATCAACGATGATTGCCACATCAAATGGTGCAGCTACAGTAGCTGGCTCACCAGTTGTTTGAACAGGTATCAGACATTAAATGTGGTCTGCTGGTCATGATTTGTATATTTTTTTTCATATGTCGTAACTGTCTTTTAAGCTTATGCAGTGTCTACACACATTTTTTGGGATTAAGGTGAGGTCATTTTGAGTCTGACAATATATGACCTTACATTCTTTGGGTGACAAGCTTTGCTGAGTTCACTAGTTGTTTGAACAGGTATCAAACATTTGGTATGGTTTGTTATTCATTACTTCATTTTCTTTTCATATATTGTAATTGTCTTTTAAGCTTGTGTGGTGTCTACACAATTTTTGAAATTAGACTAGAGCCATTTTGAGTTTGAGAGGATATGGCCTTACACTTTTTGGGTGACAAACTTTCCTAAGTTCACAGGTGAATTTCATTATCAATTGAATTGTTGTTAATAATTATGTAAATTAATTTGAATGCCTAAAAGTTTGCCTTCATTTATCATGTTGTATTGTAGTTATCAATTATTTTTTGGGGATTTAGTAGATCCAATTGTTTTGGGTACTCAAGAAGTCTTTCATTACAAGTTTGAATTCTAATTCCTAAACATACTTAATTAGGCAGCTTTAGTGTGATTTTGTAATGTTTATGCTAGTTTGAATATGTTTATGTTTGATTTAAAATGATGAGTGTTTCCTATAATGATGTTACTAACAGGGGATGATATACTTGATCAACCTACACACATTCATGCAGACCAGGTTGCGGTTCCAAACGAACAGAAAAAAGCTTCTCAACATAAACGCATTACTTTCACAGAGAAAGGTTATCCCTTTGGGTAATAACATCCACCCAACCTTGATTTACTTATGGTATATATTATAATATAACCTTTGCCTCACTATTCTTTTACATAAGCCTCTCTCTCTGTGCTCCTTTCTTAACTTCTTGTTTTCTTTCTTGGTCTTTTACAGGTTAATGCTTAATACCCCATTCCTGATTTGGTGCCTTCTGTAAAATTTTGATTTTTTTTCTATATTCTGATACCATGTTATGAGCTGAATCATTATTGGTATGTTAGTTCTTAGTGATTGATGGGTTAAATTTTGATTTTTGTTCAAGTGTTATCTTTAGCCATTTTCTCTTTCTTGTGTATTAAGTAGTTTCATTTTTATGTTTGATTCAATGTTGTCATGGCTTTTATTTTGAACCTCTTATGGCATTGGATCTGCTAGAATCAGTGGTTGTGTTTATTGATCTAGGAATATCATGTAGTCATTTCTCTTTACTGATTTCTAAATATATTGACGAGACTTTCTTTAAGATTGGTCTTTGTATGGTCAACTTGAAGTCATATATGAGTTTATCATCAAATCATCATATTCCGAATGCATGTGTTAGATCTGAATACTTAATAACTTTTGAGCTTTTTTCTGGTACTAGTACAATCTATGATTAGAAAAAATAATCTAATAGAATTACTTCCTACTGCTTCAATGCTATGTCACTTTCATATTCCATAAGGCGTTGGTTCTAAAACGTGAAATACATCATTTTTATATGCAAGTTTTTGTTAAAATTATTTTATACGCAAAAGGGGTTTGACAAAAAATAAAAATCAAACTTTCCTAAGAAACTTAACCGAAAAATTCGACCGAAAAAACTAAAAACAGCAATTAACTGAACCTGACCAAACCGACTATAGTATTGGGTGAAAATGAGTTATTAATTATGATTATGGATAACAACAGGTGAACTCAAAATTAACTGAATCTGACCGACAGACAACCCTAGCAAACAATGAAGTTCCTTAATACTTTGTCTCATAAGTATAAAAAATCAATAGAAGTCATAATTAAAGAATTGAAAAGTCATTATCCCAACAAAAATTTCTCTCTCATGGAGCAAATATAGAAATTGATGCCTATAAAGCAAGATAAGAATAATAAGCAATAACTTAAATATTTGGTTTTATAAGTGATTCATGTAGTTAAGTTTCTCCCAAATGAACATATATTTCAAAAACATGGTTTGATATTTATAGGGAAAAAAGTTGTCTTATTTAAGAAAACCATGAAAATATATTTGGATACTCTTTTTAAGTAGGTTGATGATCGATTAACTAGTATATTCGCGTAAATTAACCCGGTGATTAATCAATCAATCCAAAACACATTAATCGATTTGTTGATCAGGTCCAAGTTTCCTTAGGTCAATCTATTAATTGATTAGTTGATCAATTCTTTCTAAAATCTTTCATTAATTGATCAACGGATCATCTTCGTTGAAAATATTTGTGGGCATTTTTTTAATTCAGAGCTTGATTAATTAACCAAATTTTATAAGCCTCTTCAAGTACTTAGGTTAATTAAATAATTACGAGTTAATTTTATTTTACTCATTTAAGTCTTTAAGCTCTTAACATTAATCTAAACTAGGAAAAGTCTTTTAAGTCTTCAAGAATTCAATCCAAACGGTTTCTTCCAAGACTTTAGCCTCTTCAAATTTAATCAGAGGCCATCTCAAAGTCCTTTACTTTCATGATTGTTTTATATTATCATAATTTAGCATACAATTATTAGTAAAATAATAAATATCATTATTGGCCGGGAGGGAAATTGGGATAAAGATGAAGGGATGTCGAAAAGCACAATTTGGGTGAGCTTGAGATTGAAATCTTTCATCCTTCGAAAATGAATAAATGGGTATATGATGTTATAACCCGCAACCCATTCATTGACAATTTTAAAAGGAAGAAAGAAGAAAATTCATCATTTTATTAGCTTAATTTTGAGAAGTTATTACACGTTAATTTTGAGAGAAAAGTTGAAATAAAGAGTAAAAATTAATTTTATAGGGTGTGATAATGGTTATGAATGATTGTTCTATTTTTTTTATTATTCTCCTTAGATGAATACATTAAATTTTTTAATTATTATTATTATTAAACTTTCAAATGTAACCTTTATATTTATTAGGAGAGAGAAATAATTTTTTTAAATTCTACTAATATTAATAGAGAAAATGTAACTTATAAGGATAAGTGCTTAAAAAAATATATAAATTAAAAGTAAGTTATAAAAAGAATTAAGAAAGACTAAAAAGAAGCGGATAAAATATATAAAGTGAATGAGATGTATTTTAGAAGGGAGGACAGAAAGTTGCAATTCCAAGTAGGAGTCGTGACGTGAATGATTATGTGAACCAAATACATATAATTGAGAAAACAACATCCTCCAATTATTAACAATTCTAATTCTTAACGCTACCTGGCGGCAATATCAACATCTACATGCCCATGTCATTTTTGTTAGCTAACGTCCCGGATCAATTATAAGATACACTTATTTAAAAATCTACTTATATGTTAAATTATTATTTCAATCTCCTATATTTTTAATAAATTTTAAGTTAAATTTTTATTTTTTATTAGTTAATTAGGTCTTCTATTTTTTAAAATGTTTCACTTAACTATCTTTTATTTATCTTTTACTAACTTTATTAAATTAAAATCTGATGTGTCATTAACCTTATGGACATAAGTCATGTGACTAGTCCATATATTAGATGTTAGTGATGTAAGCTCTCTTAATGTTGTACATAGGTGAACTGATATGCGATAATGATTAGAAAACCTAGTTCTCATTATGTCTATGATATTCTTATTTTTTATTTGTTAGTATAGATAGATATATGATATTATCTTTTATTAGATAATAGGTGCATAAAATATTATTATCTTTATTATATTAAGTTATTTGATATTGTTATGTTCTATCTGGCATGTGAAGGGATAGACTTTCAGTATGAGTAACGGTATCTCGGTTCTTATATCTTACACTAGTCTATTGGAGATCTGGTAATATATTCATAAGTCCAATAGGATCTCAAGGTCTTGGTGTGATCTCATCCAACAACCACTGATATCTTGCGTTATATGTCATATGGTATCACCTGTGAAAACACTTTGATGTTCAAGTCAATACCGGATAATTAATATCAGAGCTCAAGCAATGGGTTGATGAACGTACCTCACAAGGTAGTAAATTAGTGACATTTATAGGAGTTGGGTGAGGATCGTCTGTACCGTACCTTGTGTTAGTAATTTTCCATAAATAAGGGAAAATCTAACAAAGGCATATTCCTAACACCCTTGTAGCTATTTGTCTGGTATGTCGATAGCTTGCTCTCTAGCCTCCACTTGATACCAGATCATTTTGATCTCGACATTGGGGCTTTATGTAGGAGTTATCATGTATGGATGATATTGATACCCAATTGCTTTATTACTTATACATTAAGCCATACTAGATACCATACTATGCCTAATAGCATGGTCCTTAGGTATCTATATTGGTATCAAGCCCAAATCATTTGCCCCCAGCCTGTTGAAGTGATTTAAGGGTTGCTTCAATGAGTCGATATGACGATGCTGTGAAGATTTCAATAGGTACCAATGTTACGTGTGTTTGTTTTGAGATTTCATACTGGTAGCCTTTTTATACGCCAATATGACCATTCTTTCATGGTTGAGCACTGTTGATAATGTAACATCCCATTTTCATCACAAATAGAAAATAGATATTAATATATCTTTCTTGAGAAATACTTACTATAAGTTAGTTTATTATTATCATTTTTTTAAAATTTTGGTATTTATATTTAATTATTTGTTTTTTTAAATAATAATAAAAAAAATAAAAATATTTCTGAATGAGAATTTTAAAATGACTTAATTAGTATTCACTAATTAAGAAAATTATATTAAGAATTTTTAATATCTTTATTATTCATCATTTTTATTTTATGTTCTTATATTTATGTTTTTACATATTTAAGATTTAAATCTTATTAGAATTTTAAAATAAAATTTTGAAGGAATTAGACTATGGTTCTTTTGAACTTTTTTATCTACATAATATTTATGATTTTCTGGAATTTTTTGAAAATTTTAAATTATTTTAATAAAATAATATATTTTAAATAATTTTAAATTCATATAAAGTTGCTTAAAATTAAAAATCTTTACAAGAATGTAAAGTTAAATTATAAGAAAATTTTCTAAAATCTATTTCAAGTAGACTTATCTAAAAATTATCGGTTTGAGTAAAATCTTGATTTTTACCAATCGTAAAAAAATTAAAAACTTACTAATAAATTTTTATTAACAGAAAATTTTAGATTTTTAAAATTTAAACTTTATATTACTTATCATAAAATTAGTGAGAACTGATATAATATCGATAAATTTCAAAAAGGATTAATTTTGAATATTTAAAATATACCGAATGAAAGGTTACTATTTGGCTTAATAATTCTGCCGACATTTACTATGCAAAACATTGTGCATGTATGAAATTTTCAAAAGTTACACAGTAACCAGGTTTTAAATTTCAAAAAACGCATAGTACTTTTATATTAAAATAATGGAATGCATAGTAAATTTTTTTTATAAATACCGAAGGAATTCTTCTTTAGAATTCACAATTTCAGATTAAGTTTTCTTAACATAGTAGTGTTAGTGAGATAGTAGTGGAAGTAAGAGAGAGAAATAAATTTTTTGGAAGAAGGTTCTGCTAAAATTCTAAGGTACTAATACATCTCTTTTATATTTTTTAGGATTATTTTTATATCGTTTTTAGAAATCTATTATTATACTGGAAATAATATTATTTTAAGTTACTATTCTGCATAGTAACACTATTTCAATAGTAAATTACTATTCAAATAGTAAATTACTATTTACTATTACTATTCACCTTTACTGTTACTATTTACCTTTACTATTCACATTTTACTATTTACCGTTATTATTCACAATTTACTATTTACTGTTACTATTCATGTTTTACTATTTACTGTTACTATTTACTGTTACTATTCACTATTCACTATTCAAAATTTACCATTTTTATTTTCAGTAGTAATCTTAATTTTCATCTTGTAATTATATTAAAATGAAATTGGTATGTTTTAGAACTCGGAGACGAGGCGCGCACGGATTTTCAATAACGAATCGGTATACAAGAGGTAAGGGGGAGTGAGATAAGAATATAATATGAAAGACATAAGAATAAAGGGAGGAGTCCCCTACTCCTTTTAAATTTAATAATATTATTATTTTAAAGTAATAACTTCTCAACTTAAAATTTATAATAAATTTAATATATTGTGTAACTTATTCTGAAATATCTATACATGGATCTGAATTATTATAATTTATATGGACTGGACTAAACCTATGCAAGGACTTGGATTTTTATATCCTATATGGATCGAACTAAACCTATGCAAGGACTTGGACTATTATGACCTGTCTAGACTGAACTATACCTATGCAAAGACTGGATTATATATATGGACTTATATAGACCTGTGCGAGGAATGAACTATAAGGACTCAAAAATCAAATCTACTAATTTAAATAACCATTAAAATTTGAATTATATTTATGAGCGATATTTAGTTGATTTGACTTGATTATAATTAATTATATTTGATTTC
Source organism: Clitoria ternatea (assembly GCA_037962975.1). Taxonomy (NCBI): domain Eukaryota; kingdom Viridiplantae; phylum Streptophyta; class Magnoliopsida; order Fabales; family Fabaceae; genus Clitoria; species Clitoria ternatea. The sequence continues at coordinate 6,323,914 of CM075674.1, forward strand.
GATTAATGATATTGTGATTTATAATATTAGGCTGTGATTAATAATATGCAATTATGATTGATGATATTTGACTATGATTAATGAGATTACTATACTTGATTGTGCTTGATGAATGATTGATGACCTTGTGATATGAAGTTTGAGCATATAGCAAGCATGACGGAAAGTTAAAACTCAGTAAGAATTTTCTTACCTTACTCTTTAAATTTTTATTCCAAGAGAAATTATTTTATAATTATTTTAGTCTTTTATTTCTTCTTAGAAATAATTTTCACTAACTTTATTTTTAATTTCAATAATAAAATCTAGTATTAGAAAGAAGCTATTTTATGAAAATCAGAGGTTGAGATAATTAATTCTTGAATTAAAGAAAATTTTTTATAGTTTTAAGTATTCTTAGTTAATGATTTTAAATTATTTTAGAAATTAGAAGTTTAAAGTAAATTATTTTGGTTTTCCCCAACGAAATAACTAAAGAATATTTTGTCGAGATTTCTAAAACTCAATCTAGTTAAGATTCAAATTGAGAAAGATTATGTAAATATGTGAAGATTTTTAAGAGAAAGTTTTGAGATATTTAAGGCTTGGAAACTCAATTTTGGTAAGATCTAAATTTGAAGACTGTACTAAATTATTTCAGTATAACAGAAGTTCAAAGAAGAACTTATGGGAATGTACAGTTTATTGTGATGATTTTGTGAACCTTTATGGTATTTAATAATTGAGTTTCTAAAAGTCTTAACCAACTAAATATGCGAGTAGTTCATGCATCATGAATCATTAAAGAGAAATGAGATGTGATATTGCCTGGGGACGAATTATAGAAACCGAGGATACATTAGAGGAGGCTTAATTGCGAGCCTTGGGATGAGAGGGTGTGAAAGGGTGCTTCAGGTGACTTGGGGTCGCTCCCTAGTGTCGGGTACTTTCACAATGAAAACTTTCTCAGTCTGACTAGTCTCTAAGTGTTTCCACGCCAGTTGAGCTGTTCATATGCCATGAAGGCATTTATGTTATTATTATCCAGAATTTATGGAACAGTGTAAACTCCTGGTTGGCCCAGTGCAAACTAAAGCTTTAAGGGCCCATATGCATATAATGAATGAGATGATAGTATTAAAAACATTGCATGACATTCATATAATTGTGACATTCTATGTGGGTGGTTGTGAATGAAAATATAATTGTTATGTTATGAAAACCCTTATGCTTATATCTTATCTGTAAAGTATTATATTCTGTTTCTCACTCCTTCTTGTTTGAATTTTGTGTCCAAAATATATGTTATATGATATATAGCTAGCAGTTCAAGATGAAAGGATGAAATTACAATAGGGTAAATTGGTCTCATCCTCAATCAGATAGGAGAAGAGATGTGACAAGAATAAGATTCAAAATCACATGGTTTGAAGATAAGGAAATAATTGGTTACAGTCGAAGTAGAGGTATTAAATTTTTAGTTTACCTTAATACAATATTAAGTTGGATGATTGTAAATCAATGTAAAGGTTAAACTTTAATAAACCTTATTCTTTGGATATGATACTGAAATCTTTGATCACTTATGATTTTCTGAAAGTTCATTTTATCATTATAAATAATTTGAAACTTTTTACTTTCAAAATTCAAAGAAAATCAGATGTATATATGTCCTTGTATACACGAGATAAGAAGTGATAAATATGTATATCTTCAAAAAAAAAGAGCAAGAAGAATAGATATATGTCTCGTGTATATAAGGGGGTGTTACAGATAACACGTGTCACCTGTTGAATAGTCCTATCATTTAGATTCTTCTGTAGCCATAGTTTGGTATATGAAACGACGTAACTACACATTGCCATCATTGAACATAATTGTTCCCGCCTTTTCACCTACCAAGCTCCAATATAAAAAAGAGGTCACTTACCTTCATTTTTCACTTTTCTTTCTACTGCCAGACTTCTTCGATATCATCCAGTCGGTATCAACTATCAATTTCCTTAATGTGTACGAGATGAACTGTTCGTGTCATCTCTAAAGGTATCCTTATATTTTGTCTCCCTTTTTAAAGTGTTTGTAGTCACTCATTTTTTATAGGAAACCAAGATATAGGCGAACCCCATACAAGCAATGAGTCAATAGACATATTGTCAGAGCCACTGTCATAGTCGTCTGTGACATTTTGGTGAAAGTACGAGTGTTGCAATCAGACTTACGTCAGTTGTTAACAAAGAATGATCCGGAAGCATTTCTAGCTGCTATGCCATGGCCACCCCACCCGTCGGGAAGGTTGTCTAGAAAGGCGTTGGACCGGTATCTCTCTGAACTATTCCTATCTTCTGACTCATCGGGCTAGCACAAACCCATATCACCAATAATTTAACCCTTAATTACTACCAAATTTAAATTCCTCAACAATACATAAATTATAAAAAATTTAACTAAAATATTTAAACAATTATACATATATATATTTGTAAAGATATTAAAGTTATTTCATCTTTATAAACACTTGATGGTTTGAAGAACAGACTTAGAAGGGGATTGAATAAGTTTGTTTACTCTTTGTCACCAATTTCTTCAATTAAGAGAATGAGCCTTTTTCATAACCGATTTGGCAGCTGACTTTTGTATGCAAAGAAATAACTACAAATGCACCAGACTCTTGTAAAGATAAGGATGGAGAGAGAGCACACAAGAGATTTATACTGGCTCACTTCCAAGGTAGAAGCTACATCCACTACCTTCAGACTTGAAGGATTTTTCACTATGTAAAATTGTCCTTTTACATATGTTGCTTCTGAGTATTATTGACTCCATCCACTTCTGACTTAAGTACACCATGTGCTTCTGAGTATTCTTGACACCAGTCACTCCTGGCTCAGCTTTGCGTATTCTTTTACAACACCCACTCATGGGGCAAACTCAAGTATTCTTTCACAAGCCCACTCAACTAGTGATGAATAGATTTGAAAGGGATAAAGATATTAAGAAGAGAAAGCCTTTGACTTAGTTGAGCTAAGAGAAAAGTCTATACTATAGACTTGTATAGATGAAAGAAGGCTTGACTTTGAATATGACTTAGTACATGAAAAATATCAATAAAGAATGATACATACTAAGTCAGAAAGCTAATCAAAGACTGTTGGCTCACAAAGATGATAGAATGAAGAGTTGAAAGCACGTCTCTAAGTTAAGTTGCCATGGCTTCTATATGATGAACTGAATATATCCATAGCGAGCTTTCACTTTTTCTTGGCAATCTAAAATTTCTCTTCTTTTCTATGATCAATTGCCATTTCTGATTTTTTTGGGCTTCATGTGTATGACCATTCAGATCATCCCTATCTCTTTTCTTTTCACATTCATATTTTTAATATGAGTCTTTTCTACTCTCTCTTTTTCTATCTAACCCCTGTTAGGGAATCCCTTAGGGTCAGGCAGCGGAAACACAAAGGATTCCCAAAAAGGAATTGCAAAAACAGATGTCTCAAGGCATTATACAAAATTAAAATTTTCATTTTAGAGTTTACCTCTTGTAGACGCAAAATGAGTTTCTCAATCGAAGCAATTGTAGCTTCGCCCTTAGGAGTCCACACGAGCACTCCCACCAGAAACTGAATTTCTAAATGCTAGTATGGAAGTTCAGAGAGTAATCCTAATATTTTTTTTAGCAGCTTCCTATGAGCATTTCATGCTCTATATATAGGCTGAGGTCTTAACCTGATGAGTTCTCATTAAACATTGGGCTCCTAACTCATTCTAAATGAGTTAGGCCCAATAGTTTTATTTTTAGTCTAATAAAAATAAAACTAACCTTTGGTGGGCTTACTTTATGTGTGTGACCCTATAGGTAAAATATCTGGTTATATTAATAATAAACTATTTTATTATTAATATAAAATAAGAGCGGCATCTAGCAATACATCATTATGTCCAAATATGATTTAACATCGACATGGCCTATAAGTGATAGTTATTTTATATATTTATTCATTTTGTCACAATATCTAATTGGGCCCAAGGCATGGTCGTCGTCATCCTTGTATGGCCCAATTCATTTTACTTGATACCAGAGTAGACTTTACAGAATAAATATCTAATATTTATTTTTCCTAGCATGGTCATGCATTTCGTTAATCTCACTTCATCAAGTGGCCCATAGATATCACTCCTGTCACATAGGAGAGACAAATCTCATCTATATCACTCACATCCCTCTGCATAATTTGTTCATTGCCTAATCATAATCTTTACGGTTATCCTATTATAGATGACGTTTGATTGTATTAAAACAAAAAACTCCTTATGTAGGAATCGTAGCGACTTCAGGTCGAAGGACTATATACCATTATCACATTGAGAACCATTTATGACACTCATGTAAAGATCCATGCAATGTTCTCATGGTGGGTCTGTCCAGTACAATATTACTCTTAATGTGTACCCATGTGAAGACTTGATTAGGGATGTTTTAGGAATAATTCTCATATGACCTATTATTCCAAGATAAATAGTTTTAAAACAAGAGTAAACCCCCTATTTGGTCCCTAAGTTTGTAGGCATCGGGCAATTAGGTCCCTGAGTACATTAATCACCCCGTTAGTCCCTAACATTGAGAACCGTCAGACACTTAGGTTCTCGCCGTTACATAACCGTTAAAAGACGGTGACGTGGCTTGTGAATGTCCAGGTAGGATGCCAGACGGTGCCGTTTTACCTGGTGCAAAGGAAACCTCGTGGGATGAGCCAGGGTGAACCCTTTTCTTCACAAATTTCATTTTGCCTAATGATTTCCTTCATCTCTGTGTCCAGGGTGAACCCTTTTGTTCACAATTGGTTTTATGCTTGATTTTCCCTCATAAATCCTTTAGCTTTGGTGAGTATCAATGGAAGGGATGAGCCAGCCTAGCCGGTCATCATCATCGTCTGCCTCCAGTCAGCGGAGGCCTCGTCTCAGGAGCCAAGAGATGTCACATCGTCGCTGCCGTTGTGGAGACCCCCCTGTGTTGCGGATCTCCCAAACGGTGAACAATCCGAATCGTGAGTTCTGGACATGCCCACAGCTCCGTGGGGGACAATGCGATTTCTTTGCCTGGGTCTAGGAGGGGGAGTTGGTAGCTCATGATGAAGAGTGGAGGAACACTCTCATGATGAAGTTAACAGAGATGGAGGACGCCATTGTAAGATTGAAAAGTGAAATTTACAGGGAGGTTTGTCAAGGTAGTGGTGAGGTTATGCAGGATAGAGTGATTGAAATGCAGATGCAGATGCAATCGGTGATGAAGAAAATATGCATGGAAAATCAAAGACAAGTGGAGCAATTGAAGATGATTTTGTTGGCTCAAAGTTTTTTTATATTATTTTCTGTAATGGGGATTGTGGTTATGTTGATGAAGATGTAGGGGTTTAGGTTTAGAGCAGGTGAGTGAGTTGATGAAGCGCAAGGCTTCTGTGAATGTATGTGGTTTTATGTTATTAGGGTTTTTACTTTGAAGTAATTATGGAATCACTGTATGAAGGTGCTAGTGAATCTGGCAGCTTCTTAATGTACCTAGTGCAATGCTATCAATGAAAAGTGTTGTGTATTTACTGAAACTTAAACTGGTTTGAATGCTATAAATGAAAATTGTTGGTTTTCCTTATCATGTACCTGATTGAATTTTGTTATCAATAAAAAGTAATAACATCACTTTCTATTTGTATATACATGAACTCAATATTGTTATAACATCACAAACTATTTGCATATATATGAACTCAGTCACCATTGAATTCAAATTATAAAAGCAGTCATCAAAGTGTTTGCTGCAGAAGGTAACCAACATGCCTGGTTACTGACCATTAAAAAAAAACTATCTATAACTTAGTTAACCCTTCTTCCTCAACCCTGGTGTTTGAACAAAGATCATGTCTCCTGGTTTTTTGATTGGCAGTTTGTTTCTGAGATTGTAGCTCCTAGTCCCTGGTGATTGAAGTTTGTTTGGAGAGATTTGTGGACTTGCTAGTCTTGGACTCCTTCTAACAGGTGTTATGCTTCCTGGTTCAGCTTGTGAAAGTGTTTGGGAAAGTGGTGGACCTTCATTAATGATGATGACTTCCTGGTTGACAGTATCACTTGATTGTGCACCCTCTTTGTTTGAGTCGGTTTGTGTCATTCTTTTGCTCTTTGCCACTGCACATGAAGTCCTTTTATGCCCAGGCTCACCACATTCTCCATATTTACCTGGTTGGAGTTTTCTCTTCATCTTTTTCTTAGCAGTGATGTCATTATCATTGTTCTTCCCTTGCTTGTCAACCTGGTTGCTGGTCTCACCACATTTCCTCCTCTGTTTTTTAGGCCTACCAATGGTCCTTTTGATGTTAGGAGGAACTGGTGGAGTGTAGGGTGTTTTTTCCCAGAATTCTGACCCAGGGACTGACTCCACATGATGTTCATAAGTGGCCACCAAAGCTGCCATTGTCAGGCCTACATGGCAGTGATCCTCAGCATTTTCTCCTTTGTGGGCTATTGCTGCACATGCATGTCTACATGGCATCCCTGTCAGAATAATAATGAAAAGATGAGTGTATGTTGTCAAACTACTAAAATGTATTTGTAAATAATACCAGCATACCTGTTAGTTGCCACATCCTGCATGTGCATTCACCTGTCCCCAAGTTCACTGCAACCTTCTGAGGATAACAAGTAACCTCATATTTATCACTTCCTCCATCACCTGTAATATGACAGTAAACAAGTAACATCATAACAAGTAACCTCATATTTATCATATAAATCTACCTCCATATTTAATAATGGTATACCTGTCCAATTGGCAGTCCATTGGTTGCTTGCATTCTTTTCTTTCTCTAGCCTACTCTGCTGTATTGGTGGTAGTTTTCCAATATGTCCACTTAACTTGAGCTTGTGATTTCCAATTGTCACCATGATGTAACTCCTAACTTCCTCAAGCATGGTAACAATTGGCCTGCACCTAGCATGCACCAATTTTGCATTCAACACTTCACAGTTGTTGTTTGTGATGTTGTCAACCTTACAGTTGACATCAAAAAAAGCCTTGCTCCATGACTCTTTTGGGAATTTTGTCAGATATAACCATGCCTTCTCATTGACCTTCCTGATGTCAGTCATGATTGCATCAAATTGGGTTGCAGTTGTGGATCTGGCAGCTTGCCACAGTAATGCCCTCAGTTCTTTCCCTTTCCATTGTTTCCCAAAGTTTTGCCATAAGTGCCACACACAAAATCTGTGTGGCACACCAGGCATGGATTCTTGCAATGCAGGTATAAGTCCCTACAGAAAACATATATAGCAAGTCATACATCATATTAAATGGGTCCAATGAAAGTCAATTAAGATAAATGAAAGACATATACCTTTTGCATGTCACTAATAAAGGTCAGTTTTTTCTCCTTATAGTCACCAATGTCAGCATTCAGTAGATCCAGGAACCATTTCCAGTTGTCCTTGTTCTCTATTTGACACACACCATATGCAATGGGCCATATGTGGTTATTTGCATCTTGACCAACAGCCGTCAACAATTGACCCCGGTAGTATCCTTTCAAAAAGCACCCATCTAAACCTACTAAAGACCTTCTACTTGCAGTAAACCCATCCTTGCATCCCTTTAAGCATACATATAACCTGTGAAACACAGGTGGACCTTCAGCTTCTGTATTGCACTCCATCTTAACAGTGGACCCTGGATTTCTCTTTAGCAACTCATTGCAGTAATCCCACAGCATGGCAAACTGCTGTTTTTCAGAACCTTCAATGACCTCTCTGGACCTTTTCATTGATCTATAAATCATTTTATCTTCTAACTGTACTTTGTATTTTTGCCTAAAAAATTCAAACACCTCAGAATGTGTCACATTAGGATGCCTCCTCATAAAGTTAACTAACTTCCCTACTACCCATTGTTGGTCACAGGTTGAATTTTTATGCACCCTAACACATGAATGATAATCATAAAATGTCTTAATCTGGTAGGATTGCCTAATAGGGTTCAGGCTACAAAACACCTCCTATCTACATGTCTTGTCCTTGCATTTTGCCCTTGCTCTTATCTTATCATTTTTGACCCAGCTTATCTGCCTTCCCAACTGCACTGTATAGTCTTTCACTGCTTGCTTAAAAACCTCAAGCGAGGTGAACTCCATCTCACACTCTAATATCACATTACCAAATATGGCTGTCTCATTAAATTGGGGATACACCTCCCTAGATTCAAGTTCATCATCTGAACATGTAGGGGTCTTCAACACCTCTGAAACCCATGTATCATTACTGACCTCCTCTTCTCTTGTGGTTTCAAATTCCACCTCATGCTCATGCTCAAATATGGATGGAATGCCTGACCTCCTCTTCTCTTGTGGTTTCCTCTTCTTCTTCTTGCTACCACCCTCATCACCAGTGTTTCTCTTCCTCTTCCTTTTTCCCTTAGGCTTCTTGCCTTCACCTTTGCCTTTACACTTCTTCCCTTTTCCTCTACCTGCACCTACTTCTACCTCTTCCTCAATATTGCTTTTCTCAACAGCTTCACCTACCTCAATAGTAGTATCCTTCTCCAACAAATAGCCTTCTTCAACATTGCTGTTGTCAACAGCTTCACCTGCCTCAACAGTAACATCCTTCTCCAACAAATAATCTTCTTCAACACTACTTTTCTTAACTTCTTCACTAGTAATCACTAGGGATTTTTGACTGTCATCCACCTTCCCAACTTCTTCCTCAACTTCAACATGATTCCCTCCATCAACATCCATCAACCCAGTTTCATCTAGAGGATGTTGATAATATACATCAATCAACCCTTCATTAGCCTTAGCACAGGCAACCATCTCCAACAGGTCATGATCACCTTTTAACACCCTTAGCCCCTCACTCAAATCAAACTGTGGGTCATGCCAGAATATCTTAGACAGTCTATAGTAGCCCCGATTCTCCGCAAACTTATTGAAAGCAAAAAAATCAATAAAGTCAGGGTCTAACTCTTCCCATTCTTCAACCTTCCCCCATTTGTAATCTGTCCTACCTTTTTCATCAACAACAAACCTACCACCATAATGGAGTCTAATACGGATATCCTATAAAACACATTCAACTTTTCATTCATTACTCTACTTCAACTAATCAAGTTATGAAACAATATATTAAACATTAAAAGTTAAACATATAACACAGGAAACCCTAAACACACTAAACAAACCTAAACAAAATTAATATAACAATACCTAAACAACCATTAAATAAACAAACTCCACACAGAGGAACAACCTTAATTACTCACCTCGACCGGCGCTGCCATTTTCGTCAATGACTGTGTGTAACTTCAACTGCGACTTGCGTCAACCACTAAAGGCAAGGGCTCTAAGCGTCCAGGAGAAATGCGACGATTGCGAAATGCGAGGCCTCACTCAGAATTTTTGGTCCCCAAGTTTTTTCTTTTCTCATTTTCATTTTCATTTTCCCCCTAAGTTTTTTTTCATTTTCCCGCAATTTGCACCAGGTAAAACGGCACCGTCTGGCATCCTACCTGGACATTCACAAGCCACGTCACCGTCTTTTAACGGTTATGTAACGGCGAGAACCTAAGTGTCTGACGGTTCTCAATGTTAGGGACTAACGGGGTGATTAATGTACTCAGGGACCTAATTGCCCGATGCCTACAAACTTAGGGACCAAATGGGGGGTTTACTCTTTAAAACAATCATAAAACTAAAAATACTTATTTTATTGATAAGTTAAAATTGATACAGTAATAGCTCGTAGTGCATACACCAACACTCTCTATATATTTATCCTCATATTTGCTAAGAGAAAGTTGTTATATTTACATGTAATTTCCTTAAACTAACTCTCTGAGGGAGAAGATGGTTGTTAGACGATCGTTGAGAGAGAATACAACCGTTAGGAGGTGTTTTTCTCAAAGGACAAAAGCTCTTGGTCAGAGAAAGTCATTCCGCAAATATAGCATAGGGCAGAGAGCTTCGAGACTTGTGCATATGTAGGTGAAGAGTGTAGGCAGAGTAAGATTAGCATAAGTTTCACCAAAATGGAAAGTTCCTATCCAGAGGGTTTTTTGTAGATAAGGTAAAGATGAAACTGGATGCTTTAAGATGGATCTTGATCTGCCTTGTTTGGATGCTCTACTTCACGTGAATATCCCCTTCAAACTTTGATGGAGTCAACTTCAGAGAATCAACATTCTTAAGGCCAGACTTGTACAAGGAAGGCTTCTGAAGTAATTCTGGGTCTGGTGATCCATAAGGTGTTAATGATAAGACTCAAGAACAAAGTACAAATCTGTTCAGGTTCTTGCTTGAGATTCTTCATAAATTCTGAAGCAGTCATGGCTTGATGATGTATGAAGGTAGGGTCTGGTTGCTAGAGAGCTTTGCTTTGAGGAAAGGATCCCTTGCACTAATTGTTGCATAGAGTATGGCTTCAACAGGTCTGGTATGGTAAAAACCAGATGTAATGTACTTCTCTTTAGAGCAAGTTTCCAGACTTCATTTCTTCAAGCCAGCTGATGTTATTCTTGCCTTGATTTGAGGAGCCTTGATATGGAGTGAATATTGACCTTGATCTTCAGATTTGAGATATACGTAAGTTTTTTTTAGGGTCACTACTATTTGTGATCATGAGTCTTTTGTACTAAACTTTTGGTTCCTGAAACACTTAGACAAATTTTTAGATTTTAACAAAATATGACTTAATTTAAATTAAAATTCGTAATGTTAGTTATCAACAAATCTAAGGTTTTTCCAAAGTCTTCTTAGTTCTAACAACATTTATATAAATATATACATAAAAGTATATAAGTGTGATTTAATGAATATATCAATACAAAAGACATGTTTAGATAATTGTATCTTTAAATAGGTCAGACACTAGTTGTTTTCCAAATAGACTCCAAATTATGTGAGCAACTAAATAGTATCACAAAAAGAACTACTCAACCATCAGGAACGACTAGAGTCATTCTCAAAATACTACCCACACTAACCTACTGGGTTATCTTCTGCTATCTAAGCATCTTCAATGGTGGAATTACTCCTAGAGGATCCCTCTTCCATATTTTCCTCATCAGCCAAAGGAGGTGGAGGTGAGTGACAGTGGAAATGATTAGTATCATTGAGATCCAAAATTAATCTTGCTCTAAAGGAAAAAGAAAATGCCCATAGTGGATTAGGCAGTCCAACAACAACTTGAGACAATCTACAATGACTATACCATAATACATACATATATATATATATATATATATATATATACATTGCCAATATCTAGCACTCTCCATCTCTATTGTCCTTCCTATCGGGGCCTTATCCTCATGTTTATCATTAGAGGAAAATTATCCATAATGAATATCTGTTCAAATTTAAAAAAAATTTACACAACATAAACAAGGAAAAGGGTGAGAAAAAGAAATACCAATATCATACAAGACATATAAAAATAATAGATTTTCACAAAAATATTAAGTTTTATTGGCAAATTCCTTCATACATAGCATCGAATAGAATTGTATGCATGATCGATAATTCTTATTGTAGTTCTTATTTTGTTTCATATCTAGTTAACCAACATTTTATTAATTCTTTTATTAATAATGAAAATGCAATGCATGTAGGCCCTTAAGTCTTCTCTTGTTGGGAGCAGTCAAGAATTGACACTGTTACACAATAATAACTGCCCATATGGCAAACAAACAGTTCCACTGACCTTAATATGCACTTAAGGCCTAGTGAGATTGACAAGAGATTGCTGTGAATTTACCCGACACTAGGCAGCGACCCTAGGTCTCCAAGGCCTTTCTTCACACTCTCTCATCCCAAGGTTCGCTATTGAACCATTCCTAATGCATTTCTCGGATTATAATCGTATCTCCCAAAACATTTTTATCTTTCACTTGTTAGATGATGCATGTCATATACTTAAATTAGTTCACACTTTTTAAAATACTTTTCATTTTCTTTCTTGGGATCTATCAAAATTTCCAGAGTTTCCCTTGTAAATTGGATTTTTCAAATTTTGTCTCTAACCTGTGAGAATCAAAAAAATTCTCAAATAATATAATATATTCATGTTAAATGTCAAATTTTGATTTAAGCATCAAAACTTTCCAAGATTTTATCCTTATCAATAGAAATAATTATACATATTTAATAATTATTTTGCTTCTTAATATATAAATTCTCACTATAAAAACATAAATAATAAAGCACGACATCTAAAGAACGGGATTGTAAATAAGTAAAGATACCAAGCATTAAATAGAAAAAATTAATAATAACAGAAATTAATGTTGAAAGGGTCAGAGATTCCCTTCTATTATCTCATATGTCTTATACTTAGTAATTTTCCTATCTCACCCTCTTTTTACCTGAGTGTTGGATTTCAAGGAACAATATATTCAAGATTGATCTTATTAACCTAAACATATAAGTTCTTAATATTAGTGTTTGAATTAATTATTTCATTTTATTTGGCATTTAAAATAAAAAAGATAATAATAGCAATATTAATAATAATGAGAACAATTTTGATAAATTGGTAACATAAATAATAATAGCACAATAGTATTAATAATGATAGTAACATAACAAAATAACTAAATAAATAAGTAATTGAAATAAAATGAATAATAATAACAAAACTTAAATAAATAACAAAACATAATAATAAAAATATATACAAAGATAACAATTAATTAAATGAATAAATAAACAACAAGTAAATAAAAAATGAATGAATAAACAATAGATACATAAATAAATGAATAAAAATAAATAAGTAATAAATAAAAAACAATAAATAAAATAATAATAGAATAAAAAATTAACAAAATAAATAAAAAATAATAATAATAAACAAAATAAATAATAAAACAAAAAAATAACATAATAATAATAACAAAATAAAAAATACATAAATAAAAATAAATAACAAATAAAAAATAAATAAGAAATAAGAAATTAAAATAAAGATGAACTAAATAAACAAATAAATAGCTACATAATGACAATAATGATGAAGTAAGAATAGATAATTAAAATAATAAATAAATAAATAATATAAATATAAATATAAATAATATAAATATATAATATAAATAATATCAAAATATAATATATAAATATATAATATAAATATATTATATCATATATATATCTATACACGTAACTATCAAAAAGGAAAAAAAGAGAAAGAGCGCACCTGCCGGAAAGAAGAAGAAAAGCAGAAGAAGAAGAACGCGTGAAAATGACAAGTGTTTTCCTCTTTATATAGGGGTTTTTATTTTTTATTTTTAATTATCCATAACTTTGATATTTAAGTATTTTTATGAGATAAATTTTATACTTAAAATTTTATTATTAATTCTCAAAATGTATTTGAGAAGAGAAATGTCAATTTTTAATGAATTTTTTAACTCTAAATATCTCAAATAATAAATGTTTAACTATCCGTTTTCTATAAGTCTACTATCCCATTTTCTAACTAAATGATCTCTAAATCTTACAAAATGTTAAACTTGAGCTCATATGCATAACCCCAAACTCCCTACCAAGTTTTATAATTTGTTAAAAACATTTTCTATATTGGTCTAGACTCAAACTGCTCTATTTTGCTCTATTTTGCGCTATTTTCACTTATTTCTAAAAACACAAATTTTCATAAAATCCTATAAATAATAATGGTCAATAAGTTCTAAAGGACTTTAAGCTAATTTTGTTAAAATCATAAATTATAATTTTCTTTACAATTTTATCCTTTTATAAAAGACAGTAAAATTATAGGATGTTACAAATAACCCTTTCTTTAAATAGTAATACTGGCTTTAATGCAAGATTTTATAGTTGCGATCCTTTCTTTCAGCACATAATAATTATGATGGTGTCGGAAGGCCATTCATAACAGTTCTTGCAACGTTGTCATGATAAATTAGGTAAATACAAATATTGTTACACATTGTATAGACTGGATAGTAGAGAAGGTGAAGAACTAATACTTTTGGGTTCATGTCAAACCCTTGGGTCTACCCTTAAAGCATATTGTCAAAGATGGTAATGTGAAAATTCTAGACTTCGACGTTCATGCCAAAAAAGAGAATAAAAATGACTTCGTCATTTTTCACCCTTAATAAAGGATCAAATTTGCCACATGCCAGGATTTAGGTTCCTATACATAAATGAGATGGTGTTTCTCAGTGAGTTCAAGATGAGGTTCTTTAATTTTTGGATGTCACCCTAGCCAGCTATATCCCAATGGCTAGGGTTTAGGGATGTCGTTTGAAGTATTGGGGGAATACTTCAAGTTCACTACCACAGTGGCCATGTTTTTTCACTATGCTGGAGTCTTTCAAATAGGAACTCTGGAGGTGGGCTTAGCTATATAAACTGATGTTGCCTTAGCAATATAGTGAATTTCAAGGATCATTGCTTATGTCACCGTCTAGGATTTCAGACTCCTTAGCTTTGCCCTGGGACACTTTGGTCATATTGCATTGAATTTTGTCCTTATTCAAAGAAATTCGGTGAGGGAGTTAGTTAAGAGTGTGCAACAACTCTCAGACAAGACGGGCTCTGTTTCCTCTGAAAAAGGCTTCAAGGAAGTCAGCCAAAAGATGGATTATTCATACATTATCGTTTCTTCATATGATTCTAGTGTCAAGGCGATGTCTGCCGAAGAGTTTGTAGAATCTAGTCTTATAGGTAGGGTTGAAGTTGATCTAGGGTTGAGGACCAATGGTGGTGTGTTGCACCCTAGTATTGGTTGGGAGAAATAGTTGGAGAAAGACTCGTTCTTCTAGGTACACCTTAATTATTATACAACTGCCTCCGGCCTTAATTTTCAAAGACATTAGTGTTATCTTGAAAATACCTATTATACCGTCAATTCTCGAGACAACCATTATAGCTTGTTAATCCCCTATGAAGACAGTAGGATTTGTGACCCTTACAGCCCAAGGGAGTTCTTTGTATACTTATTTTATCTGAGCCCTTTAAAGGTCAAGATCCCCTTCAACACTCTTGAGGTTGTTGTACTAAATTTTCTAAGAGTGACACCAAGTCAACCGATGCCAAATGTTTGGGGCACATTAGGTCCTTAAGAGATAATAGCCTTGTATTGTGGGTTTGTGGCTACAGTGGCTCTCTTTTCAATATTTTTCAAGAGTTTAGGAATTCATAACCGAAAAAAGGTTTGGGGTTGATGGCATTTAGGGAACATCAGATTTGGCTAACATTTAAAGGATATACAAAGTCTACCAAGACCTTCTCGTGAAACTACCATAATTACTATGTCAAAATTAAGGTGAATAATGACTAAGAATGTCCATGGATCAATGAGTATAAAGAGCCCTCCTTCAAGACTACATGTAGTCATGAGCACTGGCTGTTGGACACTAATGCATACCACGTTGGGGGATCATGAATTAGGAGAGTGATAAGTGTTTATTTTGCATTATTTTAGGGTCATTTATGTTTAATTTTTAGTCTATTTTGTTTTAGTTTTCCCCCGATTCCCATTGGTTTTAATCCATTGTTCACAGGCTACTTAGGTATTTCTATTTTATAGGATTTGTGATGATATAGGTTAATGTACAAAAGGATTTGAAGTACTTGACGAGCATTGCATTAAATGGAAAGGAGTTTAGGCCAAGAATGCACAAAACCGAAGCCATTTCGACCCTTGAAGAAGGATATAATCAAGTGGAACTCTCCGGGACCTTGGCACACCAAAAAAATGCATTTTGGTAAGCTTTTGAAAAATCAACTAGCAATGGGAAATTCCCATTGGCAGTGGATCTTACTAACTTGGAGAAAAATAAAGTAGAAAAATCCACTGGTAGTGGAAAATTCCCACTGGTTGTGGAACTTGTTGTTTTTTTAGGTTTTCGTAATTGGTAGCATCAAACCTTGATCCACTAACCGTGGGAAGTTCTCACTGGTCATGGATCTCGCACGAGTGAGCAGTTCCTGATTTTTAGGGCCTGTTTCGCAGAGACAAAGGGAGGCACTCAGTGGGGGAAAAACACATATGCATAGGGAGGCACTTTGGGACAAAAAGAGAGCACTTAAAAAGGAATTTTAAAGAAGGATTTAAGGAAAACATCAAGGAAGAACACTTTTCAGACTTAAGGCATATAAGATTTAGAGGATCTAATGAGAACTTCTCTTATATTTTCTAAACCCTTGTTTCGTAATTAGGGATTTTTTGAATGTTGGGCTTTGAATTTATGTTTTGTGAGATTGAAACCTCTTCCATGAGGAACTAAATTTCATTCTTGGGATTTAGGGGTAGTATGTTTTTGTATCAAATGTTAATACTTTGAATTTCTAAGTTATGAATGTTCTGTTTCCTATTCAATCTCATGAGATCCTAATGCTTCTAATGACTTAGAGATAAGCGTAGATGAACTTAAATAATATAGGTAATCGAAAGATTGATATATCATTAGAAATGCATGAAATTAAACCTAAGATTTTGAGTTACAAAAGTAGGTAAAATCGTTTGAGGAATAATTAGGTTTTCATAATGTTTAATGGACTTAATTTACAAATCGAACACGGTTCTTTGGTGATTGAGTATGTTAGTGAGATTTTGAGAGAAAACCATTAATAATTTAGGAAAACCCACCATAGGAACATAAATTTATATTGGGGAAAGATTTACATTAAATTTGGTACATGGCATATGAACCTACTAATTCCCAAGAGCTTTTTGTTAATTTGATTTTCAAAAAAGTAATTGATTTTTGTTCAAGAGAGTTTAAGTTCTCTTTAGCGTTTATTTTGGTTTTTGCAAATAATTTACAACATCCTTTAATTAAATTGAGTCTTTCCTAGATAATTAAATCACTCTAAACCGGTACTTGCGTATAATCTCTGTGATTCGATAATATTTTATATTACGCAGTATCCTGTGCGCTTACGGAATGACTATTAGAGAGGAATCCAAGATGACCAAAGCTGACCTTCTAGAGGCTGTTGGGACGGGAAAAGAAAAAGACTCATTCCAATGTCGAAAACTAATTGATTCTAGCATTAACTCCCTTAATGCATACCTCAGTATACAAGCCTTTGTTTGACCCTGGTCTTTATTTTATCTTGAAGCTTCTAACCTTGTTAGCCCAGATACTATGAAGAAGCATCCCGTGGTGAACATTCCTAGCACCCATGTTATAGCTAATCAACAAGGTCGGCCAAATAGAAAAAGGAAAAAGAAACATGTAGAAGACACAAGGCCTTCGAGCTAGCATCATAGGACTAATAGGACTTCTTCTTCTCCTTTAGAAGTGTGGTGGTGATGGGATCTATTCAGCCACCTGGCGGAGATAAGGAGGGGTTGATCACCCAACCCACACCCCACATTAGCAATTTCATGGAGCGTACAGCAAGCTACGCTTCCTAGATGCCTCTACCCTATTGATTAAGTTGGAATTTAATCGAGGCTAAGGAGACTACTGCTGTTGGTGTTGCCCTACACGACACGTATTGGCAATATTATGTAGCAATGGAGTTTCATAACATATTGAAGGAGAAAGCGGATTTGAAGAAAAAGTACCAGAAGGTCATGTAGAATGATGCAAGCCGGGCAAAAGAAATGAAAGACCTTAAACTAAACCTTGTAGGTGCCTTAAAAGCCAACGAGAAACTTTGGGAGATTAAAGATTTCGCTAAAGAGGCCGACCGGTAAACTAAGAAAGGACCCTAAACTTACTAGAGGGGCTTTTGTGAAAGTCCAGCAAGAGAAGCAAAAGCAGGCAACCAACCTTAAGGCGTTGAAGTCGTTCCCGGGGTTGCTTGTTGACGAGAAGGTAGTGGATGAGCGTCGACCAGAGGAGTACTGCGAGATCATATATGTTACCTTTAAAAACTATATTTGCATACAAATCCCAGGGTGAAGCTGAACCTAAACGGACTAAGGATGTACCACCGCTTTTTTGAGAAGGAACTGAAGACCTTTGACTCAAAGACGGATCAATGGGTGCTGGCAGACCCTAACGAGTCGTTTGTATTGTCGTCCTTAAAAGAATGTGAGGATGATAGGTACCCCAACGCTCATCTGGACGTCGACGGGCAATGACTTGCTTCTGTAACTTGTAACTTTTCATTTTGATGATGTTGTAATGCTCCGTCATTTAGGCTTTTAATAAACTTATATGTTGACCTGCTTGTTTCTTGTACTCTTACGTAACTAACATGGAAATTATTACTTGACTGGAAAGGTAGGAAATGTAATCATGGTCACACATGGCCCACTAAAGTTAGGACAGTTATTAAACTTAAGAGATGAATGAATAAACTGAGGCCGCATAAGGCTAACATTTACTTAGGGCCATAATTAACTGAGAGATAAGTGAAAAGGTCGAGACCACGCAAGGCCATAGTCGATTTAAGAGATATTGAAGTCATGTGGGACCATAATTATCTTAGAAGAGAAATAAAATGAAAGTCGAGGTCATCTATAGCTAAGAAATTAATAGTTATCATGAATATCGACCTTGGGGAGTCGACAATCGTTGTCACTAAGGATCAAGCTTAGCATGAGGTTATCCCATTAATCATCATCACTAGGGACCAAACTTAACAAGGAACAGGTTGTTAATCATTGTCACGAGATACTGAACTTAACGAGAAATGACATTAATCGTTGTCATGAGGGACAGAACTTAACGAGAAATAGGGAGTTAATCATTGTCACAAGGGACCGAGCTTAACGAGGTATGTCTAAAAGATAAGTGTTAAGGAGGGAATGAAAATACCCTTACGATGAGGACCATGTTGTTTGTGGAAGCACAACTTGAGGATGCTCTTTAGTAAGACGTTGTGAGCAAAAAAGTAGGGATAAGACTGACCCTTAACCAAAAGAAGGGGATAGCTTTAATGATCTTTAGTGGGGTCGGTAAATGATCGTTGCCAATGTCTAACTACTTAGTCTGGGATATGTTGTTGACATGTGCCCCTGATGACGGGGTATGTTGCTTATGAGGGATGTTGCTTGTGTATATTTATGCTGATGCATAACCTTGTTGATGGGGTCAGGAGATACCTACAAAAGGGCCAACATGACCAAACAGGAATAGGTCCCGTAAGGCCTCTCCGATTCCTAAGTCAGCATATATCAGAGGCATAAATCGGAGCAAATGAAGAGTTTAAAAGAGAGAGTTCAGAATGAACGTGCCTAGAGCATAAATGTTAAAGGTATTTATAGGTGGGAGTTTGTCAAAAAAGTGGCAGGAGAGTAGATGTGACATGTCGACCACATCGACGTTGTGCAAGTGAGATCAGCAAAACGGATATCGGTGAGGTTGGATATACCCTGACAATGCCTTCTAATGTAACCTGGGAGTAGTCTATACACAAGTTGATATTGATGCCGAGCTTGATATTTGCATGTCGGGGTCTTGGTACATATCAACTTGTAATGCCGTTTGGTCTATGCAATGCAACATCTACATTCTAAACAGCTATGAATAACATATTTGCACCATATCTAAAATTTTATCATAGTATTTTTTTATGACATACTGGTGTATACTTGGAAAAATTATTAAAGCTACTTGAAAAGAATCAATTCTACGTAAAGCGATCAAAATATTGCTTTGGTCAAACTAAAGTTGAGTATGTCGGTCATGTGATACTAATATATCAAGGAGTGAAGGTGAAATAGAAGGCATAACATCTACGAGTGAGTTACAAGGGTTATTACCGAAAGTTAGTTAAGCAGTATGGGATCATAGGGACCCTGACGGCCTTGCTCAAAAAATGAAACTTTGCCTGGAATGAATGACCATGCCTATGCCTACCCTATTGAAACTGATGCTTGTGAGATGGGAATTAGAGCTGCACTATCCAATTTCATTCATTAGCAAAGCCTTAGGACCAAAGCCACGTGCCCAGTCTACGTATGTCAAAGAGATTGCCATACTTGAACCTGTTCCACTAATGAGATCAGAGGGTGGTTTCGACCCCCTCCTAAAATATCTCCACGACACTAGGAAATTAATTAGTTTAGGTTATAGCCTAATGGGCCAAGCCCACTTTGTAACCTAGGTATAAAGGTATCCATTGTACATATGATATGGCTAAGTGATACATATTAAGAAATAATAACCTAATCCCTATAGGAATTCTCTAGGATTTTGTGCCCACTACTCTTTGTGTGAACATTTTGGTGCCCATCGTGGGGCCTGGTAAAATGGATCCTACACCATATTTTTCAAGACCTAATCCTTGTTTTGATCATGGTGAAGACCCGGAACACGCGATGTGAAGAGGGCAGCAGACGTCAGGGTTTGTCCGATCACAACGATCAGGTGCAACATCTCACCAACATGGTGGAAACCTTACAAAAAACCATCGCCAACCTGTAGTAGGAGAATTCAGAACTTAGAGGCCAGAATAGAGGGGAACGTGAGGCCTCCAGCCACAATACTGGACAATCTGCTCGTCAGAAGGCCGCTGGCCAGACTTCATACCAGACAGAGACAGCCAAATATGAACCTGAGCTATCTGTCGCTGTACACCCCTAGACCGACCCGATAATGGAGGCTCCCACTCCCCCCTAATTACAAACCTCCGTCAATAGAGAAGTATGACAGTAAAGGTGACCTAGAAGACCACCTCACCATATACACCAACACTATGTTACTGATAGGGGCGTTTGATTCCCTCTTTTGTCAGACTTTCCCTACCACGTTGACCAAGTCGGCGCTCTGTTGGTTCTCTCACCTTCCCTTAAGGAGCATTGCTAGTTTTTCTGACCTGAGCAAGAAATTCCTCAGTTAGTTTTCCACCAGCAGGGCCGTACAGCAAACGTCGCACAACCTAATGAATCTGTGCCAACTTCCAGAGGAAACCCTAAAATAATACATGGCCCATTTCTTTGAATAAGCCATCCAAATCTAAGACCTCAGTCTAGAGGTAGTGCTACATGATATACAAACTGGTTTGCGCTCTGGGAAATTTACCGACTCCCTGACCAAAAAGCCACCCCTAGACATGGATGACTTCTGAGCAAGAGCCTCTTGATACATTGTTGTTGATGAGCGTGAAGCCGATCAGATTAATCCCATCGATCGAGTCAACCATTGTCCTGAGCTGAAAAGGAGAAGCCCTAGAAGAAACTGAGACAGACATACTGAGGCTTACACCGCGCCCTTACAACACGGGGCTCCTCGCGCTCCCGCCCTCAGGGGAGGGCCCCAAGAGGTCAGACACATCTAAGTTTTGTGAATTCCATAGGGCCTACGGCCATGGCATGCCACAATCAGATAAAGCACCTAATCCGACAAGGACACTTGGCGAAGTTTGTCGCAGGAAAGAAGACATAACCCAAGAGGGATTCCAGAGGAGAGAAAAGGAACGTCCTGATCAAGTAGAGCTCCAGACTCGAAACTGATCACGAGCCCCCCGCTCTCGATCCCCGAGACTTGCAGGAGATAGGGGAGATGAATGACGAGTTATACATACCATCTTAAGAGGTTTCCGGGGAACTCAGGCACGCCGATCACATCAACCAGGACAGGTAAATTTATTGCAGGAACACTTGGACTCGACAATCATCATATTTGACAGGTTGGACTTCCCTAAAGACGAACCAAATTGAGAAGAGCCAATGGTGGTCACCATGGGGGTCGAAGACTTTATGATAGAATGAGTGCTCATAGACTAAAGGAGTTCAACAGACATCTTACACTGGAAGGCGTACCAAAAAATAGGTCTCTCCATCCATCGGTTGAAAAGGTGTGACGGAGCTCTTCTCAGATTTTTTAGTGATTTTGTGTAGGTCTTAGGATGCATCGATTTGAGGACCAATTTTGGGGTCAGAAAAGATAGCCGTGCAATTATGGTCAGATTTCTAGTGGTGGACTTCCCTAGCTCCTACAATGCACTGTTGGGACAACATTCGCTCAATGCCCTAGGCGTCATCGTCTCCACCATACACCAAACTATGAAGTTTTCGCTCGGAAATGGTAGAGTATGAGTCATTAGGGCTGACCCAGAGGTGGCTCAGGCGTGTTATTATGAGAGCCTCCACCCCAAGTCAATGTTCATAATTGAAGAAGATATGGAGACGAGTTTCGACCCTTGTGACGATAAAAAATACGATAGGCCTCAACCGGTAGAGTCATTCAAACTCATTCAAGTCGGGTCCTCCCCTGGCCAATTCACACGGATAAGTGTTATTCTCGAGACAGGCCTAGAAGAAGCCCTAGTCAACCTGCTGAGAGCAAATGCAGATCTCTTTGCTTAGAGCCCCATTGACATGCCCTGGATTGACCCCGTTGTGATCTGTCACTCCCTCAATATCGAGCCAGATGCTAAGCTTGTATCTTAGAGACCTCGAAAGATGGGCCCTGACTGAAAATAGGTAGTCAAAGAGGAGACAAACAAGTTGGTGTCCGCCAATTTTATCAAAGAAGTCAAATACCCGACCTGGCTGTCAAATGTGGTCATGGTTAAAAAAGCGAGCGGAAAGTGGCGAATATTCGTGGATTTCACCGATCTAAATAAGGTATGTCCCAAAGACCCCTATCCTTTGCCTAGCATTGACCATTTGGTGGATGGTACATCAGGGTACAGGATTTTGAGTTTCATGGATGGATACTCGGGGTACACTCAGATCAGAATGGAGCCCAAAGATGAGGAGAAGACAACATTCATCACGGGCAGACTAAATTACTGCTACCGAGTGATGCCCTTCGGCCTAAAAAATACAGGTGCCACTTACTAGAGGTTAGTGGACAAAATCTCCGCCAAGCAGATCAGGAGAAACATGGAAGTATATGTTGACGATATGGAAGTAGAAACTAAGGAGACGGGCTTTCATGTACAAGACCTGGAAGAAACGTTCACTGAGCTACGTAAGCATAACATGCAATTGAACCCCGAGAAATGCTCTTTCGGGGTCCAAGGGGGAAAATTTCTAGGCTATATGCTCACCTATAGAGGTATTGAAGCAAACCTAGACCAGTGTTGAGCCATACTAGAGATGCGGAGTCCTTGGAGTATTAAAGAAGTACAGCGTCTCACCAAACGGATTGCAGCTCTCTCCTGATTTCTCTCAAAATTTGCTGAGAAGTCAATGCCATTCTATAAGGTGCTGAAGAAGATAGACTCATTCGAATAGACCCCCGAATGTGAAGAGGCATTCCAGGACTTAAAAGCTAACCTTGCATCCCTACCAATTCTGACACGGCCAGAAGCAGGTTCAGAATTAGTTCTTTATCTTTCCGCAAGAGCCGAGGCGGTAAGCTCAGTTCTAGTTCAAGAAGACGGCCCAGTCCAGAGGCCAGTTTACTTCACTAGCAAGATGTTGTAGGGGGCTGAAGCTCGATATCAGAGAGTCAAAAAATTTGCATACAGCCTTGTTGTCGCCGCAAAATAACTCCGCCCCTATTTTCATAGCCACCAGGTGGTAGTTCAGACCGACCAACCACTCAGGAAAATCCTCCAAAAGCCAGAACTTGTAGGGCGGATGGTAGCCTGGGGCCGTGGAGTTATCCGAGTATGGAATTCAGTATGAATCTCGAGGACCCATTAAAGTCCAAGTACTTGCAGACTTTTTAGTAGAGCTGGGAGAAGACAAGGATGAGTATGACGCAGAACACGGACTATAGACGCTTTCGGTAGATGGATCCTCTAATACAAAAGATAGTGGAACAGGTGTTGTTTTGGAATCTTTGACTGGCCTAGTGGTCGAGGAATCACTAAGATTCCAATTTAAAGCTAGCAATAACCAGGCGGAGTATGAAACCCTTATTGTGGGTTTACGAACAGCCATCGACTTGGGCGCTCGGTGCATCCAGGCAAAGACCGATTCCCAGCTGGTAGTCTGACAGATTGAAGGGTCATACCAAGCTAAAGACCCGACCTTGGCAAAATACCTGACCCAGGTAAATGAGATAGTCAAAGACTTGAAGCACTTCTGGATCGTCCTCGTCCCGAGACTAATGAACGAACGTGCGGACATATTGTCCAAGATTGCCAGCACGGTAAAGGTAGAGAACCTTAAGACGATTATTTAGGTCACCCTGGAAAAACCCACGATCCAGGAGGCCCGGCATGTTCACCAGGTAAGTGAAGCTTCAATTGCAAATACATAGGATTACCCCTATTGTAGATTTTCTGAAATAGGGAATTCTCCTGAAAGATCGCCAGCAGTTACAAGTTCAAGCAGCCAATTGCATCCTACTAGATGGACAGCTCTATAAGAAGGGCTTTACCGTGCCCCTCCTAAAGTGCCTGAATGAAGAACAAGCCAATTACGTCATACGAGAATTACACTCAGGAATCTGCGGCCTTTACGGAGGAGTCTGTCCCTTAGCCGCCCGAGTTCTTCGAGCAAGGTACTTTTGGCTCACTCTGAGAGCCGACTGTTCTGAGTTTATCAAAAAAATGTGACTCATGCCAACGCAATGCTAATCAGATCCATGACCACCCTGAGCCATTGCATGGAATCTTGTCCCCCTGGCCCTTCAACACATGAGGGATTGGACATCCTGGGACCTTTTCCCCTAGGGAAAGGATAACATAAGTGGATTTCTTGTAGCAATAGATTTCTTCACTAAGTGGATTAAAGCTGAAGCACTTGCAATCATCACTACAACCAAAGTACATACCTTTACTTGGAAGCATATCATCTACCGATATGGACTCCCTCACACTATTATCTTAGACAATGGCTGATAATTTACAAACACAGGTTTCATAGAATTCTGTGAAAATCTAGGTATCAAGCGAAAGTTCTCCTCGGTAGAACACCCACACACCAATGGACAGGCTGAAGCGGCGAACAAAGTCATCCTCCAAGAACTTAAAAGAAAACTTGGACAGGCCAAAGATAGATGGGGGGAAGAATTACACAGAGCACTATGGACCCATAAGACTCCTTTTCGACTTACATATGGGGCCGATGTCATGATTCCGGTTGAATTGGGTGAGCCTACTCTCTGACACCTCACTTATAAAGAAAAGAGTCAAATGACAAAAGAAGACGGGAAGACCTAGATCTCAGCATGGAAGAATGAAAAGTGGCATATGTGAAGATACAGGTAACCAAGCAAAAGCCAGCTCAACGGTGGAGCTTAATTCTCCAGCCACGACTCTTTCGGAAGGGCGATCTTGTCCTGCGAAAGGTGGACAACAATAGAAAACCGAGAGAAGAAGGCAAACTTTCCCCCTCCTGGGAGGACCCATACCGAGTTAGAGAAGCGCTTGGAAGGGGAGTATACCGTCTGGAAGAGTTATCAGGAAATGAGCTGCCCAGAACATGGAACACGACTCACCTAAAGTTTTATTTCAGTTAATCATTGTAAACTAAGGTACTATTTTTCCTACCGGAGAGGTTTTTCCCACTGTGTTTTTCTCTTGGGAGGTTTCAATGAGCCCTCCCCCCCCCCGATTATTCTCAATAAAGGTTTTTTGAATTTTTCAATCAAGTAACAGGGCCCATTTAAAAGCCCGAGCGCAAAGTCGATCCCTCGGCAAATACGTTGTGAAACTTAATAATCGTTCAAGTACGAAAGCCCAATTGCGGATTCGATCCCTCGACAAATACGTTGTGAAATGTGAAAATCGTTTAAGTACGAAAGCCCGAGCGTGGAATCAATCCCTCGGTAAATACATTGTGAAACTTGAAAATCGTTCAAGTACGAAAGCCTGAGCGTGGAATCGATCCTTGGCAAATACGTTATAGAACTTGAAAATCATTCAAGTATGAAAGCCCGAGCGTGAAATCGATCCCTCAGAAAATATGTCGTGAAACTTGAAAATCGTTCAAGTACCAAAGCCTGAGCGCGGAATCGATCCCTCGGCAAATACGTTGTGAAACTTGAAAATTGTTCAAGTACGAAAGCCCGAGCGCAGAAACAATCCCTCGACAAATATGTTGTGAAACTTGAAAATTGTTCAAGTACGAAAGCCCGAGCGCGGAATCGATCCCTCGACAAATACGTTGTGAAACTTGAAAATCGTTTAAGTACGAAAGCCCGACCGCGGAATCGATCCCTCAATAAATACATTGTAAAACTTGAAATCCGTTCAAGTACGAAAGCTCGAGCACGGAATCGATCCCTCAGCAAATACGTTGTGAAACATGAAAATTCTTCAAGTACGAAAGTCTGAGCACGGAATCGATCCCTCGGAAAATACGTTGCGAAACTTGAAAATTGTTCAAGTACGAAAGTCCAAGCGAGGAATTGATCCCTCGACAAATATGTTGTGAAACTTGAAAATCTTTTAAGTACAAAGTCCGAGCGCGGAATCGATCCCTTGGCAAATACATTGTGAAACTTGAAAATCGTTCAAGTACAAAAGCCCGAGTACGGAATCGATCCCTCAGCAAATACATTATGAAACTTGAAAATCGTTCAAGTACGAAAGCCCGAACACAAAATCGATCCCTCAACGAATACGTTGTGAAACTTGAAATTCGTTCAAGTATGAAAGCCCGAGCATGAAATCGGTCCCTCGACAAATACGTTGTGAAACATGAAAATTGTTCAAGTACGAAAGTCCGAGCGTGGAATCGATCCCTCAGAAAATACGTTGTGAAACTTGAAAATTGTTCAAGTACGAAAGTACGAGCATGGAATCTATCCCTCGAAAAATACGTTGTGAAACTTGAAAATCGTTCAAGTATGAAAGCCCGAGCGCAGAATTGATCCCTCGGCAAATATGTTCTGAAACTTGAAAATCGTTCAAGTACGAAAGTCCGAGCGTGGAATCGATCCCTCAGCAAATACGTTGTAAAACTTAAAAATCGTTCAAGTACAAAAGCCCGAGCGCGGAATCGATCCCTCGACAAATACGTTGTGAAACTTAAAAATCTTTCAAGTACGAAAGCCCGAGCGTGGAATCGATCCCTCAACAAATACGTTATGAAACTTGAAAATCGTTCAAGTAGGAAAGTCTGAGCGCATAATCGATCCCTCGGCAAATATGTTATGAAACTTAAAAATCGTTTAAGTACGAAAGTCCAAGCGCAGAATCGATCCCTCGGCAAATATGAGCTCGTCTTAACTCACCAATATGGATAAACGATACGGACAAAGCAAATGAAATAAATCACACCACATGCAAGAACATGGATAATGGCAAGGAAAAAAGCAAGCAAAGTAAAACAAGTACGAAAACCTAACTTTCCATTCATAAATTAAAGCGTCTTACAGGAAGAACAAAATAAGAAGAAGCAAAAAATTCAAGT
Source organism: Clitoria ternatea (assembly GCA_037962975.1). Taxonomy (NCBI): domain Eukaryota; kingdom Viridiplantae; phylum Streptophyta; class Magnoliopsida; order Fabales; family Fabaceae; genus Clitoria; species Clitoria ternatea. Next base: position 6,351,124 of record CM075674.1, read on the forward strand.
ATCAGTAGTGGGGTCATCAACGGAAGGAATCTCAGCAACCGAGGTGTCAGGGGCGGGAGTATCCACAACTGGAGTGCAATCCTGTAGAGCTCCGGAACTCGGGTGAGCCTTTGATCCAACACCCATAGCAGTTGCGGCAGTTACTTCTTCTTCCCCTCCGAGTTAGAGAGGTCCACGATCTTGCCATCCACCACAATGTAGAACGGATGAACACCCTCCAGGTTAAGCTCCAAGGAAGGGTTCAACACGTATATCTACTTCTGACAAAGATCAAACAGGGCCACGTATTTCGCCGGCAGTTCCCCCTCCATGAAGCCTGCGTAGGCCTTCCTTTCTTCCCTCTGTTTCTCCAGTGCAAACTCCACACCCCTCAACTTCTCCTTGACCCCCTTTTTGGCCGTACACACCAAGGAATAGAACTTCTCTGCTGCACCGAGGCATCTCCCTAAGTTAGCACATTGTTCCTCAGCGACGGCCATTTTTGCCTCCACTGACTTCTTCTCAGATCGGGCCTCCCCCAATTTGACCTCGAAGAATTTCAAGTCATCTGCCAAGCTGCCAACAGCTTTCAAAGCATCTCCGAGCTACAAGTTAGAAAACTTATTGGCTTCCTTCAGTGAGTCCCTTTCATACTCCAGAGCCGCATTCTCCTTCCTCAGCTTCACCAATTCACCCTCCTACGCGGTAAAACGTTTCTCCATGTGTCGGGTCATCGCCGTTGAGCGCAGGTTGAACATCTCCACTGCCCGACACATTACCTTGGTGGTGGAGCCTTCAAATTTCTTCTCGTCTTCTTTGAAGATCACCGTGCGGTCAACAAAGTCGGGCACAGGGAAACGGACATCCCAAAATGACTGGGCGGGGTTATTCGTTCCGTATAGGGAGCCGTTGGCGAAACTCTCCCACCGCCGGTCCTTCAGCTCTGTCTCACTCGACAGAATGCTAGCAATCCGCTCGGCTGTTACCCGCTCACCAGAAGTGGTTCCTAAGACCTCAGGACGAGTTAGTGACAAGTCTCCAATGAACCCTTCTTATGTTCGGGGCTGTCAGAAACCAGGATAGGGATGGGCGCCTCATCTCTTTCCCCTACAGTACGAGGAGGAGATTCAGTATGCTTGACCTCTGGAGTCTCTAACCTGACATCTTCCCGATCCCTCTCTTCTAGTGCATCTCCCCCCGAGCGAGACCTCATCGTTACTCGCCCCGCCTTCTCTTCCGACTATGTGGTTATAGAAACCACTGAGATAGAAGTAGCCATAGTAACACCACTGGTTCCGCCCCGGGTAACTGTTGCTTCTTTAGTGCCACCTGTCTTTCTGACCGCTTTGGAGCATGCCCCCACGTACCGTTTCTTCAAGTTCTTAAGGGATATCTTCTCGGGGGCCATATCAGTTGCACAAACACAACACATTCAGTCAGAAGATTAAATCGGGAAAGCAATACAAGGAAGAATAAAGTTGAAACTACTCTCACCTATCCAAGCATCAAGAGAGCCCGGAAGAGGGGATAGGGCAATCAATGCCTGAGAACTAAAATAAACCCCCACATCCTTAGTTAAGAACTTGGCATCTGTCCTTTTCGACAAAGAAAGATCATCCCATGAGACTCAAAATTGAATGGGCGTCTGGGTCCAATAGAGAGGAAGATGAGGACGGGTATCAGGGTAATGCAAAAAATCTTCCCCCGGAGGGTCCAACTCGACTTGGACTTTGAAGAACCCCATTTTAAAATTCTTATAGGACTGGTCAAAAGCCCTAATCAAGTTATGACAAGCGACACCCTTCAGTGAAACCCATCCTCCAGGAGCCCCGCCTTTCGGGATCTTCACATTGAAGAAGTAAAAAAATAAAGGCATGGAGGGAAGGCGGCCAAAGTGCTCACATAAGACCTCAAAGACCTTAATAAACGCCCACCCGTTCGGGTGTAGTTGAGTGGGGGCGACATTGAAGGCATTCAGTACCCTGACCACGAAATCGGAAAAGGGAAAAGACAAATGTCACCGAGAAAAAAAGGTCTCGTATGCGAAGGTAAAATCTAACTCACTCGGGTCTGGATGCTCATGACACACCCTATTGGAAGTACAATAGCTAACACACTCCACATGACAGGCAAAAGATGAGTGAGTGAATGACTCCCTTTCCCACAACTTAGCCACTGATTCCTCACTCTGGAAGGAAGAAGAAATGAGCAATACCTTATCCTTCACCCACTCATACGAACTCACTATTGCATATGCCATTTCCACCCTCAAGCAAAACCAATGGAAGGCAGAAGGGTACTAACCTAATGGGTAATGGGAGAAAGATACAAAGAAGAGAGGAGGAGAATGATAACTTTGAAAAATCGAAGCCTAGTAGTCTCTGATAGAAGCGAAGAAAAGTGCAAAAGTGAGAGAGTGAAAGCCTAAAGAGCAAGAAGGAGAAAGGCTAAGTCCATTTATAGGTACTAGAGTTAGCGCTCCATCAAGTCAAATCCAACGGTTAAAATCGAAGGGTTTCGAAAGCCAACATCCGCGATGCTTTAGGAAACATGTCCCCAGGGAAAGTAATGAGGTTTAAGTCTGAAGAGAGATGATGCTTTGGGGAAATTTCCAAACGAAGTGACAAGAACTCCAATCCAACGGAGGAGAATCAAGAGGCTTCCTGATCAACGGGCTAGGGGATTTTAGACAGCCTAGAATGAAACGACGCACTTTAAATGATGTATTAATGGCTTAGGGATTCAAAAACAACGTAATCATAACAAGCGCGTACACCTCCGCACATGGAAAATGGCGGTTATCGAGTCTCCACCATGTGGCAGGATACTACAAGCCCTCACTTCAACAAATCAATTTCCCTCATAATTAGCGACGTTCCTCAGAAATCAACGTCTCTGGGAAACCAATATCTCTCGGAGTCAGTCCAGCGAATCAGAGTATTCACTCAGGAATGCTCACCCGGACTCGGTTCAACAACGTCTCTCGGAAGCCAATATCCCTCGGAGTCAGTCAAGCGAATCAGGGTATTCACTCAGGAATGCTCACCTGGAGTCGGGATTTCTGGCGCTAAGGAACCGACAACATCCCACTCGGCCGTCGAAAAATTCGATTCGAAGATGGAAACTCTCAACTTACACTTAGCCACCTCGCTCAGCCCTACACCCAAGGCTCGTGGCTAGGGGGCTCCTGTTCCCCCCATGAGATCGAAGGGTGGTCCCCACCCCCTCCTAAAATATCTCCACGACACTAGGAAGTTAATTAGTCTAGGTTATAGCCTAATGGGCCAAGCCCACTTTGTAACCTAGGTATAAAGGTATCCATTGTACGTATGATATGGCTAAGTGACACATATTGAGAAATAATAACCTAATCCCTAGACGAATTTTCTAGGATTTTGTGCCCACTACTCTTTGTGTGAACAAAAGCAATGATGAGAAATTCAATATATTGACTAATCGAAAGAGTCTAGAACACTTACTGGAACACCAATTAACTACTACTGAACAAAAAAAGTTGATTGAGGTATAAGTACGAGGAGTACGAGATCAAATATATCGTCCAGAGAGTTGATATTCATCGACGTAATGTAGAATTCCAAGTGGGGTAATGGGTTTTCCACAATCTTCATCCATTTCGACGATCAACTATGTTTAAACGAGCATGTCAAAAATTGGTTGGTCGATACTTTGGTCCTTGCAAGATCCTTGAACGAGTGCTTGACATCTCAGTTAATGATCATAGGCAAATGGAAATGAAACTAGAGCAAATCTTACAATACAGATAGGTACATTAGGGAATGCGAACACTACAAGAAGCTTTGGTCTAATGGAAAGGGTCTTGACAATGACAATGTCACATGGGAAAGTGTTGAGGAGCTACAAACTCATTTTCCAGAATTGATCCTTGAGGACAAGGATCCTACTCAACTGGGGAGGAATGATATGTGTCCTCGAGGGATAAGGATTACAAAACCCAATTCTCATTATGTCTAGGATATTCTTATCTTTTATTAGTTAGTATAGATAAATATCTAATATTATCTTTCATTAGATAATAGATGCATAAAATATTATTATCTTTATTAGCTAGAGTTGTTTGATATTGTTATCAAGTAGATTATTAGGATTTGACAAGTATAAATAGGTTGCTTGTTACAACTTTAAGAATTAAAAAAAAAGGTATGTAATTCCAATTTCCTTAATTTGTTATGTTTTAGTGTAACATGAACCTTATTAAAATATTTTAAAAGGATAGGGGATTTAATTAATTAAAAAGTTAAAGACTTATTTAAATTTTATTAAAAAGATAAAGACTGGAATAATAATTGAAGCTATAATATATTGATTATAGTTTCAAAATATTAACTTTTAATAATTTATATAATTAACTAATGTGAAAATATTTCACTTATTTTATGTTTATATATAAAATACAAATTTAATTATTTATTATTAAAATAAATGATTATCTTTTGATATAGTATTTAAATAAAATTTATAATTAATAATTGTAATAATTGATTTTATTGTTTCTTTTTTATATAACTTGTGTATCAGCCGCTTCCAGTTAATTGACTGGGTCAATATATCATTGTGGTTTAATTGTACTAACTTGCCTGTAAGTCATTGAGTTTCGTACTTTCGTTCATTAGCCTCATTCTATTTAAACAACTCTATTTATTATATGTCGAAGATTGTTCGATGGTTAAATGGGCCATCCCTTTATATACATTCCAATTCCTAGGGCAATGATCTAAAAGGTTTTCTGTACCTTCCGGGACATCATCAAGCATCTGAAATAGACCAGGACCACAAATAGAGACTTGATTCCCCTATCCAACGGCCAAGTGTCCCATTACAGAGACTGTTGCGCATATAATGTCTCAACTATGGTTCTATTTCAGATAACAAAGGAAACCGTGGTATTTGGCCAGTCTTGCTCCATGCAAAGGGCAGTGCCAAAAGGTCTGAAATAAAAGCAACATATGCTTGTAGTTGTACCAAAGAAAAAGCAACATGAGAAGGGTCACCATAAGAAAAACGACAATTGATAAGAAGCATCATCATCGAATCTTACAAGTTAAGTCACTTTCTTTCACTTGGCAATCATCATCCTTGTTTTTGGTTGATAGCGCAGAATGCCAGCAGCTAAATTTTCAGAGATTCCGCATCGAATTAAAAATCAAGCAACATTGAAAGAGATAAAAAGCGAACGAACCATATCCGGATTTTTTGCATTCTCATTTTGTTGCTCTCAATCTTCCAATGTCCCAACAAAATTTAAAGAAATTAATTGCGGGTTTTTCATTAAAAAATCAATTTAGGTACATCTTTTACTATGAGAGGGAAAAAATATCATAATATATTTACAAGTAATAGAATTGCCTTCAGTCAAATTAATTAGAGCCCACGAGAACTTCCACAAGCCAACTAAGAAATACGACAATAGTATTTCAAAATTGCAGGCCTGATGTTGATGGATAATTCTTGTATCGAGTCCCCACCAGCAAATGTCATACCATAAGCCCTGTCACAAAACTGAATTTAAGATGTCTGTACCCCACCCACATCAACACTGCTTCTACACCTCTGGTATCATTGGCACCTCAGAGATGAACAGCAAGCAAAACTCCAGTACCTGGCTCATATGACACAGTATCATTCGTTGTTTCCACATGTGATATAAGCAACCACTAGCAGCAAGGGTCTCTACAACATATGCTGATTACAGATTAGGAATGGAATAGCAGAAAATACCTTATATCTTGTGCAGAATAAGATTTTATTTCTAATACTTTAGCTCAGAGAGGTGGCTGGGGCATGAGCTTAAGATTGACGGGACATTTCTCCCACAAACTGGAGAAGATTTTTGGCCACTAGCAGCAGAAGAATTTTCAATTTGTTGCAATTGCGAAGAGTTCCCCGGCAAACTAACTTTACTTCCTTCCAAATTTGGCTTCAAGTTGCCACCACTAAATGGAGTTCCGGTAGGTGTTGTGCATAAAGATTGGTTGTTATTAAGTAGTTGCTGCCCTTGGGGTGGCAGGGAAGTTTGGTAATTTCCCCCAAAAGAAATTTGCATATGACCCTGCAAAACTCTCCCTTGCTCCTGAGAAAAATTTTTGAGGGTTGGAGTATTAGATGTTACAATGGATGAGTGATGAACATGAGACTCTGCAGTTCTACCAGAGGCCTTAGTGTGAGAAGTTTGGTTAGAACCTTTGCAGTGAGCAAGAGTCTGTGAGAAAACAGGGGCATTGCTAGCAAATTTTGTAGCAGGAGTGGCATTGGGGGATGATGCTTTATATCGAGTAGCCACAGCAGGTTGCTGCTGTTGCATACCATGCTGCTTCTGAAGCTGAAGCAACTGTGGTGGCTGTTGAGAACTTGAAGCATTACTAGAAAGAGGCACACTTGTTATCGCGGTTGAAGCAATGGTGTGACTAGACCAGTTTCCATTCGTAGGAGATAGCACAAAGTTCAGATTTTTCGATGAATTATCAAAAACAAGGGTGGTTGGCCCATTGGCTGAAAACTTCCCATGAGTGGTTTTCTTTTCATCATCTTGGTGTGAAGAATTTCCTCCACTCTTTGATTCAGTGTTTGTATACGTCTTTTGCTGAGTAGTATGAGGTACGCTTGCAGCTTGATATCCTTGCCATGCAATATCAGGCAGGCTGTGAAGTAACATAGGGTTATGTGCCATGGATGAAAAGTTAAGGTTAGAAGGAACACTGGTCCCATTAAATCCAGTAAATGATATTGCAAATGCCTGAGATGGTGTAACCTCTGCTCCTCCCTTTAAAGACTGTTGCTTTTGCTGTTGCTGTTGCTGTTTGTCCCCAAAATTTCCACAGTTGCCACCAACAGTATCTGATGTTGCAGAGGGCTTGAAAGATAAGTTCACTGGCTGAACTGGAACTGGGAAGTTCTGCTGCCCATGCAAATTCTTGTGAGGATAAGATGTTTGATTAGAAACTGAAGGTGCATTCCCTCCACCCATCTCAGGCTCATGCTTACGAAGATGAGAGAGTGAAGTCTGTCGCTTTTGTGACTGTTGCTCTACAGTTGTAGAGGTCAATATACCATTGCCATTAGCTTGCACACCTTGAGACTGCTTATGAGATGATGAACTGCTTGATGTGGTTGAGTTAAAATAACTTGGTTGAACCAGTGATTGTGATTGAGGGTGCTGTTGAGGATGCTGAACAGGATAGAATGTTTGAGAAGAGTAGAAAGACCCACTGAGTATATGTGTTGCTTGTGCAGGGCTTGCACCTCTAATTGAGGCAGTTGCTCCAAGAGAAGTTGAAAAAGGGTATGAATACCCATTATTGGGAACTATGGTCATATATGGAGAACCACTGCCTGAAAAACTCGGGTAGCTAAAGCTTATTGCTGGAGCAACTGCTGTTAAAGTTGAGGAGGAACTACGTGATCCACCAACTAAACTCTGAGTCTTACTGTATGAAGCAGCACTGTTAGGGGAATTCAAGCCTCCTGCCAGGTTAGCAGCTGCTGCTACTGATGCTTGATGATGCCCCGGATGATAAAGAAAAGCAGGACCATGCTACATTCAAAATTAAAGCACATTAAATTTCCACATTGAGGACCACCAATGAAATCAATAAAATAGATAAAACCCTTATTTTTAACACAGTATAGAAACAATTAAATGACATGACCATACCACTAGATTACCAGTTGACCCAGGAATTGGACCTTGTTGGAGTACGAGCTGCACCCTATTAATTGAATCAACTGGACTGGCATTATTAGAACTTTTGGCAGCAGTAGGACTAGCATTGCTTGTGGCAGCACACCTTTTCTCTTGAGCAGCATTTTGGTTTACTACTGGCGAGTGCTTTCGAGACTGCTTCCTAGTGATCATACTTTCTGCAGAGGGCACACAGCTAATATTGTTGAGTTTTGTGCCACAATGGGAACCAGAGCCATTAGCTGCTGGCACAAATGACTTCGTCTTTGAAAATTGCTGGTGTAAGATGTTACAAGCAATGTAATAATGGGTTGCACATCTCTTAGGTTGTGATTGAGAGCAGGCAAAACTCACATGCTGCACATTTAAATTACGAAGGAAATGTTCATGGTACTGTTTAATATAGATACCTAGGATGTTTATCACATGAAAGAATAAAGAATGGGCTCAAATAAGTAGAACTAAAAAGAATAACTTGTGAGAAAATATAATACATGTGGTGTTGTTGATCCTGCGATTTTATCCATCTTGGAAACTGGCTGCAATGGCGGCGTATATCTGCAAATCATAGCTATTGACCTTAGCAGAGTCACATTATTGACATGGCCAAACTAGTAGTAATTTAGTAAATTTGGAGATGCATAAGAATGAAGAGAAAAGCATATTCCTAGGGGATGACGATCTTAATAGACTAGTACCCAATAGAAGAGAGACTGCTTGGCCGTCCCAATTCAGCTGTCGACAAAGGCATTGAAACAAATTGAGCTGAAAAAGGATAGAAGCATTAAGAGACTATTATTAATTAATTAACAAATGGTCAGAAACAGAATCTATATATGGTGGATCATGTATATAAAAAAGAAAGCCAAAATTGTCAAAAATATCAAATTAGATACCAGTTTTCTCTACTTTGGGTTTTGACGATATTGCAGGTAGCTCCTTATAATCCCGCTCTTCTAATTTATAGTTTGTCCTAATGTCGTTGTCATTGTTTGGCATCTCCAAATCAGGCTTTTGCACATCCAACTTTTCCTTATGTGTGACCATCTTTGCTTCTTCAATTTCTTCCGAAGTTTTTTCTTTCTTAACAGGTCTTTCCACCTTGACACAATCTTCCCTCTTCTACAAAATTGTGACAAGTTGGACTATGTAAAACATTTAAATGGAAAATAAAAAATAATTTCAAGATTTACAATCAACCTACTCACCATTCCCACATCCAGTGCCAAAACTTTACCCTCTGATGTGAAATCACCCCTTGATAAGTCATCCCTTTCTGGTGACAGCATCATAGGAGGAGGAGCCTATTGGAGAAATACACTTCAAAATTTTGACAGCAAAAACAAAGTGAAATGCAATATTAAAGTGAACAAGGATCCTCACCATCAGATCTATCTCAAACTTGCCTACTCGTTGGTTGCTGACCTCAGGAACATCAGACATCCTAATAAATTGAGCCACAAAGAAATGGGGACATTGATCAGATATCAGAATATGCCTGTTTAAGATCAATAAAAAGCCCACAAAGGAAAACTATGTTTTTGGTTCTCACTCTCTTGTAGAATCTGAATCCTGTTTAACAGCATCCAATTTGGAACATGGGGGGGATTTCCTGGTAGGGGAGACGGATCTTCCATCTGAAGCATCACCAAATCGAGCATTTGAATGCACTTTATCTTCCTCAATGTCCTTTTCTGGAGGATTAGATGACCCATTTTCATGACCAGTAGCACCAGCATCATGACAATCCACATCAGCATGTGGCTCACTCTGAATTCCAACTAACTCCCCAGTCAACTTTTTCGGAACCGGTGTGGAAGATTTGTTGTCTTCCACTTTCTTCTCTGGTGATAAAAATGCCAAAGAAAAATAATCAGAAAAAAAAAAGAAAAATAATAAAACAAAATAGAAAATCTGGAAAATTTGAAACCCACCAACATCCTTAGAAGGCACAAAGTGATTGATGCTAGTTTCAAGGTTCTTAGAAGAAGACTCATGGCTCTTCTTCAAACCGTAGAGAAGCTCAGCTATCTCAATCTCGATGTCCGATGAAGACGATTTCGATGTCTTAGTAGCAGCAGCTTCAATCGTTTTCTGCAACATACCATACCCTTCAGAACTTTGAAATCCTTTTCAAAAAATCGAAACAAAGTGAAAGATAAATAAACGCGTCAATACCATCTTCTTCCGAACAGAAACATTCGACGAAGGCGAGGCCGGTTCAACACTGCATCTTCCGGGAGATTTCGACCGTTGCCGGGAATTCTGATCCCCCCCGACGCCGCTGCCGGTTGCGGAGACCTCGTGAGACCTCTTCACAGAAACTGTAAAACAACAACACAGAAAAGAAGAAAAAAAAGTAAAACTCAGAACCTAAAACGAGTGGAACAGGAAATAACAGAGACTTATTCGGAAAGCGCATTTGTATATTGGCAACCTGAACGAGCTTTCCTGGGAACTGTGACGCCGATCATCTCCTCCGTTATTTTAAATGGAGGCGGTTTGGCCGGCGTGAAGCTCCGGCGATAGTTCTGATCAGCCGCAGACGACATCGTCGTAATAGGAGAACGAATCTTAGAAACATCAGCGATTAAAACGTCATCGTCTTGGTCGTTTCCAACGCTTTCTTCAGTGCTTTGTTCACCTTCGTCTTTAAGAGAGTGAGAACCTCGCCTCCTCTTTCCTCTCTTAACTCCCCTTAACTCCACCACTCTTTCCTCTGACATGGAACAACAATCGGGTGAGAAACACAGAAAAACAGAGAAGAAACAGACGGAAAAAATATCGTGCAGATACCAGACGAGTCTCCAAGAGCGATAGTTCGATGTCTGCGTCTAGGTAAAGCGTTAGTGGAGGAGGCCATGGATGATCTTCTCGATTCTCTGGCTCTATCCATTCGCAACTTCTTCTTATTCTTAGTATTATTCCTTCTCTCATGTAATCAAACTGACTCGCCGATGAATAATTTTCCAACACCGGGGTGGCGCGACACCGGAATTTCACCGTCAACGGCGGCGCTCAATATTGGGTGCGGTGTATGAGGTGTGTTGTTATTTTCATTTCGCTCCCGTTTGCTTTATTTAAAGGGATAATTATTAAACGTAATAATGAGTTAATTAATTAAGTATCGTATAGTACTCCTATGTTCTTTCCCACTTTTCTCCTTTCTTTATTATATATGGAAAAGGAGAAAGGGGTTCAATGTTTCACTTTGACTATTCACGCATCACACTCGCGCAATCTCGCTTATCCGACGGTCTCGGTTTTCCAGTGCCAACATGGCAGAGAGGGAATATGGAACGCCAACCTAAAGTGGCCGTGTCTCACTTTATTTATATCTTTTCTTTTTCTGTAATAAATAATATAATAAATTCTCTTCCCCTAGTCCACACGCACCTACACTCGTATTAGTGGAGTGGGGTGCGGTTGGGTAGGGTGAATATAAAATACAAACTACGAGAAGGAACTTCTTAAATTAATTTTTATTCTTCTGCATTAGAAATGACAAGATTTTAAATTATACATCTATATGTAATATACATATGCGCTTTCATTTTAATAAACTTAAATATATATTATATTATATTATATACCAAACCCAATCATTCAAACGCTAGCGTTTACAAACTCCATACGGTTTATATTTTTAAATTATTTTTATTTTTAATTCATTTTATATTTATCAATTAATTTTATCAAAGACATTTTTATTAAATAAACCGTTAGAGTAACATACTAACTTATAAAACGTGGGTTGTTTTTTTATATCTTTTTATCTTCACTAATATTCTTTTAAAAAAAATGTTACTCTTTTTACATTTAACAACTAATTATATTAAACATATTGTAATTCCATCTAATAATTTATTAGTTTTTAGTTTTCAACTTTCTATTTTTAAAAACTTTAAGCTAACTTATCCGATATATTTTATTTATCCATTGAAATAAATAATCAGCTAATATTATTTTATTGACGTTGTAGATTTGTAGTAATGTCATATCTATCTGTATAATCTTCTCATTACTTATTCAAAAGAAAATTAAGTATTAAATGAAAAGGTAGCCGTATTTAGTATATCTGTAAAATATAAAAACATATTCAATGTTTTCTTCATTCGGTAAATTGTAAGGTTGTTAGAGAAAGCTGGGAAATGAATTGGAATTCCTGATTTAGGGATGAGAGTTTTAATTTTGTATTTTGAATATAAGATCAATAAATAAGCATAGTTTTTGCATAAATAAGCAAAAATATAAAAAGGTAACGCCTAAGTTTATTAAATCATGAAAGTAGCAAATTCTTCTGATTCACTCCTCTTTCTTCCTTGTCTTCCTAAGTTGGTAAAGATTGTAATTTTCAATTTGTTTATTCCCTTGCTTAATCTTGAACCCGGAATCATCATATAAAAATTCATCTATAAGATTAGTTTGTCATCGTGTCATTTTAATTTTCAAATTCATATTTTGCATCATTCGTGTGTATAATTCAATTAAAATACCACGATGACAATGACATACATATAAATTAATAATTAATTAACATATTCATTAAATACTATTGAGCATAGTATTTCAGTTTAATTGCCCGTGTCAGTCAATGGTCAAATTTTTGATTATGTATATGTAATATATTAAAAAATACACTCATTCACGATGACAATGACATACATATAATTTTTTTTCTTTTTTTATATTGCACTCAAATTGTATCTTAATCATAATATTTGAAAACTATTAAACATCTCAAACTCATCATGGATGGTCTATGGGGGATTTAGGCCGTAGGTTTAAGGTTATAAATTCAAATTCAAAGTGTGGAGATTTATAATGAGGGATGTTAACGGGACAAGATAGGTATGGGTACCTTTTTTTTTTATTTATGTCTATAGATAAAAATAAAACTCGTTCTCACCTGTTACTTGTATGGGTATTTGTTTTACAGGTTTTACTTGTTACCTGCACGGGTATTTGTTTTATAGGTTTTTTTCGAGTAGCTACTATCCACGAGTATCCATAGATTTTCATAGGCACCTAATTGAAATAGAAAATAGAAAATATAAGAAACATTAAACTCAATTACAAATTAAATAACCAACATCACAAATTACAGAACGAAATAAACTGAAATAAACTATGGTGGTTGGTCGATGTCAATAGTGCCTCGTTGGTCAAAACTCGTGACTGCATGAGGTACTGGGTACAGAAACAAAATGGAGATGCACAAAGTGCACAGGCATCGCATAGCAACACGGGAGAGGGGGCGGAGGCAGGGGGACGCCGACAACTAGGGATGAAAATGGGTCGGGCTTTGAAAGGTTTGAGCTTGACCTACATCAAATTTTCGAGGCCTGAGCATGACCCATTAGCCTGTCATGGGCTTTTTTTAAGGCCTAGTATGGCCTGTTTGAAGATCTGACCCATTTAAAAGCCTGTTTATAGTGAGACTTTTAAAAAGCCAAAGCCAACCTAAAAAAAATTTGTGTTGCATTCCCTCCCAATTTTTTAATTGTGAACTTGTAAAATTAATTTATATTATATAAATGTAAATATGTAATATATATATATATATTATGTTATAAATATATTATATATAACTAATTAACAATTAATCTAATTAAATAGGCCGGCCTGTTGGGCTTCAAAGACTTTTTAGAAATCCTATGGCCTGACCTATTTAGTTAAAAAGGCCTTTCTAAGAAGTTTAAGCTTGATCTTCTATCCCGACAAATCTGGCCTATGTAGGCTTTAAACGAGCCAGGCTATAGGCCCCCGACAGACGGCCTGACTCATTTCCATCCCTACCGATAACATAGAATCAGAATGGGAGATTACTTTGCCACCAGATTGGGTTCTTTCTAATTTGGAGTACTAGGGTTTCTTTAAGACCAATGTGAAATACCAAAAAGACCTGTTAAATATAATTATATATTAATAATAGGAAAGAGTACCAATGTAATTTCATATATATGGGTACGAATACCATTATATCCGTACTTGTCCATTTCTTAACGAGTAGTATAAAACATGCCCCATTTCTTCCACGGGTACCCATACCCGTAAGTTTTTGTACCCATAATAGATTTGTATCTACGTGTATCCACGAGTTCAGATATTTTTGACATCTCTATTTATAATCGATTTTCATTTGGTCTTGTTTTTATATCATGGTTTAGATTTCTATTCTTTTATACAATACTTTTAATTTACAATTTATAATATGTATCTATTATTTTTTATAATATATACCATTATTAATTATTTATTTTTAAATTTGAGTATTGAATCTAAATCAATCCTAAAAGTCAAGTCATAGATGGATATTACCCATACTTTATATATTATTTATTAACTGGTCATATCTTTAGTCAATATAGGACTTTTAAAACATTCTCGTGCTTAGATATGAACATATGGAGCGTAGACAAATATATATAGTTTAATAATGTGAAACTTATAACACATTCCCTTACGGGTGACCTAATAATTGATTTAGACTAGGCTCTAATACTATCTTAAATTTATGTATTAGGTATAACTCAATTCTAAAAACTAGCTTATAGGATCATAATTAGTCTCACCTTATACACTACTAATTGTTCATATTTCCAATCAACGTGGGACTTTCAACACTTCTCTCTCTTGATATTAGACTTATTCATAAATTGATCGAATTCAATGTAAATAAAAAACCTAAAATGAAAAAATTGATAACTAAACAAACCAAAAACCAAATTTGTTTATTACATCATGTTGAAGAAAAATCTGATCAACGTCGAATCATTTAAACCAGAACTCATGAGATTTATTGATAACTAGCATTATGAATTCTAACTTAAATGAAGTCATTTGTTATTGATAAGTCTTGAAAAGACTTAATAATTTCATCTTTAATTTAACTTAATCCATTAAATATTATTTAGTTTGACATTATTATTTAATAAATTGTCATTAATTCTTGTCTTATTTATTTAATTCAAAAGTGTTTAAATTGTGTAAGAAAATGGTTAAAAAAGATAAGTATATAAGGAAATATGTTTATTTGTAAATTCATTAACCTAGCGTACATACGCTAGAAGGCCAGCGTACATACGCTAGGCATTTATTTGTTTGCATGTGCAGGATCAGGTACAAGACACCACGCTCAAGCGAGAAAGCTCCAAGCTCAAGCGTGAAGGATCCATGCATTCACGTAAAAGGGAGGGAAGTCACAGCATGCATTAAAGCTTCGACCACGCTCAAGCGGACACGTTCACGCTCAAGCGTTAAGTCACAAAATGCATAGAATAAAGTATCACGCTCAAGCGCCCTTGGATCAAGCTTAAGCATGAATTCTCCTTGTCCAGTTTATACTTCTCCTTCAACGTCAAACTGCAATAGTTCTTCTTAATTATTTTGTTTCAAGTTGCTGTTTATGTTGTATTTTAGTAACTTAAGTATTTTATGTAATTAGTTTAGTTATTTTAATTATTAATTAAGTTTCCTTTGTAATTAATTAGAGTTAGTTAGTTAGTTTAAGTTATCTATATATAGTTGTAAATACTCTGTAAAAAAAGAAGGAGAGAACACACAGAAGCAATAACACGATTCATTTTCTCATTTCTAATCTCTCTCTAATTCTTTTCTCTCTCTAAACTCTCTCGTCCATGTCTCTCCATATTCCTTCGACTGAATCCATTTCCATGGGTTTCTAAACCCCTAAGGTTAGGATTGCTGAAGCTTCCGATGGAATCTTGAAGCTGCATTGAGGAAATTATCTTCCGAAGCAAGAGGAGAACAAGCTGAGAAGTGGATCTACTCTGCTGAATTGACAAATTCAGATCCAAATGAAGAATCTCACCAGCGAGGAATCATGGTTGAGACTTAGGTAACTTCTAGCTTCCTAACTAATTCAGGTCTAGTAATTAGGTGAATAGTTAGGGTTCAACCCCCAATTTCGCATTAGATTTCTTTGTCACTAAACACCTAAGGGATTAGGGTTTAATGCTTAGGAATTAGTGTTAGTCACCTAAGGAATTAGGGATTAACCAACTGTGAATTGTCCTCTTACATCTGAAGCTTAATTAAACCTTAATTGCATGTTTCTTGATGAAGTTGTAAGCTGAAGTAATCCTAACCTAACTTCCATCAATTACATTTCATCTATTTTATTGTTGTTAAAAATACAAAAACATAGAAAGTATAAAAAGAACAAAAAACAGAATGAATTCTTCACTGTGTTGTTCTGGTTCAGCTTGTGCTAGTCCAAAATTGTGGTAATTACCTCAATCCCTGTGGGACGATCAAATATATTACAAATTTAACGATTGGTGTGCTTGCCAAAAAAATATAAATCCTCCGAGAGTTACACACCAAGTTAATGGCTCAGGATTTACCAATCAGTTATCACTTGATGCGGGTGTTTTAGTGTTTTAGGAAAAGACCTAAGCTACAAAAGAAAGAGGGAGCTTACGCATAAAAAGTCTGGAAGACTTAATCGTAACATGAACTCTTCAATCCAAGATAAAAAAAGAATCTAAAAAGATCTTGCATTTCGCTTCAAAAGTAATTCTCTCGCATCAGAGTAACTTACCTGACCCAAACTTGAACAACATCATTTCAAGCTTCTGTAAATACAAAAGTATCAGACCCTGTCATCTCCCTTCAAACCTTTAGAAGCAGTCTGATACATGAAGCATCAACGGTCATAAGTCATCTCTATCGAAGTATAAAGAAAAGACTCTTGAAAGAAAGATTGACTAAATAGGGTGGATTTTAGTCTGAAAAGCAACTAAATTTCACCTCTATCTCACGCATTCAGAGATTCCCTGAATTAAAGTTTTCCTTCTTGGTGGAACTAGTGCTACATCTACTCCACCTACGACTGCACACTCCTAAAAGCTCTCGTATCTATATTACGTGAACAAAACGTCTCTCTCTCTCTGTGACAACAAAAGCTTTTACTCTTTGTGTAACCTCAACAAGAAGGTTTTTATCCCCTATACAACAACTCTCAACGATCATATACTTAACAGACTCTCCCTGAGCTCAAAAAGATGATTCTATATAAACAAAATCAATCTCTTCTCCATGAGAGCCTCTTGAAAAACATAGAAGAACATATGAGGAGAGAAAAATCTATCACCGAGAGTTAAAGATAAAAACAAGTACTAGAGAGCAAAATGAAAAAGAGAGAGAGAGCTTTTAAAAATAAGAAGATGAGCTAGAATACACCATGAAAAGTGTAATGGAAGAAGAAGAAAAATCATGAATGAGCATCAGACATTCATGCACTTAATCTCATATGAAATGAAGAAATGGCAGTTTATTCAACAACAAGTAACTCTACTTGGAAGATCTGCCATGAAGACAAAGAAAGCTCACTATGTGCATTCATCTTTCTACTTAGATGCCATAATAACTTTGGATGTGCCTTTGTGCACCCAAATGCATATTATCCCAAGTCATGTTTTCTGGCTCAATACATTTTCCAATCATCTTTCACTCTCTGAATGTATTGAGCCCTATGGGAAAATAAGCCATCTCCTTCTTTATAAACTGATTTTTGTGGTTTATCATTTAACTCTACTAAGTCAAGGGGCTTATTTTATTTGAGCTAATTCTTCCAATCCTCCAGTAGTACAGGTCTGGTGTGTTGCCAGACTTTGTTAGTATGGGAAACATTGTTGGCCTGGAGAGGCTTTTGAAAGAATACTCGGGGTTCGAGCTAGGAGTGGCTCATGAAAGAATACTAGGGTCTGCCTCAGGAGTGGGTGCTACAAAATAATACTCATAGGAATCTAGAGGGGTCTTGTGTGTTAAAGCACGGGCTGTGCTTAAGCCAGGAGTGGCTGGAATCAAGAATACTCAGAGCATGAGTTGTGCTCAGACCAAGAGTGGCCGGAGTCAAGAATACATAAGGGTCAGGAGTGGCCGGTGTCAAGAATACTTGGAGCACGAGTTGTGCTTAAGTCAGGAGTGGCTGGAGTCAATAATACTTAACACCTGATGTAAAATGTTTTTACAAAGTGAAAATCCTTCAGAATTGAAGATACTGAATGTAGTCTACAAGTTAGAGGTGAGCCAGTATAAATTGCTTGTGTATTGTCTCTTTCTCTCTTAATCTTTACCATCAAAAGTCTGGTGCATTATTATTGTTATACTCGATAGTACAAGTCTAGCAAAAATACACTCGTTCAATCAAAGTATCACGTTCTCCGTCTCACAAAAGTCTGGTTCGCTGTGCTTAACGCATTAACACTTAAATATCACTTTTTGGTTTGAAAAAAGTGAACAGACTTATTCAACCCCCCTTCTAAGTCTGTTCTCCAAACCATCACATCATATCAAATTTCATATACATATATATATATATATATAATCATCTGTTGAGAAATATAACAAATATAAGCCACGAGTTATATCTCACTCGGGTTTTCATAACTTGACGTAACTCTGGAGAAGATAATTTTCGTTTACCCCGAGCCGTTTACTTGGAGTTTTAGGACTTTATTGCAATTGTAATTTGGAGAATGGTTTTGAACCATATAATCTGTAAAGAATATTGTTGAATCATATAATTTGTAGAAAACATTGTTAAATCATATAATTCGTAGAGAATTGTTGAGCCGTATAAGTTGTAGAGAGAACATTGTTGAGCCGAATTGTTCTCGTATTGTTGAGCTGAACTGTTTTACCTCATTATGTTACTTGGTGATGCTACATTTGCCTCATTGTCTTTAAAACTTCCGACCCGATCAGCTTCAGACTCCTCCAAATTCACATAACGTGCCACCTTCTTTCTGAAATTATCCATATTAGTTAAGGGGTTTTTTAGCCAAAGATTCAGAAAACTTACCTGGACGCAATCCCATTTGTATTGCGTGAAGGGCCACCTCCAAACTTAGGTCTCGGATCCGTATGGCTTGCTCATTAAAATGAGCCATGTACTACTTGAGAGTTTCATCCCGAAGTTGTCTCAGATTCATCAGGTTGTGTGAGGTTTGTTGTATCGCCCGGCTGGTGGCGAACTAGTTGAGGAATTTGTTTGTCAATTCTAAAAAAACTTGTTATGCTCCTCGAAGGAATATGGGTGAACCAACACAATGTGGACTTGGTTAATGTTATCGGGAACGTCCTGCAGAGCAGGGCGTCGAATGCACCTGTGATCGACATGGGGTCATCATGATTTCCTCTGTGAACGGATGGGCAACATAGGGGTTCATGGGGTTGGTGGTATCACGACCACCCGCTCCTTGCCTGGTGGTTTGGGTGTTGTGATAGCTCGAGGCCTCCCGTTCATCCACCACAGGTGCACGCAGATCTTCATTCTCCCTTCGTAATTCTTCCACCGTGCACTGTAGTGTCTCTACAATATTCATAACCTTTTTGTATCTGATCATCTTTATTCGGCGGTGGTGGTTGAGTGTTGCCCTCTTCGCGGCGGCTGTGGTTGTTGTGGGTTGTTACCATTATTGTTTTCCAGGGTTTGTGAGTGGGAACCGTTTCACCGGGTCCCACGGTGGATGCCAAAAATGTTCACAATGAGTTCATAACGCACAAAATTCTAGAGAATTAGTATAGGAAAATAGAATTCTTTACTCAATATGTCACTTGATTATAGAGGGGAGTTCCTAGGCCCTTTTATACATTTGAGAAAACATGTAAAGATTAAAAGAAAGGTAGTGGGCTCAGATTCATGCCCATAATGACGTGTGATGTAAAGGGGAGTAACCGTATCGGAGTATGATTTGAAATATCCTGAATCCTCACCTAAAATAAGGGAGAATGGAAAAACTGTGAGACGCCTCCAAATTTGGAGGAACAATTTGAATAGAGAATTTACTATTGTATAAATATTTTATATTCTATATATTTGTTCATATACAAAGTGAGAATTTTTTAAACCGTATTCTAGTGACAGAGCATTCCTTACATTCTAGCACTGTCTAGTTCAGAATAATAATAAAAATCGTTACCAAACAATTATCGAATCACAAGTAACTTGAACACGTCTAATATAAGGAAAACGCATTTATATTCGGTAGGTAAGTAAAACTCTTCTTTTAGACCCCTAATAAAATGTCTCTAAAAATATTATTTTATTGATAATTAACGTTTTAAATAATTTCAATAAATATTATTTTTTTTCAAAACTAAAATTGGTAAACTTATTTAAGATTAACAGTTTCTCACCGATGTTGATTTTATTATAAATAAAAATATCAAGTAAAATTTAATTATGATATACATAAATAAATAAATAATTTTGTATCTCATAAAATTTATTAATAGCATATTTTAATAAACGCAAAAATCTCATTAAAAATTGTTTTAGAGCGAATTATATGATATATCCCCCGGTGACAAAGCATGTTCCTCGATGCCCAAAGATACCTTTAGCCTTTTTCGACAGCTTTGGCTAATTAGCTTAGCTATAATTAAATCCTCGATAATAAATTAATAATCTTTGCATCCTTTGGACAAGAGAAAAGAGTATTAGTTTATTACAAGGGTGATAAAAATCAAAGCAAATTCATTTTTCTGACACAAGGGAAAGCAAGCACTATATTTTATTTTAAAAAGAAATAAAAGTACACGTTATCGAAACTGTATTATAGAATGCATGAACAAGGCATAAACTAATGGTTGAATTAAAAGATATTAATAAAAGCATCCTTTCCGACACTTTATATAATATGATATATGAAAAGCTAGTAGAGGGATCTCCCATTCCACTTGTCCTTTACTATTAATTTATTGGTAATGCCCTCATGATTAAGATATAAAACTAAGTTTATGCGCACCTTCAACGAGATTTGGTCATTGATTAATGGGCTCAATCCACCTGCACATGACCAATCGCGATTTGGATGTTGATATAATACTTCACTATTAAACTACCTACTTGAGCTTCTTCTATATATATTTTGACCTAAGCTCGTTACCTCACCCAGTACTATAATAGTATTTTTTTAACGAACATGCACAAGTGATGATCAAAATAATAAAATACATTAGCGGATTCTCATTCAACTTAAACAAATAATAAATCCAGAGAAAGAAATCTAAATTTGTTTGGTTTCAATTTATCTTCATAGACAAAAGTAGCAATATTAATTTTGTTTGGATGTACCTGTTGAAGTGGCAAACACTCGTTGTTCCGCATTTCTTGAATAATGAAGACTTACGGGAATGTGAATTTGTTTGTTCCTAATCGTGGATATCGCCATGATTAACAAATACTATATTTATATTATCTTAAATATGTGCTATCATTTAAATGTTTATTAGGTTATTAAAGTTTAACTTCTTTTTTTTCAGTTATCATCAGTAGAGTTGTTATAATATGTTGAATGTTTATAAGAATAGCTTTATAAAATTAGGATTATTATATTTCTGTAAAATGTGTCACTTAGGTTACACACACTAACAAGTCATATTTATACAAGAGCTAAACAATAACCCAAACCTACGGCCCCACTCAAGAGGGAACATTAAAAGTCCTATATTATCTAATATGATTTAAATATATCTTAAACCATTAATCTTTTTATGAATTCACTCTGAAATGAAATCTTAACAAATAGCAATATAGTTTTCAATTCATTTCTAGTACTATACCACAGGTCTATTTTAAAAATAAAAAGCAAACACTTCTGAAAATGCTTTGTTTCCCCTATTTTTTTAATTATCGAGTTTGGGATGACGAAATTATTTAATAATGTTTCTATTGCAAGCTGGAATGGAATACTCTAGACCAAATGTTTTTTAAAAATATGTTCGGTTTATGAATTTACTATTTATACATTCATAATATATTTTAAGAAGTTTTCATAAACAATTATCAACTTTCCACTACAGTCGAAATTTGAATATATTCGGGTTCCAACGAGATAAATAAATATCTGGTCAACTAAACTAAGAATTTAAAAATGTATTTATTATTTACGAGGAACCAACAAATGAAAGCAATTTTTTTATTGCAATAGGGAGTTTGCATATTGGATTGATTTTCAAGAAAAGAATGATATGTTCCAATTAAATCATATAGCAGATTAAATTAGACTTTTTAAAATTTAATTTTAAAAAATCAATCCGATTAAAAATAATTTAGATTAATTTATTTGATTCTTATAAGTAATAAATAAATTTTATTTCATTAGTAAATTTAGTTTTTGTACAAAATATAAAAATTAAATATTCCATCCATTTTTTATTTAAAACATATGTACTTTTAATATTTTAAAATATAATTAAATATTTTTTTACCAATTATACATTTGTCTTTTATTTAAATCAAGAAGGAACTAATTAAAAAAGTGATATGGAGTATAAAAGGAGGAAGAACATGTTAGAAAAATAGATGAGTAAAAAAAGAGACACATTAATTACATTTCTAGGATATATAACAATTTTAGAAGACAAATAAAATAAACTGGATAGACTACTACAAAAATATATAAAACATAAAATAAACTTATAAATGCATCAAAATAAAAAAATAATAAGATAGACCTCTAAACATAAAATTTTTAAAAATAATTAAGTAATGCATTTTTGTTTTTTTTTTCTGGTGTGGTACAAGAAAGTAAAAGGGAAGAAAAGAAAAATACCTAAAACTAAATTGGGAATATATATAATTATATAAATATAAACATAGATGGAATTGAAGTAATTTTTAAATATAAATCCGAAATGGAATTCCATCTAATTTTGTATTCTACCCTTGCATGCTATTAACCATGAGAATATAAGACTTGTGCATAACCGAGCAAGGCACATATAGGCTTTATTTATTCAGTGACTTCACGTTAAATGAGTTAAAATAACATATAATGTGATATATTTAGACAATGACACTTTATTTATATATCATAATAAAGATTTAAAATTTACAAGAATCAAAATGAATAAAATTTTCAGAAAAATGTTTGGTAAATTGTTATCAAAATTGAATCGGTTCGTCTGATCGGTTGAACCGTGAACCAGTTAGGTGATCGGTCCGAGTCAATTCTTTAATAGTATTGGTTCAACCACAGTTAAACTCCAGTTTAATCATAATTTATTTAAAACGGTATCTTTATCAGTTCAATAACCAATCCGGTTCTAAAAAAATGTTTGCGAAGTAGTTGGAATTCTTTCATTGTTGATCATGTGAGTTCAAGTTAGGAAGGATGATGTGTAAACATAGGGAAATAGTAAAATTAAATTCTTATATCACCATTCTACTAATTGCTTGTTTGCTGAAAGTGAGACAAAGCAAAAGGTTTAGCCCACACCTCACTAGGCATGGGCCTCCAGTTAGCTGATACAATTTGTTATTGTGTAAGACAACAAATTAAACTTATAATTTCCGATTGAATATCTTTTTTGATACAGTTACAAGTTTTTTCTGCCTAAACAACCTTGATCAAATAAAAAAAACATCCTTATTATTATAGAATTAATCTTTTTAATAGAATATTTTTCATCTATAAAATTTAAACTCAAAATCTTTCCTCAATTACTTTGGCCTTGCACAGGAGATTAGGAGTAGGAGGATCTTGATCCTCTCAAGTAATTTTTTCTTTCTTTCTTTATTCGCCTGTTTACTTTTCCATTCTACCAAAAAACCAAACCAACCACGTATTGATATTCCCATCTCTTTTTTGTCTTGGGATAATTGTCTCCCACTTCATTACTCACGACGAGAAAAGTAACATTGTAATATAATTATAATTTAAAATATAAAACAATAACATTCAATAAATTTAAATTTCTTTTAGAAAGTTTCAAAGACAAATAAATAGATTAATATATCAAAGGATTACCTAAAAAATCACCGGACATTTTTTTCTTTTCGTTATCCTACACAACTCCCTCAATTTATATAAAAATGACATTGTATCCTTCCAATTTAGATTATTCTCTCATTCATTATGATAAAAAAGTGAGGTCAAAATAATGTAAAAAAACGTAGTGAGTGAAATTTAATGAAACCCTGTGAAAAAATAACTTTTTAACTAATTTTTTAAAAATTAAAGTCATTTAATTTATCCATTAATTATATTAGAACTCGCAAATCTTATTCTTTTTTTATTTAATTAATGTTTATTTTATTAATAACTAATAAAAATATTTTAATAAAAAATTAATTAATATTCATTTTTAAAGAGGTTCTTGTATTAAAGACCGAAGAAATCTCTTAATAAATTCTTATATTAAGATACAAACATACTATAATGTGTGAGAAATCCAAATTAGATGCATGAACTCATCATTTCAATTTGAGAAGGTATCTGTTTAATTCAAAGGTTTGTCTTCCGCACATCAAACATATGCATCACACAAAATTTGACCTTACGATAGAACTCAACATTTACATTTTGTATTACAGCATCAAACTGTCAGCAACTCCTGAAAGGTAGTAAAAGAAGCTACATGTCAAATCCCAAATAGTTAGATAAAAAATCAGGGAGTAAAGAAAATAAGATTAGAAAAGAAGCTAAAACTGATAACTACTACATGGTCATGCATAATTTGATTTTGAAACATGGAATTATAGTCAACTATAGCATCCTGTTTGTATCCTTCTTTCCCAATCATAAAAAGATGTAAATCTACATAGTGTTATTAGTCTTGACCACAGTCAAGTCAGAGGCACCATGTTTGTCTGCATGGGTAAATGAACTGAGTGACTCACGTCCTTCAGCCACCATACCATTTCCAAATGAAGTATCATTGGGGCATCTTTAGATCAACATACTGACTAATTTGGTGAAAGTGTAAAGGGAGGAACACATCATAAAACTGTGCATGTAATCCTTGTTTAAGCACCACATTAATCTCCTATGTCATAAGCTATTGATGAACACATCAGTTAAGTGGAAACATTTAATACCTTTTCTTTCTGTTTGAAAATGGCATCAACCTTCTTCATATACTCATCAGTCAGCTTCTGCATAATAACAAGTACCATGAGAAAAGAATGGAAATTTTCTATTTTTATCTGAAATAATAAGCTTAGCCCATAAATCCATCATTTGTGAAAATAAAGTAAAATAAAACAAATTATGTTAACAGGAAAACTTGACACTAATATGAACAGACAGGTGGCAAAAAAACAAAATAACTTGCTACATTATAAAATGAAAAGTATCCCCAAGGTATAACAAAGACAAACAAAAATCATCACGTGCCTACTACAATTTCCACAAATTCAATTCCATTCTCTTACATACAAAACCAAACATTGGTGTATCTTTCTCACTGTGATTGTCAGGCACAATTTAATAAAGGTTACAATCGCAGAACAGGTAAACTCTAATCTCTGTTTTAGGGGACAGGACCATAATTCTTTTTGTCGCTTTGCATATTGCATGTTTCAGGTTGGGATTGTGATTGTTCCATTACACACAATTGCCCTATTACCAAGAAAAATAGAAAAGAGAGGATGCACAGCAGGAATTTTGAATGGATGGAAAGTACAAAGAATCCTATATGAGTTGTCTTGAGTTACCTGCAAATCACTTGACAGATCTTTCACATTATCTTCAGAGAGCTTTTTCTCCTATAAGAAAATTCCAACAAAGGATTAATATTGAAATCTAACAATCTGAAAAAGGATGGAAAATGACAGACAAGGAAGAAACTATGGAAGATAGTTAAGGTGAGTAATTCAAGGATTTAAACCTTCTCAAGTTTATCATACGCTTTCAACGCATCTCTTCTTATATTCCTCAAAGCCACCTATAAAAGAAGTGCAGAATCATTCAAAGAAAATTACAGACATCTGCAATTTAGCAATAATACTTATTCTAGAAGCATAAAGCTATATGATTTACAGAGCAAGATTACAGTACTACAACCAAATAACCAGCACTATTCACATACGTTGATACCTTTGACTATTACAAGTTATTAAATTGTATTTTTCACTGGATTACAACCACAAGTTTCAGAAAAACAGGGAAAGAAAACAAATTTTGGTATTTAAAAAAATTCAACAATTGCCTGAAGCCTGTTCACTCTTGAGTCTTAACCATTAAAGATGTTCTAGGAAGTAAGGGGACTAAATCCCTCAAATGGGCAATTAACAAGAGCAAGTTTGCCATCTTTAGTTTGAACTGTAAAATATCTAGTATATCTAGTAAATGTACCTTTCCTTCTTCAGCTTGTTTAGCCACTATCTTTGACAGTTCCTGGAAAGAAATGGAAAAAGAAAGGTTAAGGGATCATTTGATTAATTTTCTTTTTTATATAAAAAAGAAAAAGAACTGATTTTAAGAAACAACTTTTTTTTTTAAAAAAAAAACTATTACTTTTAGCTTCTAAAGAAAGCAATTAAACAGATTTACATGTATGGTTTTTTTGTTTTGTTTCAAAAAACTTACAAGCATATCTTTTAATTAAAAAAACAATTTTCCTTTAAAAAGAACACACATAGACCCTAAATTATTGAGATGGCATCATGAGATCAACATATTCATTTAGACTTTCAAGACACTCCCTATAATTTATGTCTAAAGAACCATTTTATAAATACAGCAATCTCAAATAAAATAAATTGAGAAAAAAATTATTTAAATTATGACCAGAAATATTGAGTTAACTTTATCCTGTAGAGATCACTTTCCTCATGGATCATATGGTAGTAGAAGAGAAAATGTTATGCTACTTTGTTATAACTAAATAACAAATGAGAACCAATTAGGAATGAAGTGGGAAAGTAATTAACAGAGAAAGAATAAAAATTCACAAAAACTCTCATAAAAAAATGAACTTAGACACTTAAGCATCAATGGAACTGAAAAATACCTTCCTTCTTTCAGATGTCAACTGTGGAAGACTCAATCTTATAGATTCTCCATCATTATTTGGAGTCATACCAAGAGCAGAGCTGACTATGGCTTTCTCTATCGCTTTCAAGCTGGAAAAAAAGTATATGAATAGCCAAGAGTTTGCTATGTGTTACTCTGCATACTGGACACCATATCAAAACATTCAATCACAATTAAAATTCTTTTATGTAGTGTGATTTAAGAATGCCTTGGATGGGTGCATGTATTCTCAATCAATGGCTACCATAAAAAAATTTAATGGAGACTATGAGAATAAGTAAGGCATATAGACCGTAACATTACAACCAGGTCAGAGTAGAAAAGAATTACACAATAATCTAGGATAAGATCAGTTTAATGTTTCTTATCTATTCCAACCTCTCTGCTCAGTCAAGTAGAAGTGCATAACATACCTTGATTTGTCGTATGGCTGTATCAAAAGAGAACTGGAATCAGGAGTGCTAATTTGAGCAATGCTCTTCAAGCTAACTGGACTTCCATAGTATTCCACCTAGAAACACATTATGAAAGAGCTCATCTACAGAACAAAACAAAACTCTTAACAAATTAAAACCAAATATATTTGATTGGTTTAGTTTAGCATTTAGTTAGTAAGCGATTACATCTATATCCAAATTCGGAACTTTTACCATTATGTAACTATATGTGAACTATGCAAGTTGACCCAAATCAAAAGTAGAAGCTATTAATTTTTCTTGCTACATTTGAGGACTCCCTAGTACTATTAGTAACTTTCAAGAAGAAATTGATAATCATCAGTGAAAAACACTCAACCAATCCAGATAAACTGAAAGGAAAAGAAATGGTAAAAGAAAAGGACGATTATAAACCCTAAGTGTGATCAGTACAGCTTAAAGAATCCCAGAGACATGTCAGCGGTGCCGTTAACCAAACTGTGATTGGGAAAGTGCATTAGCAAAGAAGAGATTGGAGAAGGTAGCATGTACCTCAATTTTGTCGAGCATAGCTGGGTTGGCTCTCCCAGTCCTTATGGAATTGAAACTAGAGCGCACATTTTCAATAGTCCTCTCCATCCTGTTTTTCTGAAGAGGGGAATGAAAAGAAGAACAACAAGACATGCATGAAGAGAGTGAGAGAGACTTACAACATCTTTCTCAATAGCGGCTTTTTCGGCTTCTATCTCTTCAATAGTAGCAGCCCTGACAAGTGGCGTTCTCCTATTGGAAAGGAGAGCTCTGCGAGAAAGTGTGGAGACGCGAGGTAACCTTAGAGTGGCATAGCTCGAAGAAGATGCGAAGG
This sequence comes from Clitoria ternatea, assembly GCA_037962975.1. Lineage (NCBI taxonomy): Eukaryota > Viridiplantae > Streptophyta > Magnoliopsida > Fabales > Fabaceae > Clitoria > Clitoria ternatea. The sequence continues at coordinate 6,378,895 of CM075674.1, forward strand.
AACCTTTGACGCCACAAAATGACTCTGCAAACAAGTGGTGAGTGGTGAGTGGTGAGTGGTGTGTGTGAAGCAGTGAAGAGACAAGAGAAGAAACCGTGAAGGGTTTTCCGATGGTTCTGAAAGATGGGGCGGACACAAGTTGTCGGAGAGAAGGAAGTTGCCATCAGATTGTGGATAATTCTTGCTTCAATACAATCACCCATTCACTATTGTCTTTTAAAATACTTTTGTTCCAGTAAGAAAATGTAAATATAGGTCACCGGGGAGAAAAAATAAAATATAAAATATTAGTCATTACATTTTAACTTTGTTTCGTTCTATAAAAAATTATGAGAAATAATCTGAGAACACAAAAGTATAAAAAAATACAAAAGTTATGAGAATTTAAATGTAATTTGATTGGAAAATAAGTATTGTGCAAATTGTGACATATATTTTTTTTCAATATTTGTTTCATGAGAAAAGTAAAAAAAAATTAAAAAGATTTAAATTACTCAAACGCCTTTACTAAAAGTACACTACTACTTACCGGTGTGTTTTTTTTAATTTGTTTTTTCTTAAAAGCATCTCTCTTCAAGTTTGATAATTTCCCCACACATTTGAGAGGGAAAATTTTTCACATAGCCCCTCTGATTATTTTCTCAATACATTAGAGAAAATGTCTAAACATAACATTAAAGTTTAACACAATTGGAAACAAAGTTATTTAAACATAATAGCAGAGTTGACAAAAATAAAATAAAACAAGTAGTAGATATTTGAATCTTTTTATCTATATAGAAACAACTTTGTTACAAAAGATAAAACTTACTTTAAAGATCTCTATGCTTGTATGACTTCACACTATTTTATCAGTTAAATATTTTATAACTAATCACTTATAATTTTTTAAAGTAGTTTATTGAAATAAATTTGTTTATTAAAACTAATTTGAATTGTATTGAATGACTTGAAAAAAATGTCATATAATATTATAATTACGGGAAAGATAAAAATTATTTTTATTATAAAATATGAAAATAAAAATAATAAATAAACTATTAACAGTAAGAGAACTTAAAGATTTTTAAAAGCTATTCAAGTTACTTTTTTTTTTTTGGTGAACTATTCAAGTTACTTTGAAAAGTTATTCTTTTGCAGGAAGTTACCTTTGCTTTTTTTTTGTTTTTGGTTTTTTGGACAATTTTTTTTTTGGTAAATGGAAGTTACCTATGCTTAAGACGCACTGAATTTTCTCCTTGCTTTGGTTATTTTTTTGGTAAACTGAATATTGTGGAGCAATGAGCCCATCAAACAATTATGAAAGGCAATACGCTAAAGGAGATGGAAATTTTTTGTTTTGAACTTAGCTCGACAATGGATCTGATTACTATTGTTTTCTTGTTTGAGTCCGTAACGTTGATTACTCCTTTTGCGGCCTTTTTTGTGTTTTTGATAAAATAAAATAAAGGTTTTAAACCAAAAAACATAAAGGTTAAAACCTCTGAAAATATTGACCATTTTAGTTTTTTAAATTTGTTGGGATGACTGAAAATACCTCTTCTATTTAATCTTACTGATTTATTGTTCACGATTTGAATCATTGATAATAAATGTTAAAAATAATTATTATTTTTATGAAACCAAAAATAAATATAGTTTATGTTTTCTTCCAAATTGCTTTTCCTTTATGTAAACTTTTTTTTCCTTAGCATATTCCTAAACTTGTGTTAATGAATGTAACCAAATAACTTGGGTTAATGAATGGCACATTTGCGCCATGCAAGTAAATATTGAATACTGATAAAAAAAATATATTGAATATGATAATGAATATCTTCCAAAGTTATATACTATGAGGTGCACAAGTTGGCACACACATATCTGATACGATTGAGTTGTATCAATAACATGAAAATCGATCCTGCAACTGACCCATCACTCAATGTTGATAAATAACACACGAATGATTAAGATTAAATATTTTAAATTAATATATTAATACTTGTGGACTATATGTAATTGAGTATTTGGGTATATTTTTACAATATATTGAATTGGTGTAAACATGCAGATTTTTCTTATCACAAGCATTGCCACGGCAATACAAGTGCTGTATAAATTATGCAAAGCCTTATTAATACTACTCTAGCTCCAACTCCATCACACAGCCTAATTTCAAGTGTATGACTACATTTTGATTTGCTCCCACTAAGAATTTGGATTCAATAGAAAAGATGATAAAGACCCAAATACATTAAAGTGTATAAATTTATATTAAAAAGATAAATAACAAAGTAAGATACAAAGTATTTATACTACACAAACTTATAACTAACTAATCTCACATTCCTATTATTCTTACCCAAAAGTTGTGCATTTTGCCTGTTAATTTGCTCCATGACAGAGTCAGGCTTACATAATAGTTATAAGTTTGCAATCCTACTTCCAAATTTAATTTATTAATTAATGTATATGATTACCCGATTATAATTAGTATCCTATGCGGATCCATTTTCCATGTGACGTTCTTCATTTCTAAAATTGGTATCCTGTGACCATAATATGTAATAGCTGGAATGGTCTCTTCAAGGATTTCTCTGATATCCAGTTTTGTCGATATAAAACATTGAACTTGAATCGTTTTTTCCTTTACTCAAATCTCTTAAATCATGTTACCACTATCGATTTAATCTCTTTAATTAATAAAAATAATATTATTATTAGGATTCCAACCGTTGTCAAGAAACCTGTTGTTTTAAAAATTTAATTACATGGGTATTATATATTTTGATTTTTAATTAACTATTTTGTTTCTCTTTAGAGATTCTCATGAGTACTAGGATAGCATCACTCAAGTTTAGCGTGATGGGTGTAAAGTTTTAATCTTAGATACCTCAATTTTCAATGGATCTAAGTGTCCGTTTAGTATGCAGTTGAAAAAATAGAGTTATGAAAATAGAAAAATCTAAAGGTTAAAATTGTCTGTTTGACCCTAAAATCTTTTTTTAAAGTTTGTCAAACTGTGGTTTGACCAACACAAACATTTAAACAAACACCCCCTAAATCGTCTACCTTTAACACGTAAAAGCCCTAGATAACAAATTACACTAGTGGAAAAAAGACATTTCTCATCGATACTTTTACATCGGTTATTGTATAAGACCGATGTAAAAAGTAAAGGTGGTAATTTTGTAAATATTTGATATGTTTACACCAAGTATTTTATTAAACCGATGTAAAAAATAGTATTTACATCGGTCTAAATGTTAGGACTAGTACAAAAATAATAACTTTAATACATTTTACACCCCGGTCCTCAATGAGGATCTGTACAAATTACAAATTAAAAATTAAAATTTGTGAAATGCTTTTAAACCCATTGAACCCTTTCTTATCTTTCTCCCTCTGTCTTCTCTCTCCCTCTCCTCCCTTTCTCCTTCTACCGCCATGGAGCAAACACTATATGTGCATCATCAATGGTGTCTCAACATGGTTGCTACAGCGTGTGTTGTTTCATGCTCTCGCCACCTACTACTTCTTCCTGTTTTGTTTCCCCTTAGGGTTTATGTCTACAACATGCCTCACAAATTCACCTACGATTTGCTTTAGCTTTTCCAGAGAAGGAGTGACGATGGTGTTGTGGCTAATAGAGGAAGAGAACAACGATGGCCCGCTGTCGACGACTTCAACTTCGGCCTTAACGGTGAAGGCGCTTTTGAAGCTCTCTCTGACCTCCTCTCTATCGCCGAATGCTCCTGTAGACGGCCCCCTCTTATTAGAACGTGACCGTTTAAAGCTCATTGAGTTTTATATCTTAATTTATTTAAATATTGTGAAGATTGAAATTTTGTTCCAACACATGGTACACATCATTAAGGTTACTTTTTATTTTTGATAATTACAAAAGTTTGAGTTCTCCTTTCTCATATGTGTGAAAGAAACAATAAACGAAAACCAAGTCTCCAATGTTTTTTCATTATTGAAGATATATGTAATGTAAAATTCCTCACTTATTTACCCTTAATTTTATGCATTTTAAATAAAATCCTAATAAATTTTTGTAAAATAATTAATTGACAATTAAGTAATGTGAACACCTATTTTTGTCTAGCAAAAAAATATATACGTAAAAAAATAATAAAAATAAAATAAAATAAAATAATTGCATAGTGACCATTGGAATAGTAATCTCCCCCATTTCTATAAATACTCAATCTCTCCTCACTTCCTACCACACTCTCAAAATCATTTTCCCTCTTTCATCAATCTTCTTTCATAATTTTCCTCAATCAATGACCAATAGGTGCCGAAACAGAGAGGAAAGAATGAGGGAAGAAAATCAATGTTTGGTGACTACCTTCTTGCTCCTTATAGCATTTGTAGTATTTGCCCTCTTTTGGGTATTTTATTTATGACCACATGTGTAATAAATAATTTTAAGATTTTAAAATAGTTTATATTTCCATAAGAGTAAGTGATCACTCATTTGTACTCAAAATAAATATTTTTTTCAAAAAAAATTTAAAAATAAAAAAAATGGCAAAAAATGGGCCCAAGAAAAGTTAGGAAAAAATGAAAAAATGGACAAAAAAAATAAAAAAACAAAATGGACCCAAAAAAGGGCAAAAAAAGAAAAAAAGAAGTTTTTGGTATTTTTTAGGTGGGACCCAGTTTGGTTGCATAAGTGGAGAAAATGGGGAAAGTTGGTACCAAATTTTGATAATTTGGAAAAGGAAAAAAGTGATGGCATTTCATGAGGGATTTAAGGCCAAATTTTTTGTATAAATAGGGCATGATGCAAAGGAAAAAAGAATAAAAGAAGGAGGATGAGAGAAAAGAGTGATAGTTTTTTGTGTAATTTTTTAGAAAAACTTGTTTTAAAAAGTAGAGATATGAAAATATTGTTGGAGAATGTGTATGTTACTCTAGTATATTTTAGTATGTGAGTTTTATGACCCAAATTACCATAAAAATCTTGTAACTGATTTCTAAACACTCTTGAATTGAGCCCAAACAAAACCAGAAATAAGAGAAATTCACAGAAAATTGATTTCCTAAATTCTGTTCTTGTTCTTCATTAATTGTTACTGTGTTAAGGTATTTTTAATAAATACGAGAATATTTCTTTATCTCTTTAGTGTATTTTTATTTTATTAATATTGCAATTTTTTGTGGAATTTTATTTATAATTTGATTGTCATAATTAGGATCACAATTTCATTTAATTTTTTTAGTTCCTTTATTTCATATATTTTATTTGGTGTTTGTTATTACTGTTATCATTATTATTGTTATTTATTATTTTATTTTGTGTTATTTTGTTGTGTCATCATATTCCATTCCATTTATCTTTCTTTATTTATTTTTCTGCACTTTATTTTTCTACATTTATTTATTTATTCATTTATTTTTCTACACTTTTATTTTTCTTTATTTATTTTTCTGCACTTTATGTAACATCCTAAATTAGAAATTATTGGCATGTAAGATTAAAAGAGAAATAAAATTAATATAAGAGATTAATTAAAACAAATAGTAAAAATTACCTATATGTCTCTAAATCATTTAAATTGATAATTCTCTCCCTTTTTCCTTTTATCTTTCTCGAAGCTATTAGAGAAGGGAAAAAACTTCATTTCTTCTTTCTTCTTCTTCTTCCTTCAGTACCGCCATCCTACCTCTTCTTCAATTTCTCTTGAATTCATCAAATTGAAGTGGAAACCAAGCCCATTTTCCTTCCTTTTCACGTTGGTAGCCATGGTTTAAGGGGGAAAGCTTGAATTCTTCAAATTGAGGTAAGATTGAAGAACACCCACATGGGTTTTGGTTTATCATTGCCTCCATCCTTTAATTCTATCAAATTCATGAGTTTCAAAGCAATTGGAAGCCATTGATATAAGTGGAGAGCTTAGGTTTTCAAGAACCTTGAGCTTTCATGGAAAAAGTATGTTGAAATGGTTCTTGATTACTAATTCTACAAAATTGAAGCTTGATAATTATTGTTTCAATGAAATAAGGTAGTTTCGGAGTGATTCGGAGCTTGGAGCTTGATTCGGAGGCGAGTTCGAAGTCGATGTCTTGGTTCGATGAGTTATACCTTACCGAAATGGTTCTAATTTAACGATTCCTAACTTGATAAGCGATATTTGTATCGATTTTTAAATTAAAATAAATTGTTATAAATTTTAGGGAGTTGTTTGATCTTGAGGAATAGAGATCGGAGCTTGCGATTAGTGGTTCGCTTGCATTCGATCGGTCTAGGAGCTTATAGAATTCTCCATTTCAGGTAGGGGGAGGTTTTACATTTTAAATGCATGGTTTATAGACGGATTCAAGGTATATTAGTATATTAAATTGTGAATGATATGTTTTATGAACTATGATAATTATGTGGTTTGCCATCTATGGAATCATGAAAGAATGCATAAGATGTAAAGTGTGCTTTGAAATTATTGTGCTATATGTATAACATTCTTAATTTTTAAAATAAATTTCAGTAATTCGAATAAAATTTTGTAAATAATTTAAATTTCAAAACAGAATTTGAATTAAACAATTACAATATCAGTTATACAAAAGTCGACCGACTCTTTTAAGTATACAATTAAATATTTCCCCAGTATTCACAGGAGCCGGCCAAGGCTTCTACCAAAAACAACTATGTACAATCCGAGCAGCTGAGTGACTTCACATATCATCTCTGTGTCCTACATCCACTGAAAAATAACAACAGTAGGGGGTGAGCATAAACATGTCAAATGACAGTTACTGAATCGGATCAAATGTCCAATTCATAACCATACATAAATCAAAATCATAACACATAATCACATCATATTTCATTCATTCGCATATCATCAATAATCATATCATCATGTTATTTTCAATAGCATATATATCAATGCATATGCATACTCAATCAAAATGGATCCATTATTAAGTCTTTTAATTGTGTTGCAACACTGACTCCCCGAGCCATAACTAAGCTCCCAGCTGATCCGGCCATTTTACTGGTACCAAACCATTTGCACCCAATGTGACACCATCACTCTCAGTGACAACGGTCAGTGCCACAGGCTAAAACCTCGAGCCCCGCTCAAGAGGTTGCCTTGAGTCCCACCCAAGGTCTTTTGTCTTTTGCCTTGAGTCCCACTCAAGGTCTTTTGTGGAAACCATATCATATTTTATATTCAACCATCACACATGCATCTCATGCATATACATAAATATCAGGAATCATCATCCATCTCATATCATTATCATATCAACATCAACAATATGAATGGAATATATATGAAAACATAAAGTGTCATATAAACAGGGTCTCAATAACAATTATGCACACAACATATATACAACATAATAATATCACCCCAAATCTATTCATAAACTATCTATTTGAAATGTAACGCTTCCCCTACCTGGAATAAGGAGTTCCAGTAGCTTTACAATTTATAATCAAGTCACTGTCCACTAATTCCGACTGGAATTACAGATTCTGCACTAGTCCCAAGCTTTCTTCGTGAAGAAAAGAAATGAAGATTTAACTTTCTTTGTTGTTCAATGGTTTCCAGTAGAGGATTGGAAAGAAAGGATTATAGATGTTTTCACTTTCAAAAGTCTTCAACTAATCCAACAATAGATGGATTTATATATCTTTCACGTAGAAGAGACGTGAATGAATTGAAGTATTCTGACACACGTATCTTTAATGATAATGAAAGGAATAAGATATTTAATGAAAAGGGGACAACACATTAAAAAGGGTCCCATACTTAGAAAATATCTGAAAAGTGAAGCAGCTAGAATATAGAAGAACAAAACGACGTGGAAAGTTTCAGTAATTAAAATAGTCGTTAATTCCGACTCGGTTTTTAGTATATTCCGACTCGGTTTCAGCCTTCTAGGAATATCTTTCCGAGAAGGTTTATCACAGCCTCTGTCCGCTTGGAATTCCTTCATTCGGAGGAAATTTACTCGAAAAGGTTCCTTCTCATGAAACACTCGGCTTTCCTTCCTCGAAAATGACCCTTTCACAATTGTCTTATTCGGAAATACATTAGTCAGACTTATCTGACTCAGTTATACCTCTTCCCGAGTCAAAGTCTTCCTTTTGTGTCACTCGGAAGTCTTTCATCTGAAAGATCACTCGGAGTTCGAAGTCCAATTCCTTTCTCGGAAATCATTCCACTTGAAAGGATTACTCGGGGTCGAAGGCTATCTTGAAAACGAATCCGAGCACAATCTCTCGGAAACTCTAAAGATTGTTTCGAGCATGAATTAAATGAATTTATCACTCGGATATTTATTCTCCTCGGATTTATTTACTCATAAACATACTCAATCGGAGTTCAAGTCTTTGTCCAGAAGCACTCCTCTTGAAAAGACTCGCTCGGTGCCATCTCACTCGGAAGTGTCATACTCAAAGACACTTCACTCGGCAAACCATCCACCCAGATATACTCCACTTGGGAGTTTACTAATCAGAAATATCGGTCCGAGAAGTACTTCCACTTCTCTCGGAAACAACCCATTCGGAAACGTTCCTCTCGGGGACATTTCACTCGGATTTCGCCTCACTCGAAAGTATCCCATTCGGACACAGCGCTACTTTACTCAGGAATGATTCTCTTAATAATGTTTCACTCGGAAACATCTTAAATTCACTTAAAATTAGTCTCCAGTCTTATTTCACTTGGAATCATATACATTCTCACTTGGAAAATCATAATTCACTCGGAATTTCATCCGGAATTTCTTCTTTAATTCTTAATAAATTATTTTTTTCTAAAAATCATAAAAATTGGGATGTTACAATATGCATGTATGAGATGCTTATGTTATGAAATGTATTAGAATGCTAGAATTGATGATGTTGAAACATAGCATGTGATGCTTATTGTGAATGTGGAAATGTTGCATGAGATGCATTATGTGATGATTTATCATGAGAAAAGATTCCTATTTTATGTGGTTCATGGTTTCGAGGATTCCACAAAAGTCCTTGAGTGGGACTCAGAGATGCCTGTAACACTACCGTTGTCACTGAGAGTAACTGTGTTACGTGAGATGGAAAACGGTTTGGTACCATTAAAACGGCCGGATCAGCTGAGAGTTGAATATTATGGCTGAGAGCCTGTGTTGTAACACTAAGTCATTGAATGTGTAATTCGATCCAAATGTATGAATATGTATATGCATTGATGAGTGTTGTTGAGAACCATATGGTTTATATAGCATTGAGTTATGAATGGTAGTTTATGTATTATTTGATTTTAATGTTTCATTGTATGTTAAAGAAATGCATAATTAAATCGGTACTATGACTGTCATTTAATATGTATGATGCTCACCCCTATTTGTGGATATATTTACAATGGACTTAGGATGCGACAGAGATTGGTGAGAGGGTACTCAGCTTGAGCATGGAGCATTATGTATATATGTACCTTGTACATTATGTACATAGTTGTTTTGTAGTTGCCTTGGCCGGCTCCTATGGTTACCTATTTTGATGCGTGTATTTAGTTTTAGTCTATTTTTGTATTTTGGCTTCTTTATATCTTATTATAATGTTTTGTCAGTAAATGGACAATAAAGGCCAAATTTTAGGTTCAAATAGGAATACAAGCATGAAGCAAACGAGACCAGAGTCCAAGAAGAGTCAGACTTATGCCAAGTAGGCCTAAGGGAGCCATAAAAGGTCTCCAGGACAATTGGGTGGACTCCACCGCCAAGTCGTGGGTACACCACCTGTTAGAAACATGCACTAAGAGCTTATAAAGGACACATTACTTTGAACAAGGCATTTGTGTTAAATAGTTTAACAGCCTCTCTTAATCCCTAGAATGGTAAGTCAATATGAGAACTATTCCTAAATTATCCTTAGTCAAGTATTTATATGGGGACATATAAGTACGTTAAGACCGGTGTGTGAGTGAACTAATGATCTAATCTCACATATCATAGATACGGATGACATCAAGTCTTCACATGAGTACACATTAAGAGTAATGATGTACTGGATAGACTTACCATGAAAATGTTGCATGGATAGTTACACGAGTGTCATAAACGGATTTTAATACCTGAAGTCACTATGATTCACACATGAGGAATTTGTTGTATTAATACAATCAAATTACATTTGTAACAAGGTAGTCTTAAAGGTTGTAATTAGGCAATGAACAAATAATATAGAGGTATGTGAATGAGGTAGATGAGATTTGTCTCTCATATGTAACATAAATAATGTATATAAGCCATTTGATGGAGTTAGACTAAAGAAAATATGATCATTCTAGGAAAAGTAAATATTAGATATTTATTCGAGTAAAGTTTACTCTAGTATTAAGTAAAACGAATTAGGTCATACAAGGATAACAACAACCATGCATAGGATCCAATTGGATATTGTGACAAAAGGAATGGACATATAAAATAATTATCACTTATAGGTTATATTAATAATAAATAGTATTTAGACATAATGATGTTTTGCTATATGTCACTTTTATTTTATATTAATAATAAAATAGTTTATTATTAATATGACTGAGTATTTTACCTATAAGGTCACAACATAGAGTAAGCCCATTAGAAAACAATTTTATTTTAGTTGGAATTAAATAAAACTATTTGAGCCTAACTCATTTAGAATGAATCATGAGCTCAATCATCAAAGAATAGCTCATAAGGTCAAACCTTAATCTATAAATAGAGCATAAGATGCTCATAGGAAGTGGTTCATAATATTATTTTCGTAAAAGTTACGAAATTTCATACTCTGACAAACTAGCATTTGGAAGTACAAATTCTAGTGGGAGTACTCGTGTGAACTCCTTAAAGACGGAGCTATAATTGCTTCGGTCGATCATCTCACGTGCATCTATATGAGGTAATCCTTAAAACAAACTTTTATTTTCTCATGTTTGCTTTAAAACATGAATTTGGCAAATCTCTATAGGAATCATTTGTGTTGCCGTTGTCTGATCCTTTAGGATTCCCTAACACCACCTTGGTCATAAAATTTGATAGGCCTTGTTTTTATTTATTTTTTGACTTTGTTTGGACTGGTGCCCAATTATGCTTTACTAAGTCAATATTAGGGGGTCATTGCATATCTAATTAGATTTAAACACGTAAGGTTTTTTTAAAAATGTTTATAGTTTTAGTGGGAAAGTTGTTCGTAGAGTACTCTTAGATAATTGCAAAGAGATAGTGATAGGTCATCTATTTTCTCAAGGTAGCATTGTTTTTCTTATCTTTGTTTTCGTTTCTACTCATTCATGATGGTGAATGGTATAGGTCTCTTTGTGACCTCCACCATCATGAGTGAGTAGTTTTCTTTTACTACTTGGAATTAAAAGTAATCCTAATTTAAGAACAATGTGATGTAATTAAATCTTTTTATTAGTTCTAACTCTATTTTAGTTCTATATTTTGTTAATATATATTTTTCATTGCCTCCCTCTAAACTTGTGATAATCGTGAGATTGTGAATGATTGTAAGAAAGACCGAAAAGTGAATCTATGGTCAGTCCTTGTTAGAATTGAAATAGGGGTAGGACCAAGAGGTGAACCCAATAGAACCAAATAAATTAGAATTAATCTTAGGCGACTGTTATTGAACTTAGTTCCTAAAATTAGGGTGAAACCATGTTCCTAAGAGTATCTCTAACTATCGTAGCTTCGTACGTGTACTTTGAATTATGTTTTCTTTATTTTTATTTTATATTTTTAAATCTCTAAAATCAAACCCTTGAACAGTCAAACTATAACTTTCAATAGAATTGATGCTCAATAAGTGGATACGAAAACGTCTTATACTATTACGAAAAAACTCGTGCACTTGAAGATACTATCATCTATGTCCATCGGTTGATGATGGGTACTAATGTGTCTATTTTTTTGGACCCACCACCAATAGGTATAATCATAAACAAACTGCATATAACCGAGATATATTGATATCTGATCCATTTGATTTGTTTTCGGTTTGGGCCGTGCAAGAAGTTTTTTTGGGTCCTAATAAACACAATTTTATTGTCAACAGATAATTTCATTGGTTTTGTCTAAAATGGTCCTTCTTATTTTTTGACCATTCATAATTGACATATCAATTTTGACAATTGATATATATTTAAATAATAGAAATGGTCTAGGTTAAAACTTAAAAAACCATTTAAGTTTGTAAGGTTGTACTTCTTATAATGAAATATAAGTTTTCTTCTATACCAACGTATGTGATGTCAAACTAATATTTTTTAAATACTTTTATTCTCGAATATCATTTCCTTCTCTGCCTACCTTCTCATGTAAGCCTCCATTTTCTCTAAATCTAAGTCACACGTCCAATTTTTATAAAGAAAAGAAAAAAGAAAAACCACACGTCCAACAACTATTCTAACAAATTGCGCACACACATCCATTATGTAAAAATTTCAACACAACAATACATGAGGGACCATTTTAGTAACTTCTCCAAAGGGGAATATAATAACAATTCATTTCATCACAAGAAAATGATTGAGATGATCCATTCCATTTTTCAATTAGATAGAGGGAACTTGGAAATGCAAAACAACACAAGAGAAAACAAAATAGCAAAAAATAACCCTGGAGTGACCACCGTCAAGCCTTTCTTTTCCCTCATGACCCACCATCACCATCGCTGCGTCTTAGTGACCCTTCTCTCTCCGTCATGAGCCCCCAACAACTATGATTAAGTACCAGAACGCCTCCACCTCTATTCCCCCTCATTCACCATTTCTAACCCAATTCTCTCCTACTTTTATTTTTAATAGTAAATTTACCCTCAATTACTATTTTTCCAACTCAATTTCACTATAAACCACGCACAATCATTACAATTCAACTGACTTTAACTCAACTGTCAACCAAACAAAACTTCATTTATAAAACCTCAATTTTTTCAACCATGTTTACAAAAGTCTAGTTTTCTCAACTCTGTTAACTCAACTGTGAACCAAACACCCCCTTACTTCCTTATATGTGATTCCATTGGGAAACCAGATACCGTGAGTCACCTCACATGCTTCACTCATAGTCTCAAAATAAGAGGGACCATTATAACAAACACCTAATTTCATATCCCATTAACACCGTACAAATCCCCTTTATTGTTATACTACCAACATTTTCAACAATAGAGGATACTTCCATTTTCGGGCCTCATACAACTTTTGCTGTTAGTTTTCCTTGTCTCCGAAAATAATTGATCGATATTGCAATCCTCTGGATCTTAACTACTAAATAACTCACTCAAAAAGGAATAAAAGCAAAGATTTGAGCCCTTATTTGTTTTCACCAACACCTAGCGTGTCTTTTCAAATTTATGTTATACTTACGCATATAGGAAACGAGTAACAAAATCGCGAAATGCATCAGGTGAAGGTTATGCAAGTCGCCTTTTCTCTCTCTTTTAAGTGTCCTGTAATAATAGAATAACAGTTTTAGCCTTGTAATTATATACATTAAAAAACTGGATGAGAGAGAGCATTTTATATTTATTTATATACCAGTAATCAATGTATATTATCTTTGCATTAATTTTTGTTGGCTGTAGTTTTCTTAGAAATTTCTATAGATCACTCCGTTTTCTCAAATCTAAATGAAGAGACTTCCTGTTATCTTCCTCAGCAGTTAAATATAGAAGCACAGATGCACATCAGATCAGATACTTAATAAACAATTAATGAAGATGAAGAGAAGAAAAATATTGAGGGAAAAGGAAATGACTGCGGTTGCTGGGGACGGTGGTTGTACTGCGCTGACTTGCTGAGGAAGCGGAGGCCGAGCCGATTGAAGAGCCGAGGTTCGCGCTACCCGCAACCCGATAACAGCACGCGCGGTTGCACGTGCATACACAGTCCTAACACGGGACGAAACACAGTGGAAACAAAGTAAAACAAAAACAAATAAATATTGTAAAGTAGCATTAGCAAGCACACTGTAATATGATAGGCGACAAGGACAAAAGAGTCGCGTATATAACTACCCCCATTCCCAAACGCACCTTTCAGTCCTCTTGTTTTAACTCTCACCAACTCTACTCAGAGCAGAGAATCAAAGACAAGAGAGAGAGAGATCCCTCACTTAAGCCATTTATTTCTCTCAGCACCAAAGCGTGACACTCTCTTTGCTTTCTTACCTTCCATTCTTTTATTCTCTCTCCCACATTACATTACACAGATTCAATTAAAGCCAGCAATATAGTCGCTTGGGCTGAGAGTAGTGTGTGAGAGAAGACTCAATGGAACTCACTAAAGTCACTCTAGAGATTTTCTCCAAACTTGAACACAAATGGCTCTCACACTATCAACCCACCACCAAAACCCGCATTCTCAGCATTGACGGCGGAGGAACCACTGCCATTGTCGCCGGCGCTTCCCTCATCCACCTTGAGGATCAGATCCGTCTCCATACCTCCGATCCCCACGCTCAGATCGCGGATTTCTTCGACATCGTCGCCGGCACTGGCATTGGCGCTATCCTTGCTGCAATGATCACCGCCGGCGATTCCTTCGGTCGGCCTCTTTATACAGCCAGAGAAGCTGTGCATCTCGTTTCCGAGAAAAACTCCGAACTCTACAAGGTCAAATCCACCGGAGTTTTCCGCCGGCGCCGGAGATTCTCTTCGCGGAGCATGGATAACGTGTTGAAGCAAGTCTTCCAGAGAAAGGAGAACGGTCAGTTATTGAGCATAAAGGACACGTGTAAACCGCTGCTTATCCCTTGCTTTGACCTCAAGAGTTCGGCGCCCTTTGTGTTCTCACAAGCCGACGCGTCGGAATCTCCGAGCTTCGACTTCGAGCTCTGGAAGGTGTGCCGCGCCACGTCAGCGACGCCGAGCCATTTCAAGCCATTCCACTTCACCTCCGTCGACGGTAAGACCTCGTGCTCTGCCGTGGACGGCGGTCTGGTGATGAATAACCCTACGGCGGCGGCTGTCACGCACGTTCTCCACAACAAGCGCGACTTCCCGTCGGTGAACGGCGTGGAGGATCTTCTGGTGCTTTCCCTGGGGAACGGATGGTCGAGCGCGAAGGCGTGCGAGAATCGCACGTGCTCCACGCCGTCTGTGGTTGACATTGTGCTTGACGGCGTTTCCGAGACCATTGACCAGATGCTTGGCAACGCCTTCTGCTGGAATCGTACGGATTACGTTAGAATTCAGGTTCTTTTCTTCTTTAGTGTATCTCTGTTCTCCTGTTTGGTTGCCCATAAAATGAAAAGTGAAATGAATCGCATGAATTGACGGCGTTTGTTGTGTTTCAGACGTTTGGTTTGGGAAGTGAAGCAATGCGGAAAGAGGAGGTGCTCAAGGAAAGGGGACTAGAGTCGTTACCGTTTGGCGGGAAACGGTTACTGACGGAGACTAACGGTAATAGAATCGCTTCCTTCGTGCAACGTCTTGTTGCAACCGGCAAACCGAGCCCGCCTTCTAGTCCCTGCAAGAATTCCGCCGTCAACCCACTCGCTAACGGCCGCTAGTTGTGTTTCGTTTTTTGTAACTTGGTTTCTTCATCAGTAGTAGATTTTAACGCTGTAAACTGTAACCAATGTTCTTTTTCCCTGGTTATGCCAGCTGTCATAGTTAATAGCATTTAATAATTTACTACGGATGATACTATTAGCGAGTTACTTTTCTTTTCTTTTCCAATTTTGATTATGATTTCTTGGAGTGGAGGGAGGCTTAGTGGCATAATGATGGACTTGTTTTTTTACGGAACAGGGACACAACGATTGGACTTGCTGTTTACCGCTTTGGGAGTTTTCTTTTTGCGTCCTCAACTCAATAACCAATTGAAGAGAGAACGAAATAAAAGAAAGAAGTGAAAATGTAACGGATGAATACAAGACAAATTGAGAAAATTTGTAATATTCCCAACTTTTTATATAAAAACAAAAGAACATCAAATTAAAAACACTGATATTAATTAACAATATCATAAGTTTAATTTTTATTCTAGACATATCTATAACATTCAAATAATTAAAATAATTGTCTATGTTTTTTAATTATATTTATAAATAATTTTCAATTTTTTAAAACATTTGCCGCATATGTCAATGTCAAGAAATAAAAAAAAAGGTCTTGTTACCCTGAAAACATGAAGGAAGAAAATAGAAACTTTTTTATTCAAAATTGTGAGGGGATTTTGCTTAGAAATGAAATCGAATGGGTTTTAATGATGTTTAAATTAAAACTTTTTATTTTTTCTTTCATGACCAATACACTTAGGAATTTGTTAATATTTTCTAAATAAAAATAGTATTTAAAGTTAGTATATTTCTTTTAAGACAAGTCTAACATATTTTTTAAAAAAATGTACTTTTAAATTTACGTTAGAAAAACTGTTAACTATTAGTTTCAAAGTCATTTTTCGTGTAATTTCTCTTGAAAAAGTAATCGCGAACATTTTAAGAGAATTTAATTTTTGACACAATAGGCTAGTTTCTTATTTTAGCATTCCTTAAAATTGACCAATCAAGCTTCAGGTGTGTGAGAAAGTCAAAAGTTAATTTTTACCCAAATCGGTAAACGTCAGTTTTGTTACGATTCTAAGGAACACTTTCTCATCATTTATCTTTCTCCTTACTTATTACGTACAGAGGTTAGATTTTTGCTTTAGGAAATGATAACAGCTGTCTTTAAATCAAATAAAGGAAAATAAAAAATCGAAAAAATAATATTAATTTTTAGTCAAAACTTTATTTAATCGTAAAATTTATTTTTAGGTTAATCAAACACACCCTAAATAAAATTGCTTAACTGTTTTTTAAGTTGCTTTTGTTACCAAAATAAAATTATCCTTAATTACCAAAAAAGAAACATATAGTTAACAAAAAAACACGTAAAAATTATGATAGCACATAACAATAATATCGATGACATGGTAAAAAAAATGTTTTTGTCTTGTTTCCTTCCCTTGAGCTGAGTGCCACAATTTGGACCTGGTAGTTATGGCGTGTAGGCGGTCGGGACCAACGATATAGCACAGAAGTCAGTACTCACTTCGCATGTTGACGCATGCCCATGGCCGAAAGTGAAGGGGGGAAGCCCAAATTTCACCAAATGATGACGTTTTGGGTCTATGTCACGTCACTCAATTGTTATTCTCTCAATCAAAATTTTAATTTTTTTAATATAGATTAAAAAGTTATTAAATATATAATTATTTAAATTAAAATATTTTTATTTAATTATTTTTTATTAATAACAAATAATATCTTAATCTTTTAAGTTTTATTTATTAGTCAAATAAAAAATAATAAGAAAGAAACATTAATTATAAAATAATATAATTAAAAAATATAAATTGATTATATTTAAATTTTTAAAATAATAATTTGGGATAAGATAAATTAAAATAACAATAATTTTAAGACAGAGAAAATATATATCTTTTAATAGTTAAGAAAAAGTGAAGGGAGATGAGAAAAATGAGAGATCGGTGAGTTAGTATCAAATGAATATATGTAAAAAAGTGATTTGTGAAAAATATAAATCTAAATCACTTGCGTAAGATGTTAAATTTGTGATCTTTTAATGTTAATGCTTTTCAAGCCCAAACTTAATTTCAAACGAAAAAAAAACGAAAATCACAGAATTGAAAAAATAAATAAATAAGGAAATTAAAACATAATTTTTACCGACTAATTTTCTTAAAAGAATCAAGATATTGGGTTGAATGCTTAAAATCAAGTCAACCACGGAAACTTTGGTGGTTCTTGAACATTAGAACACAAGGTAAATGTATATAGAAAAACACTCATCATACACTATAGCCATATATGTCACTAATCATACTCTATAAATTCTTGGACAAGAATGTTTATAATTTAAGTAATCCGGGTTTGATATTGACCCCAATCTAAAGGTATAATAACACTGGCTACTCAATAGAAAATATGACACCGATGTGGCAGTAACTAGTATGTCTCCCAAAGCACACTGACATAGGACTGAGTTTCTGACCGCCTTTCCATACTGAATAGGTAGGTATTGACAACGTTACATCAGAGTTGGTCTCAAACTAATGCCTATAAATACTTGCATTTAATACACGTAAGGTAACACATTTAATACCCATAAAACTTCGATATTAATTGAACTCTTTGCTAACTTAAGCTTTAAAGTGTTCTTATAGGTAACATCCAAATTCGCCCTTCAACGCAAACCACGACACATATATCAACAAGACTTAAGGATCCGAGCTTCCACTAAACTCAGAGGCATATAATATCGGATCCCACTGGACCGACATAATATCAAGACATAAAGAGAGACATTCCATACCAAATCTTTACCAGATCAACTCATCCCCCTATATTGAACGATTCATAAGCTATTCATGCTAGTTAGCTATACCATGAGGTCACGACAGAATATTCCTTAGCGATAACATGTGGTTAGAGGTGAGAATATTTAGTTTAGGTTAGATCTTGCATAAATGGGCCTAACTTACTAAAAATTTTTATGGTTTGAGTATTGACTTTTACCTGTTAAAGGATTTTTTATATTGGTTGATCTGACCTTTTTAGAAGTCTGTCTACCTTATTATCCTACTCAAAACTATTTTTTTCCAAATAGATCAATAAACAAATATACTTAATTTTAAATATGTCCAGACCCAAAAAAATTAACACTTTTAAAAGTCATAAACATTTTTTTCTTAAATTAACATCTTTTATTGTTTAATCAAATAAAGGCTAATTGAAGAAAGAATACTTGGGACTAGCTTGGAGAAGTTAAGTGTGATAAATAATAATTGAGATCATTTGTAACTAAGTGTAGGTTACACTTAGCTTGTTTATTAGTGAAACAAAATCCTATTATGCTCAGATAAAGACTAAATGTAGCCTTAGGTTATAATTAAAGTGAACCATAATTAAAATTTGCTTGTCGATTCTTTCTGTCTTAAGTTTTTTACCAGTTTTGTTTTAAGTTTTTAGCTTGACAAAAATACACGCCCCTTAAAAGGACGTCTAATTGTGAAAAGAATTTGCCAAAGTTTGTAAATCACATTATTCAACCCCTTCTAGTACGATCATGTGTTATCTTCGACTCCTTTTGTCCTAGGTGTTTTGTTTAATTGATATATGAAGGTTAGGCCAATTATGTTTTCAAAATATATGTAGATCCACATTAGAAAACGTATTTGAATTGTGACATATTTATTGCCTTTTGCAAGATGAATTCTAAGGTTGATCTTAAGGGTGTTTGAATCCTTCAAACATTAAATAACTTCATAGCAAGTCTTCTTTTTTAGTTGGTGTTTCGTATTTAATGCTTTGTCACACTTAGACAACTTTAAAACTTTAGTCACATAAATAATGTAATGTTTACTCATAATTAAAACTTTTGAGGAGTCCAAGAACCTCATATGTTCTTTTAGTTGTAAATTAACAAGTATTTGTTAAGGTTTCAAATGCTTTAAGTGAGTGTGCACCTTAACCTATTCTTCTATTTAATATGATGGAAATATAGGCCACAATAGCAAAATAATTTCTAAACCTAACAACATTTATTCTCTTATCAATAAAGGGTTCTAATAGGTTAAATTTTCTAGTCCTATTGTCGGCCGAACATACCCATGCCAAGCCATAAAAAAAGAAGTGAGAAGTGACACTTGACCCAAATCGGTCTACTTATGTGCTATTTTCTTATATATTTTGGATCAACACGAATTCGATGATTCTACCCAATCTTAAAACCTCTCACTTTTATTGAACAACATTATTGTTTGTTTTCATTATTATTATTATTATTATTATTATTATTATTATTATTATTATTATTATTATTATTATTATTATTATTATTATTATTATTTACACTGTACACTAAAAAATAGAGTCGTGCTAGCTTAAAAAGTTCTCTAGTGAGGGGTTAAGGTTTCTAAGCTTTAATTACCTAGCTTATGGTATAACACTTGGTCTTCCCCTTTCCCTAGAGGGGGATGGGGAGGGGTTTTTATTTCTCCTGCTTGATAAAACTGCCATTTCCCCCACTAGACGCCTTTTACATGGTGTTTGGGGGCCACATTTGGGGTTAGCTAAGGAATGAGGAATGATTTTTCACTATTTTGTTGGCATTCCAAGCATTAGAGGCGGTGTTGTTTGCTCGGCTCTATAAGGGTCCCGAGGCCAAGTTTGGTGTATATTTCATAAGTGTTTATGGAAGAGATCTGTGTCCCATGATATAAACCAAATAGTATCACAATGGCATCATTATTCCAAGAAAATAAGATATTCAACCTAAACAGGATCCCCTTAATCTTAAAATGAGTGTGAAAGTTTATAAGGTTGTGTCTTTGGCCAGTGTTGTATAGGTCCTTCAGTTTATGAACTAGAGGTTGACACTATATATTTTGATCAGAGTGAAGTTTCGCTCAATCGAATTAGTGACTCTTGACTTGCTCCTCACTAACATTTGTTTCGAGGCCATTTATTAGTTGTTTCTTTAACACATCTAATTATGTGGACAATCTTCTAGAGTTGCCACAGGTCCTTGATCGATGGACCATCAGGATGTGTCTTTATAGGGATAAGTGGTGGTGCCTATTTTTAAATCAACAGTTATAATTTAGTGTCTCTTGACTTCCTTCCAACAGCCCTTTTATTTCATGCAGATCGATGACTGAGATTTGATCTTCTAGGATTTCTTGATGATTACCATATGAAAATGTTTGGGCTTCAATAAATGTGGGGTTCCTTCACACTTTTTGGTAAATTTTGAATAATCGTCTCTAAGAATGGCCGAGTGCCACTATGATATCTGTAAATACCTTCATGCAACTCTTCCATTATATTGTTCCTGACTTGCACTTACACACTTCAAGAGCGACACCGTAAAACCCTTCTTGTAAAAAATCCATCGATGGGGGTGTAATTGTCGATTTGCACTTGTAACTTCTTCACACTGGCTTTGTTGTCTGGGAGAATTCTTTCTTGTAGGTATGAAAGGATGGGAATCATCCATGTGACATTGCCTATGCAAATTTTAATACATTGGACTTCCTTACTATCTCAACTCATTGGAACTGATTAGCTTCGACAAATGATCGACACAACTATTGGTAGACCTAAGTACATGAGCGACCTTAAAAAGTTAAAGTAGACAGGCTAAATCTTTCACATTCTCTAGGTATTTTTCTAGGGTCAGATACTTTATTAGTTAAGACCCCTTTATCTATTGGGCTACCAACTGGGAATCTAGCATCACTTGTAAATTTTGAGTGTCTAAGTCCAAAGCTAAGTTCAGAATGGCTATCAGTGCTTCATAATCAAATTAGTTGTTGCTAGCTTTATACAATAACTTGAGGGACTCTTCAATCACCAAGCCATAGGGAGATTCCAGAACTATATCAGTTCCACTTCGTTTAAGGTTGGTTGAAGCCACCCTCTATTTATATCATCCAAATGCCCTGGTGAGCTTTGCAATTACTATTAGCTTATTCACCAAGCTTTATCACTAAGATACCATTTATTCAACTAATTCTTGTTTTTGTATTATTTTATTGATGGGCTGATCAATCTTCATAACCACTTGGTGATTGTAGAAATAGAGCCTGAGTTTTCTGGCAATAGTTACTAAAGTCAAGGAAAACTTTTCCATTGCTGATAACGTTGATATGCCCTTTATAAAGTCTTATTAATGAAATACATTGTTCGCTTAATGGATTCCTTTTGGTCTTGTACTGCATTGATGAAGTGCTCTTCTACTGATATGTAAAGTATTAAATCCTTACCTGGTTTTGGTCGACCAAGGAGAATAAGAGACTCCAAATATTCTTTGAGATTGTTGACTTACACTTGGTCATCCACATAATTTTATTGGGTTTCTTCAATTCCTTGAAGAAAGGCTGGGACTTATCTGTAAACTTGAACAGAAAACGAGATAGGGCTGTTATTCTCCCAATCAATTATTAGACTTCCTTAGGGTTTTTAGGACTTATCATTTTGATCTCTGCTTGACACTTATTTGAGTATGCTTTTATTCGTCTGTGTGTAAGCATGTAGCCCAAGAATTTTCCCTTTTGCACCCTAAAGGAATACTTCTCTGGGTTTAGATGAATGTCATAACTTCTCAAGGTGCAAAACGTTTCCTCCAGATATTCATTTTAACTGGACTTCACCATAATATAATCAACATAAACTTTTACATTTCTCTTTATCTAATCTGCAAAAATTTTATTAATTAGTCTTTGGTAGGTCACCTTGACGTTTTCTAGATTGAACGACATAATTTTGTAACAATAATTGGTGGTGTAGTCATGAAGGTTGTCTTCTTTTCATCTGCTGGGTTTATTTTGATTTGTTTGTACCTTGAGTATTTGTCCATGAATCTTAGTACCCCATAGCCAACCATGTTGCCCACCAATATGCCAATTATGGGCAGTGGATACTGATCCTTAGAGCATGTGACATTTAAATTAGTGAAGTCGACACATACCCTCCATTTTCCACTTATTTTTTTATAATGACGACATTGGAAAGCTAGGTGGGGTATTTGATTTCCCGGATAAATCCTACACCCAAAAGCTTATCAGTTTCTTTTTTAGTAGACGCTCAATGATCTC
This sequence comes from Clitoria ternatea, assembly GCA_037962975.1. Classification (NCBI taxonomy): domain Eukaryota; kingdom Viridiplantae; phylum Streptophyta; class Magnoliopsida; order Fabales; family Fabaceae; genus Clitoria; species Clitoria ternatea. The sequence goes on from CM075674.1 coordinate 6,401,487, forward strand.
TCTCTTGCTTTCTTTATCTTTAGGCGATTGGTTTTATCTTTGGGTTGATGTTAAGAAAATCACTAATAATGATTGAGTCAATTCATGTCTGTGACGTCCTAGCTCAGTTTATATTTGTTTTTATACATTTAATTAAATTTCAAATAAATTATTTCATATTTATCCAAAATAACTATTTCCTGCTAGAAGCCCCAAAATACCATTTATACTACACATGGAAATCCCAAAATACCAACCAGAATGTAAAATACAATTTTTGGGAAACAGGGGCATGACATTTGTAGCCCAACGTCAGCCTATCAGTAACAGCACCTGTTGTTACACATTTTAGGCCAATCGGCCAACTTCTAACCTACCTAATTAGGTCGTTTTAGGTCCGATTGTCACGAAATTTCACGGGCCACATGTTTTCCCCATTCCGGAATAGTTGACGCTGTTCGTTTGCCAAGATTCCAATATATGCGCAAGTTATGCACAAAATACAGTCTAACCCATTTGTATGCAAAACCCTTGCACCAAAACACCTAAATGAACTCCAATTGGTCCAAGGTCTGTATGTATAGTTTCTAAATGATCTAGAAAACCTATTGGTCCCTTACGGGGGCTCTAAAACCCGCCAAATCTCAAAATCACCTATTTGGTTCCTTAATTTCACCTAAATGCCTATTCTAACATATGAACAAACCATCCACCACATCTAATCATCAAGCAATCTCACAATCACATTGCACATAAATTTTAATCATCAACAAAACCTGCCATTAACCATTATCAAACACAACTCATAACTCCATGTCATTATGCATCAATTTCATGAAATTCAACATAGTTATCAATAGAATCCCAATCTAACTACTTCATCACATGATTCTATAATTCATCATCATAATTAATTCATATCAACCATCACATTAACCATGAAACACATAATTATTATCACCAAGCCAACAAAACCATAATACTAACATATTAATTATTCTAACAATCACACATAAGGCACAATACATTGTTACATACACTAAATCCGTAACACAATCCATTCGATTCTTAATTCCATCGATTCTTGGCATCAACTCTTCGCTTGGCGCACCTCCGGGGCATTGACATCCTTCTTGTCACTGGCCATTAAATTAAATAAACCACAACAAGGGTGAGTATTTGACATATCGTAATTAATATAGAATGGAGATAACAAATATGACTATTGATTATCTAATATTCTCATTATTATTTAACTTACCAAATCCATCACATTTACATATATTCATCTCTTCCACTTTACATTGATCCATACACACCTATGCCTTAGTATCATTTCAAAAGCAATATTGATCTCATACATTGCATCTAACATTACTCTCATCCTCATTCCATTTTATAATCACAATCAATTATTAAACTCAACATCGATTCATATAATTTATTATTAAATTCATCAGAAATCACTACTAACATAAATATTAAATCACATATGCACAACTGACTCGTATATATCTCTGAATCCTAATATCTAGATACTAAAGGATTGGCCTTCAGTTGGGGGTCCGACTTGACACCCCATGAACCCGACTTGGTTCACCGAGCCTGACTTGGCTCCCTACTTCAACCATTGGGTCCGACTTGACCATTAGATAGCTCAACTGGGTATAAAACCATGGGAGCCAGAAAATAAGGGGTACATCATACCATTGGTCATCCCATACCACATAATCATATATAGAATCATATCAACATGGCCTTAAACATCATCAAATCCATCTATAGCTGTCAGAAACTGACATATAAACATCACACAGGGTGGCCACACCGACCCAACCCTCATATGCCATGCCATCTCAATCATCCACAATACTTTAATTCAACAAATCATTCTTGATTTATAACATCACACATTTACTTATTCATTTATTTAGTTCTTCATTTCATATCATATAATTAACCCGTTTCATATATTTTTTTCAAATACTTAGCTACTCAAGCATACATACACATACACATATATTCATATAAATATTATCTAATTAATTTACAAGTCTCCTAACAACTCCTAATGATTTATAATTCTTTTGAACCTAATATTCATACCAATTCTAATTAATCATAACCCGAACACCCTCCTTACCTTGATTCCAAGCTTCAATAATTTGTTCTTGGTGTCGGTTGTGTCCTCCAATCACTTGATTTACAGTTCCTCTTCCGAATTCGATACCCGCTTCGCCAATCGTCCCTCCGACACTTGTTCTAGCACCTACGGTCACTGAAACACCAACCCAGTTAGTACATTGTGTTTCTTACCCTTCTAAACTCATAATCCAAGCTTCTAAGTCCATAAAAACACAAAATCCAACCCCCAACATCACATGCATGGTTTGGTTTTAGAGAGGGAGAGAAAAGGAGAAGAAAAACTTTCGATCAAGGGTCTCCCATATGTATTACCCTAGCTCCTAAGGTCCAAACCATAAGAGATCAAGAGTTTCCTTAAGCTTTGGTCATCAATCGCATGGAGGAAGGAAAAGAGAGAAAGAAAGGTGTTTTAACATTCTGTTTTGCATGTCTCGATTTAAAATAGGTCACGACGTTGATGCTACGCGTTCCACTAGTGCTACGCGTCAGGTCATTAATTCGCACCCGATGCTACGCGCCAATGCCACACTACGCGTCAGGTCTCTGATGCCATTTCCTTCAAAATTCATTTTTAAATTACGTTTCCCTCCTAAAACATCATTTTAAATCATATACTCACATTAAAATTGTTATTTCCCTTAAATCCAACTTAATCGAGTATTTATTTTATCCTTCCCAATATTAAATTACCAGGGATGTTACAATGTCAATGGGAGACCAAGCAAACTAATCAGAATTATCACAAAGTATACTTACCAACCCCTCAGGACGACGACACTGATCTTGGTGCATTAATTTTGGCTTTCTTCTAATCTATAGTAGCCGTAATGACTTGATAGGCTGGGGGTCTAATCCATGCATCTAACGTCATCATGTGAATTAACCTTTTACTCAAGGTCTTTTCTAAACATATATGTTTCCCTCATGTGAGGCTTGCCCTATAACACTCTTCTGTTGTTTAGACATCTGCCTGGACTATCCCAACATTCCTATCATCGAGGGGATATTTCATCACTAGGTGGGTAGTGGAAACCACTACTCAAAGTAGGTAAAGGCTAGGCAAACCCAAAATCAAATTATATGAGTCTTGTTATATTTCAACCACTAAGAATTTGAAGAAGAAAAAATTTCGCTCCATGCTTGTTCCTGTTGTCATCCATTATTTGATGTGCCCTTAAACCTTTATCGCATCTCTCCTAAAATTGTATAAGACTCCATATGCTTCAAGTATCACCCAGGGAGGCCCAATAGATTAAAAACATGACCACACATGATATCAATTGAACTTCCTTGGTCAATAAGGACTCTTTGTACTAAATGGTCTTCTATCTCCACAAATATCACCATTGGGTCAAGTTCGTTAGGTTCTGACTCTGGATAGTCATAATCATCAAACATGAGCATATGTCCCATCAAATCCTTCCTTCATTGCTAGGTCACATTGAATTGATGGCAATGTAAAGATTCTCAGTCCCTCTAACCAAAACCATTCGATATGGTGTGAATTACCATCTTATCCCAATCAAGGTTTTTATCTCTATCTCCTTGGGGATAAAGGCATAGAGAATCTCTGTATAAATCTCTATTATAACCCACATAATGTATATGTTACCTGAATGGTTATCCTTGTATGAGTTTCTTTTATTTGTCAATATATTATGAGAGGTGTTGCATCCGAATAAGTTACTTCATCTTATTCTTCAGTGACCAATAGTGTTATGTAACATGGTGGTATATACATTATAGTCTAGTGTTGACATCTTTGACTAGTTCCAAGGAAGCTGGTAATTGCACTAGCTCTCTACTATAGATTTTCTTGAGTATTCTATCTAGTTTGATATTCAAAGGAGTAAAGTGGTCATATTTTGGAGACGTGTATGGGGAAACCTTCTATCTAAAGATGATCATTGATAGTTGTTCTGCAAGCGCACGGGGTATCACATAATAAAAAGTTATCGTTCCCATAGAGATTGTGGCCAATTACTAGTTTACAATGATTAGATTATCTAGACTAATGATTTAATTTAACAAAGATTCAAAATAACTTAAAACTAAGAATCCCAACAAAAAACTCAAAGTTATTTGTGGTGAAAATCAAAATACTTGTTTGAAAACAATCGAGGTAAAGCTCTTGGGAATTAAGAGGTTCCTATGATGTTACCAATTTTAATGCAATTCAATTTCCCGATCATGAAGTCTCATTTCCTAAGTTGAGCTTTCCAAATTTGATTACACTAGTGGAAAAAAAGGATATAATCACGGTTAAAAAAGGCCTTTATTCACGGTTAAAGAACCGTGGTTGTTGCAGCCGTGGTAGTAGATGATGGTCTTTAACCATGGTTGACAACCGTGGTAATAAATCACATCTAACCACGGTTAAGAACAACTGTGAATATAACTTACTATTTATATTCACGGTTATCGAGCATAACCGTGAATATAATAACTGAAAGATGTCAGTTACATCCACTTATATTCACGGTTATGATGGACAACCGTGGATATAGATACATTTTATCCACGGTTGTCCATCACAACCGTGAATATAAGTATGGATTGGTTTCAGTTACAAACTACTTATATTCACGGTTGTGATGGACAACCGTGGATAAAATGTATCTATATCCACGGTTATCCATCATAACCGTGAATATAAGTGGATGTAACTGACACCAATCCATACTTATATTCACGGTTGTGATGGACAACCGTGGATAAAATGTATCTATATCCACGGTTATGGTAGTAACCGTGGATAAATATTGTCTATATTCACGGTTGTTGCCATAACCGTGAATAAATACTGAGGTTTTTTTTTAATATGGATTCTGTTTTATCGTTTCCCAACCCTGCATTCAGACAAACCAATACAGTATACAGTATGCCACAGCAACACTATGCCGAAAGAATGGTATGTATATATATAACAATTTATTTTCTATATCAATTCATAACAACCTAAAAAATGAAAGTATATATAATTAAGTTGAATGTAATCTAATAAAAGTAAACCCTAAATCCTACTAGATACGTATATAAAAGAATAAAGATCCTATATCTAGCTTTGCCTAAGTTCAATGAAGTGTGAGGCCCATTGCCTTCTAACATCATCCACAAGTTGTGTTCATTCAACAACCACTTTTCAGTCATTTTAGGGTTGGTTTTCTTGACTAGCTCCTTGTGTGTGGCTAGATACGGTTGCACGTCGTCCGTGTTGTTTAAAATATACAAGTGTGCCTGAAGGACATCAGCACGTGGCATGCTCTTCACTTTTTTTCCAATCGTTCCTTTCCCATCCAATCTCCCTTCATGACGAGTCGTTGGAATACCAATGCTTGCAGCATGTGACATGTATTCAGTGCAAAACTTAATTGCTTCCTCTACAATATATCTTTCCACAATTGAAGCTTCGGGACGACGTTGGTTCTTCATATACCCTTTCAATATCTTCATATATCGCTCAACGGGATACATCCACCGTAAGAACACTGGACCACACCAACGGACCTCTCTCACCAAGTGGATGATTAAGTGGACCATTATGTCAAAAAAAGAGGGCGGGAAATACATTTCAAGCTGACATAATATAAGTGATGCTTCCTGTTCCAACACATCCAATTCGCCGGGCACGATTACCTTGCAACATATGGAATTGAAAAACATACACAACCTTGTTATGACATTTCTCATATTTTTAGGAAGAATGTCACGAATGGCGATAGGCAGAAACTGCTGCATCAACATGTGACAATCGTGAGACTTCAACCCAACTAACTTCAAATCTTTCATGGAAACACAAGACTTGATGTTGAAGCCATAACCAGACGGAACTTTCACACTTCGTAACGATTCACACAGACTTTGCTTTTCTTTTCTGGATAACGTATGACATGCTGGAGGCAAATATGTTCTTTTGCCCTTTGATTGTGGATGCAAATCCTGACGTATACCCATCAACTCTAAGTCCATACGCGAGTTTAGGCCATCCTTAGTCTTCCCGGGTATGTTTAAGAGTGTACCAACTAAACTGTCGCACACATTCTTCTCCATATGCATTACATCAATGCAGTGTCTTACATCAAGCTCCCTCCAATATGGCAGGTCAAAAAACACTGACCTTTTCTTCCAGTTGTTTTGTGTCGGGTGCTGTTTTTCACACTTACCAAATTGCACGTTGACGTCCTTCACCTTTTCATATGCCTGGCGACCAGATAGTGGTGGAGGAGCCATTTCAAAATCTTGGGCACCGTTAAACGACTTCTTCAACCTTCGAAACGGATGATTCGCTTTAAGAAACCTTCGATGTCGAAGATAAACATTTTTCCTGCCATGATGCAACCGCACAGAACTAGTCCCCTCCTCACATACTGGACAAGCTTTATGACCCTTCACACTGTACCCAGATAAGTTACCATACGCTGGAAAGTCATTAATTGTGCAAAATAACATGGCACGCAATTTGAATGATCGCCCGGTAAACCCATCAAACACTTCAACCTCGTCTTCCCACAACCTTTTGAGGTCTTCAACCAATGGAGTTAAATATACATCAATGTCGTTCCCCGGTTGTCGTAGACCAGAAATCATCATTGATAACATCACATATTTTCGCTTCATGCACAACCATGGCGGCAAGTTGTAAACAAACAACAAAACAGGCCACGAACTATGGTTTGTGCTCAGGTTCCCAAACGGGTTCATGCCGTCTGTGGCTAGTGCAAGCCTAACATTTCTTGGTTCATTGGCAAATTCTGGAAAAATCCTATCCATTTTCTTCCATTGCGACCCATCGGCCGGATGCCTAAGTAGTCCATCAACAACCCTCTCATCAGCATGCCATCTCATAAGTTTTGCATCATCTGCATTAGCAAACAGACGCTTTAGTCTTGGAACTATAGGTAGATACCACAACATCTTTGCAGGAGACCCTTTAGTGCATACCTCATCAGAATCCGCCTCTTTCTTCTTATACCGTGACACCCCACATCTAGGACATCGATGCAGCATTTCTAACTCACCCCGGAATAATACACAATCATTTGGGCATGCATGTATTTTCTCATACTCCAAACCCATAGGACACAACACCTTTTTGGCCTCATAGTTACTTTTCGGCAAGGTGTTTCCAGCTGGGAGCATTTCTTTCAACAACTTCAGTAAGTCAGTGAAATTTTTATCCGTCCACCCGTTTATGGCCTTCAAATTAAACAACCGCAAAACAGCTGATAACCTCGTGAAATTGAGGCAGTTTGGATACAACGACTGCTCAGAGTCCTGACACAGAGTTGTATATACATGAGCTTTCTTAAAACCTTCTACCCCTACATCACGGATCATATCCTCGAGTCGGTCATCCATGTCGACATCGTTGTCATGCATCGAGCTTCGATTTTTAGTCTGAGAGCTGTTACTTGGCACCACCACATCTTCACCATGCCATATCCAACGCGTATAACTACGTAGAAAACCGTCACACAGTAGATGTTCTCGCACCTCTTCCAAGTCTACCCGACGCAGGTTGAAGCATTTAACACAAGGGCAAAAATACTTTCCATTCACCCCCACTGCATTCCTCGCTATGAATTCTATAAATGATTCAACTCCCCCCTCGTACTCCAGACTTAGGCGTGACGCAGAAATCCAACTCCGATCCATACCAACTGTTTACAAGGTGCTATGATCAACCTCACTTTTTATACAAAGGTGGTGGTCCTATACCCATTCAGCATGACAATTATTTTTATACGTCATTCATATATACAGGTTAGGACTTATTTTAAAATTTGATGAAATTTCGGCAGCATTTCGCATTGGTCTCTAAGTACACAAAATGAGAGTGGTCAAATCAAATTCAACCACAACCAAATATGCACCCAGAGAACAACACAAAATACAAGTTACCGAAATTTTATCAAATTTTAAAATAACTCCTAACTTGTACATACTAACAATGACGTATAAAAAATAATTGTTCATCCCAAACTGTCCAAACGGACAATTCAAGATTCAACACAAACGATGACATTAATTGATTTAATGACCATTTGTGTCGAATCTCAAACGGGGAACTACGGTTCACTCATATGCACAACAACTTTCATACTAGTTAACAACCACATACATACAACAGCAATAAACATAACATATAAGAGCAACCAACAATAACAGAAATAAAATGGATAATAATTTAGTTAACTTTTTTCCTAAAATAGTATGATGTTTTTAATTTATGTTATTTTGAAGTAGAAGTATGGTGTTGGAGTATGGATTATGGATTATGGATTATGATGTTGGTTTATAATGTAGGTTCAAACTTTAGACTTTTATTTAGTAATTAATATGATATTTTTAAATTCTATTATTTTCAACTAGAACTATGGTGTTAGATGGTGGATTATGGATTATGAGAATTTTTAGATTTGAACTTTTATTTTATGGATTACGGCTTATGGACATGGTGTTGAATTTAGTTAAATTCTACTTAAGAAGAACAATATAAGTTTTAGGAGAAAAGTAATCTCAACCATTTAGAACTTTTCAATTTAGGGAGTACATTTTAACCAAAAGAGGTATCTTATAATATTTCTAAAGTTCATACAACAATGGCCACACCATGCCCAATCTGTTGGTTCCTTAAGCTCTATAGCCTTGCAATGGTGGAAGTTGCAATTGGAAATAAAACAACCACCCAGGAGCAAAATGGACCTTGCACCACAAACGAAAGCTGATGGGGAAATGGGGTTGGCTAAAGGGAGCTATGGACCACCGCCACAGAAACGTCGTTGGAGGATGCTGAACGGAGGTTGGTGAACATGGTTGCTGGAGCCAAACAGAAATGGTGGAAAACGTAGTTGCTGAATGGAGTTAGGGTCCGTTTGGTTAAAAGTTGGAGTAAGGTTTGTGAAACGGGGTTTGGAAAAGTGAGGTTTTAAAAATGTGGTTGGGAAAATTGGGGTTTTGAAGATAGTGATTTGTGTTTGGATAGTTTGTTGTAAAAGTGAGTTGGAAAGTAGTAATTGTGTTTGGTTGGAAAATATTTTGGTAACCTTGGTTTAGAAAAATGGAATTTGAGGGTAAAATTACTAAAAAGGACATTAATTAAAAAAAGTAGTAAAGTAGTATATTTTTGTAAATAATATTAACAATTACACATTAAAATATTTCATTTATAATTTAATTAACAAAATATATTTATTAATAAAAAATAATAATAAATATATATTATTATAAATATATGTATTGCAACTAAAATTTAATATTATTAATATATATTAAATATATCAATAAATTCACATTTTTTGGTAATTTTACAACATACCATTATCATACAAAATTATTAAAAAAAAACCCAACACCTTAAAAAAATATAAAAAGTTATTTAAATAGAAAAAGTTAACATGGTCAACATTTTTCAGTCCACACCCATGCACCCTAAATCCAATGTAATCTAAACCCTTAATTCCATCAGCCTTTAAGGTACACCCTAGTACATGAAGCACACCCATGGTGCACCATCCAAACCAATCATCCACCATTAAACCACTCAATTTTTACAGTACATCTCACCCCCCATACACACCCATGCACCACCACCATAAACCAATCACCATCTCAGATCTTCCAACATTTATGGTACACCAAGCCAAGAATCTCCACCAGTGCTCCATCTTCTCCAACAGGCAGAAGGGCAAAACCGTCCACAACACACAGAAATGCAAACGGAGATTCGGATGGTGCATAAACAGAGTTTAAACATAAACAGGCACATAAACAGAGTTTAAACAAAGGGTACCGAGGCTAAAAAATGCATATAACCAAACAGAGTTTAAACGGATGGTGCATAAACAGAGTTCTAAAAAATGCATATAACCAAACAGGCACATAAACAGAGTTTAAACAGAGTTTATAACTTAAGCTTTTGAACCAGTAACTATCGTGTCAGGAAACAAGGAATACCAACAGAGAAAGAATCAATATATTATGACAAACACGCATGACAATGGGGGTTCAGGGAACCTACCTGAATGAAGAAAGGAAGAAGATGCTGAACAGAGAGAAGGGCACGAAGCTCACAGATAATGGAGAAGACGACAACCAACGCGCAGAAGAAGAGAAACTGAAAAAAGAGTGAAAGGCGCGGCTTTTGAAGTTTCAGAAAGGATGTATATTCACGGTTCCCCTTGAAACCGTGAATATATTACACATATATTCACGGTTTAACAAACAACCGTGGATAAATGTTAACTATATATCCACGGTTACGATACCAACCGTGGATAAATATTAAATCTATATTCACAGTTATAGAAACAACCGTGGACATAGAGTACCCAATGATTAAACCCTAAAACCTGAACTATATATCCACGGTTGGAAATACAACCGTGAATATTGACATCTATATATATCCACGGTTAACATCATAACCGTGAATGTACCCATCAATATATATTCACGGTTGTGATTAAAACCGTCGATATATATTTCAGGTACTATATATCCACGGTTGACTCCTCAACCGTAAATATATATTGATGGTTACGTTCACGGTTATGATGTTAACCGTGGATATATAGTTTTCTCTGATTAAAACGTTCACCTTATAATTTCAAAAATGCCACCGCGCATGTTTTTATCACTGATCCTCTTCTATCCGTGAATAATATCCCGTTGTTATATCCATTTTTTCCACTAGTGTTAGTGACTCTTGAAAGCCCACTAACGTACCTAATTATTAAAGAACCACATCAATTCGTTAATTAGATCCCTTATGCTTTATGAAAACCTAATTACCCCTTAAAGAGTTTTGCTACTTTCGTAATCCAAATCCCTAGGTTTGATTTCATGCAATTCAAACCATATGTCAATCTTTCAATCACCCACGTCATTTATAATCATCTATGCTTATTTCTAAGTCTTGTAGAAGCGTTAAGCATACATGAAATTAGATAGGAAACATGATTCATAAATGGAAATCGAAGAACATTTACGTTTGGTGCACAAACATGCTACCCCATAATCCCAAGAAAGGAGTTTAGTTTGCCATAAGGAAGATAATTACAACACCACAATTCAAAAATTTGATCTCAAACACAAAGAAAATCAAAATTATAAAATAAGGGTTCAGAAAAGAACTGGAGTTCTCACTATTGATTCTTATTCCTTGCCCCAAAGTCTCAAAATCTGATGCCCTTTGTGTTGATCCTTCAATTCCTCTTGAAAAACTCTCCTAAAAAGTTCTCAATACTCTGCCAAAAACTTCCTCTAATGTTCTCTGCCCTGTCTCTCTCGTGCCACCCCCTATTCCCCTTCCAAATTACCTAAAAATCAGGAGAAAGTAAGGTGCATGGCTCGATCCACGGCCTGTGGAATGGATCCACGACCAGTGGATTAAGGTTTGATTGTTTGGCACTTCAAAACATGATCCAATTAATGCTCTTGATGACATCCACAACCAGTGGTTGCAATCCACGGCTAGTGGATGTCTCCGTAAAGGTGTCCACGGTCTCCACTTAAGAAAAACACAGCCTGTGGACCAAATACACAGGTCCCCCTACAATCTAGTGACCTCCACGGCCAGTGGTTGCAAACCACAACAAGTGGAATCTCCCAAGCTTGCTAAACTATAATTTTCATACATGCAAAGGTCCCAGAAGATGTCCACTTCACTTCATAGTTCCAATTCTTGTACGAATAGACGTTAAACATCACCAAACCTGTAAAAACAAAAGTACCCAAGTAGCATCTATGGCATGGAATAAAAAACAAAGGGAATTAGGGGAAATCAAGACAAAATAGACACAAAAACATAAATTAAAAGACCCTAAACATATGCAAAATGCATGCTTATCAGTCGTCCCAATTAGGTAACGTTTTAGGAAGGGTTATGATGGGACCGCCAACCACAAGTGTTTGATTTTCCCTTAACTCCACGATGCTGATATACTTATTGGTCTGTTTCCTCAAATCACCCATGTTTTTTTGAGGGCTTCTTCGTTGGCGATTTTGAGAAATAATCTGATCTAACTCTAGTCAAAATTGTACGTAGCACAATGTTAGATGTTAGGAAGGGCACTTGGATTACATGCTGATTAACTTAACATAAGAATTGATTTAAAGTTTTAGACAATTCGTGTCATAAGTTTGTTAGGGAAATAAAGCTCTTAAAACTCACCTGGCTCGTAGAGAATCGAGTTAGAAAATGATCCCTCAACTCATTAAAGTTCTTGGCCGATCCTCACGGCAAGCCAATGAACCATTATAGAGACGGGCACTTCAGAATAACCGGGAAAAGGAAACACATCAATTAGTTTGTGGCTTCATATATGATCATGTAAGCAGAAAAGGCAGCTAGATGCTTCAGCGGGTCTGAGGTGCCATCAGAATCATCCATTACTAATGCCTTCAGGTTTAGGGGGGTTAGGTACGCCATAACTACTTTTGCGAATGAGTGAGAAACGGTCTTTCCTATTCCAAAACTCCTTTTGACTGTTATTTGGCCCTAACACTGATTGCCAGAGGAACCTCCTCAGGCAGGAACCCTTCTTTTCTCTACGGAGTCGATCAACATGTTCTTTTATTCATTGGACAATTTTAGACCCATCTTCTGGGTTTAACCTATCGCTTCTTTCCCTAGCATGGGTTGTCGCTAGAGCTTCTTTGGTCTGGTGCTAGATTTCTGACTAGATTTCTTTTATCAGTATTCCTATTCTTAGAACCTCAGAGATCATCAACAATTTTTCTTTATATGGTCATAATGGGAGATGAGAACCAAGGTTTATTATGGACTATGTTTTACTAGGTCCCATGTTGGGCATCAAAATATACATTTAAAAGTAAAGTAAGGCTAGCTCAGAATATTCTTTAGTGAAGGGTGGAGGTTTCTAAGTCTAAATTGCCTAGTTTCTAGTGTAGCACTTGGTATCCCTATTCCCCTTAGGTAGGGGGTCTTTATTCCCTTCGCTCGATAAAGCTACCATTTTCCCTACTAGGAAAGTTTTATGGGTTTGTTTATGGCCACATCTGGGGTTAGGTGAGGAGTGGGGAATGGTCTTCAACTGCTTTATAGGGGTATCGAGCATCAGAGGAGGTGTTGTTCGCTTGGGTCCGTAAAGGTCTTGGAGCCAAGTCTGGAGCATATTTCATAAGTGTCTTTGGAAGAGATTTGGGAGTCCCGTGATATGAATCGAGCAGTATCATGATGGCATAATTATTCCAAGTGAATTAAGATATATATCTAGGGGGAACAATATGCATATCTATACCTTTAATTTTGAACTTGTATTCATACTAGAAAAAATATAAGTACGTAAAACACAAAACCCTAGAGAGTTACTCTAGGAAAATTAGGGTTCTATTGCTTAAAATGTCACTTGAATTATAGAGGGCTCTAAGGCCATATTTATACTTCAAAGAATGGACATGATCTCGGCCCAATATCTAATAGATAGGGATGATTTTCTAAGATAAGGGATAAAGATAACTTCCTAGAATTGAGGAGATACAAATAATCTCCTAAAGCAAGGAGATAAGAGGGACCTTAACTAATTTGAAAGGAACATGAGTCCCCCAGTCACGAGCTCTCAGCCATCGGGTAATTCGAGTGACTATGTACCGAGTGGTTGTATGTCGAGCGTTTGTACACCGAGTGGTTTGTATGCAATGTGATTTCTAGTTGTGAGCTTTGTTGTTCCTCCGGTCGGGATTCCCAGATTTAACGTAATTTGATGAGCTGAGTCGTACTTATCTTATTGCTATTCTGGTGGGGTTCGTTAAAACCTTTCAGGATAAAAACCCAATGAGAAAAAATCTCTTAAATAGGAAAAAAAGTGCCTCTATTACATTCAACTATAATACACCTTTTAATGTAAATTTTTCTTCTTTTAAACTCTTCAAGTATGTTCATTTACGATAAGTTCTCCTACCTGGTATGCACCTTCCCAATTGGCTATTAACTTTCTGTCTTCTATTACAGTCAGCTACTCTTATTTTTACCCACATAAAATAAAATTAAAGTAAGAGATATTATCTTATTCTACTTCTCAATTTTTTAAAGAGATATTGCATTTTAGGTGAGGGATTTTGGCCAAAATAGGCTACTTTTTTGAAATATTTACGTTTTTGGGGTTGTAAAAAAAGTATTTGGCGGTATGGGGTGAAAGCTGGGGTGTCAGAATTCGTCTAATGGAAAGACGAAATTGACCTCCACCTGTCAAGGGAAAATAATTGATAAAATTGCCCACATCCAGACTTGAACCTGTGACCTATAAATCACAAAGTGATACCATAACCACTAGGCCAACTGGTTCTTTGATATAAAAGGGAAATATTATTTAATATAATACTTTCTATTCTTACATATATATATATATATTTAACATATTAAATATATATTCTATAATATAAATTATATATTGATAGTATATAAACTAAAGTTAATATATTAAAATATTTTAATATAAAATATATATTTATGTTTAATTTTTAATATTTTAATATATATATTAATATATTTATATATTATATATTTATATTAATATATTTATATATTATATATTTATATTAAAATATATAAATTATATATATATTAACATAATTTATATTAATATAAATCTATATATTAAAATATTAAAAATTAAACATAAATATATATTATAAAATATATATTTATATTAATATAAATTATATAAATTATGTTAATATATATAATTTATATATATTAATATAAATATATTAATACATATATTAATATATATATATATATTAATATTAATATATTTTAAAATATTAAAAATTAAACATAAATATATATTTTATATTAAAATATTTTAATATATTAACTTTAGTTTATATACTATCAATATACATTAATATATAATTTATATTATAGAATATATATTTAATATGTTAAATATATATCTATATATATGTAAGAAAAGAAAGTATTATATTAAATAATATTCCCCTTTTATATCAAAGAACCAGTTAGCTTAGTGGTTATGGTATCACTTTGTGATCTATAGGTCATACATGGGTAATTTTATCAATTATTTTCCCGTGACAGGTGGAGGTCAATTTCGTCTTTCCATCAGACGAATTCTGACACCCCTCTGCAAATTCACGAAATTGAATCTTGACGTGACAGCTTTAACCCCAGACCGCCAAATACTTTTTTTCCAACCCCAAAAACGTAAATATTTTAAAAAAGTGGCCTATTTTGGCCAAAATCCCTGCAATAGATCCAATTTCGGGATAGTTGTTATATAGAAGAAGCGAGCATATTGAGTTTGAACACCGGTGTAAAGCTACAAACCTTCATGATGGTAAAATTTATAAAATCCAGCTTTTTCATTAACCGCTGCCTTTCAGGGATTTTGGCCAAAATAGGGCCCTTTTCAAAACTATTTGCGGTTTTGGGGTTCAAAAAAAATATTTAGTGGTCTGGGGTAGTTTCTGTCACATCAACATTTAATTTCGTCTGATGGGGGGCGATTCTGTAATTTCACCCGTTGGGGAGGCAAATTTGCAGCCACGTGTCAGATTTTGTCTGTTGGAGAGACGAATTTGACCTCCACCAGTTAGGGGAAAATAATTGATAAAATCGCCCCAACCAAGAGTTGAACCTGTCACCTATAGATCACAGCATAACACCATAACCACTAGGCCAACTGATTCTTTAATACAACTAGGGAAGACTATTAAATATAATACTGTCTACTCTTACATATATATACATAAAATAAAATAAAACTTTATAATATATATATATATAACATATTAAATATATATTAAAATATTATAATTTATAAATTAAATATATATTTTAATATTTTAATATATATATTAATATAAAAATTTATATACATTATTGTTAGTATATAAACTAACGTTAATATATTAAAACATTTTAATATAAAATATATATTTATGTTTAATATTTAATATTTTAATATATAAATTATATATATTTAATATATATTATTAAATATGTATATTAAAATCCTTTATATATTTTATTAATATATAATATATATTAACGTTAATAGAATATATATTAATATATATTATATATATATATGTTCTATTAATATATTCTATATATATATTCTATTAATATATAACATATATTAAAATATTTTATCATATCAACGTTAGTTGACTAACAATAATATATATAAATTTTTATATTAATATGTATATATATTAAAATATTATAAACATATATTTAATTTATAAATTATAATATTTTAATATATATTTAATATGTTATATATATTTTATGTATATATATGTAAGAGTAGAAAGTATTATATTTAATAGTCTTCCCTAGTTGTATCAAAGAATCAGTTGGCCTAGTGGTTATGGTGTTATGGAGGTCAAATTCGCCTCTCCAACAGACGAAATCTGACACGTGGCTACAAATTCGCCTCCCCATCAGGCGAATTTCTGACACCCCTCTGCAAATTCGCCTCCCCAACGGGCGAAATTACAGAATCGCCCCCCATCAGACGAAATTAAATGTTGATGAGACAGAAACTACCCCAGACCACTAAATATTTTTTTTGAACCCTAGAAACGCAAATAGTTTTGAAAAGGACCCTATTTTGACCAAAATCTCCAGCCTTTCATATTGACAACTAAGTGATCGAGTTTGGTCAAGAGTCCCTCTGTTGATCGTTTATGCACGGCATTAAATGGCCTGTAATATGTCACTGTCTTTGTTGGTTTTCCTTGTGACAGCTTTCTATAATTTTCAAAACTTGAGTTAAGTAACTAACACTTGTCCTTAAGGTAAGTAACTAACACGGCTTAGCTCCTTAGCTACCCAATATAACATACACAATATACGTTTGATGCAGACTGCTTCACACTCTCTGCACAATTATTTGGACATTGGATAAGTATATCATCCTTTCCATATTTTTATTTTTCTTTTTGGTTTCTTGTACTAATATAATATATACAATAAATTTTTAAAAATATTCTAAAATCAATATTCTATAGAATAGAGAGTAATATGTTTATAATATAAATCAATATTTAATGAAACCTTTAGAATTAGAGCATGTTTGCTAATGCATAATAGGTTTTATGAATGGATTCATTTAGGATTATTGATCTAGTTAATCCTAAAGTGGTTCGTTATTAATTAGTAAATATAGTATTATATTATTGTAAAAAAATATTATAGTATACCCTCTCCTAAGTCTTTCTAAAAAAGAAACATTATATAGCATGGTTAAAAAATTCTCCTTTTAAATATTTTTCTTCACCTATACAAGAGGTTGTGCAGATACTTTTACTATTTATGAAATAGAGAATACTTAGAAGTATATGATTTGCAGTAATGCAGTGATCCGTAGATTTTACTTAGCGGGGATCCATGTGGAAAGAAATCTCAAAAGGAGACAAAAATTTCGTCCTTCTGCATTTCATCTAAGACTAACTTGGATAAATCCTGATCATTATTGTGCATACAGTGTCTTACATCACCAGTTAAAAAAATAAAAATAAATGATTAATGTTAAAAATGAAAATTATTACAATTTCAACATAACTAATTTTCAATTAAAAAATCTTAACTGAAATATGGGGAGCCCATAACTATCCTATTTGAGATTTGGTTAACTATGGTCCTAGCGGTATCTTAAACTCACAAATTGACTGCAAGAGGACACTTATGTTGGATAAATTAATGGCAACTGGACCGCTTTTTCAAAATTATTAGACTACTTTAATTCTAATCACACAAATGCATTGAGTACAATCTCTGTCGATTCATTACTAATAATGGATGATTAGTGGAAACAGTATATAGTATGTGGTTCTGTATCAAAATTTCCCAGCTAAAGATTCCTACCACGTTCTACATATATCTACCCAAACAAAGGTTAAATATGTAACCTAAGAATTTAACAAATTCGTCTTGATTGAAAAAAAAAACATACCCAATTTAACCTATGATGAAGGTAAAAAGAATTATTCGTTTTGTTTATAAAATTCAACTTTAAAATAAGTGTAGGTTTGTTTTTATTTTATTTTATTGATTTCTCTTTTTTAAAAAATATGTTTTTGTCTAAGACCGGTTATAAACAATCAAATTGCACTATTTTTGTAATAAATGAAAATGTTTTCTTTTATTCTGAAGGTGTCAAAAGTATTTTCCTTTCATTTATCTAAAATTTAGGGACACAGAATTCTTTCTATACTTTAGAATTATCACACGAAAAATTGAAGTATTATAAAGTAAAAATATTATACAAAATATGAGTTTTGTTTTAAGTTCGAATGAAATATTCAAGATTTATTTTTGGTCTTTATAAACTATTTATAGATTATGTGGATTTTATTTTCAGTCCTATATGATTATGTTAACACCACATGAATATACTAATATCATTTTTGTTGGTTGCATAAGTACTTAACAGTTTTATGTTAACAATAGAGAAAAAAAATATAATATTTGACATAAGTTAGATATAAATCAAAATTTTTATTTTTTACGAACTAAAGGGAATCAAAACATATTTAAGATAATTATATTGTGAGAATGCACCTAATTAAAAAAAAATTTCTTAATCACCATCATTTCTCAAGTGGTACAAGAATTGAAGCTGAAGATATATACAAAATGGGAATGTGGTTATGAGAGGGAAAGCCATTGTGGCCTTGTGGGGTTGAAGTGACACGGAGCAAATGTAGAACCCAACTAATTGGGACCAAAGTTATGGATATTTTTTTCATACACTTTACCTTTTAAAAGATGAAAGTTATAACTTAATCAAATATATATACCTTCTAAAAAGTAAAAGTAGATGTTAACAAATTCTTATATACAGCATCATTTGGTTTCTCTTATGAGAGTTCATTCTGCCTTATCCCCTTGCGTTTCCCACCAAACCAAGCATTGACACAATGATGCTTTTTTAAAATTATTAATGTTTCATATAAGATTAACTATAGATTAAGAATGTCCCTTTCTCCTAACTCTATTATTAAAGAATTTGTAGGTACTAATTTCGAATATGTGTTGTATTTATGAAAAAGTACACTAGGAATTTTTCTAAGCTTTAGAATTGCAACAAGCCAAGCATCGACTGTGTGGTTTTTTAATGCTCGTTTGGTTATTAATCATAAAAATAAAATTATAAAAATAGAATTGTCTAATATTTAAAATTGTCTATACACATTATATAGCTGTATGAGGTTAACCAAACTCTTTTTGATCAATAAATTAAAAATAATATTTTGATCAAACTAGTTGGAAAATCCAACTAGGAACCAAACCCTTGATGAAGATGTATATACATGACTATACACATTTGTGAAATATTTTAAAAATTATTTTAAATAATTTTTATTACATGTCAACTTTTTATGCAATACTAATTTTGTCTCTTTTTTTTAATAAGTATGAGATTTTATTATACATAATTGATGATATGTAAAACATATTTTATTTTGGAGGAAATTTATAAACCGTAGTTACATCACCATTTTTTTAATTCCAATCCTTATACTTTCTATTTATTCTCTCTAATATTCATCAATAAATACCTCTTATCCTCTTTCTATTTCATTTAGTTGAGTTTTCTTAATATTTTATCATTTGATGATTAGTTTTTTTTTCAAATTTTGTAATTTTATTTATTCTTATAAAATAAATATGATTTTTTAAACTTTTTATTTGCAAGTTGTTAAATCCAGCTTCATGTTTCAGAGGTATTGAAATTTGAAGACGAACAATAATATATGTAATATGTGGGTAAATTTATTTTTATTTTTTAAATTGATTGTTTTTTGTTTAAGAAATTGATTTCGTTCTTCTTTTGAATCTTTCGTTTAACTTTTTAATGGATTTTCTTTGTTTGGTTATGTGAAGGACTAAATACCAAGTTTTTTTTAAATTGTTACTTTTTTACCTTGTGTAAGGTATTCAACTGCATTCATTTTATCTTTTATTTATATTTAATGTTTTTAATAAGTCTCCTCATTTATTTCTAGGGAATGTAAATGGGTACTGTAAGAGAAATATTTGAGAGAATATTTTTCAAAACTATATATACCCTAAGTTGGAGAAAAGAAATTTTAAGAATTTTGTTTTTGTTTTTGATCCGGTCCTAACACCGGCCCCCAAGAGCATGGCTTCAATGCCCTGCCAGATCAGCATTTGGAATAAAGAGAAGTATTTTTCAAATACACTACAAATACAATACGGGGTGCACACCGCCAGGGCAAGTAACGCCGCCAAGGTTCATAACTCCACCCAGGCACGTTACCCCGCCAAGGAACGTAACTCCGCCCAGGCATGTTACTCCGTCAAGGAATGTAACCTCGCCAAAGTTGTTACTCCGCCAAGCCATAGACTCAACTCAGGCGGAATACTGAATTTCCCACACTGCGTAGCGAGCCCATACTCACAACCCCGGCACGAGATTGACTCTGTCTTGAGAGGTTAATAATGGGAATCACGCTGTCACGCATAAAGGGAAATAACAATAAAATATTAAAGCACTAACGCTTTCCAGACAAGTTGTGATACCTACTACAATAATGGTGCTAGTAAACGGCGCAGGGACCCACTACCTTTTCAGCATTATGCCTGGAGACAAGGAGCGGGTCCTACCAATAATGCAGCACCCGTGACAGGTATATAAACCTCTCTTGAAAAGGTATAAGGGATCTTTTTCCCATTCTCTGAACCTTACACTCTATTACTTGCATAATCTTCTCTGATTATCTTTCTAAGTCTCTAAGTATTCTGAGATACTGACTTGAGCGTCGGAGAACGATTGCAGGTACCATCCCCAATTGGGTCAAGGCAAATCAGATCCCGTCAGGCGGACTGTGACACCGCCCCGAAGTACATTACACTCCGCCTCAACATACGAAGACTCTTTGTATTTACATTTATACATACATTGCTTTGTATCAAAACACACTTACATGTATATTTTGAGTTGTTCTACAAGCACACTTCTACACTTATAGCAAATTTTTGTTTCTGCTGAATTAAATCTGAAATCTGTTGTTTTAGCAGATTATTGTCAGCCCTCACCTGGGTCAGGCCACTCACCTCCTCGCCCAGTTTTTTGTTTTGCTCTTTTAAGCCGGAGACCTGCTTCTCCAGCAAAGCTTTATCAGCTCTCACCCGAGCCAGCTCCTCCTCCAGCTTTTTGGTGTTGGCATCGGCGGTGTCCAGATGCTTGTCCTTGGCCTTGATCACCTCGGACAACTGCTCATTGTCATGCTCCAAGCTACGAATCTTTTCCACTGACTCGTGGTAAGACGCTTGGAACATGTTCGCCTCAGCAGCAACCTCAGCTATCCGGGGAACAGAAGCCAAGAAACCATCTAATTCAGAAAGGTGCCACCTCGCAGCTGCGGCAGCCTCCGGTACCTCCTCGAAGTCGATGTCGGGGCGGAGAATGAATTCTGGGTCACGCCTCTCTGACTGGCGGAATCCCGTATTTGTAAAGTATAAGAAGGGATTCAAGCGAGACCCCGCCTCAGGCAAAGAAACAAGCCGCCTAGATGTTTCCCCTGGTACATCAATGGGAAAAACGGCCGTCCTTCGGGCGGTCAAGCTCAAGGCGGGATCCTCAGACGGGCGGACTGGGGAGATTTGAATTCCCTCTGTCTGGTCCCCCATTTCCTGGCCAGAAGCAGCTTGAAGTCCCTCCGCTTGCTCCCCCTCGATATCTTCTTCGAAAATGCCTTCGGCTCCGCCCATATCAGCAGAAGTACCCACAACAGGTACTTCCGGAGTCTCCTCCAAATCAATGGCGGCATCGATTGATGTCCCCGCCTCAACCCTTTTCTTGCCCTTGGTCCTCCTTCTTTGCAAAGGCTGGAGGTCTATTTCCTCTTCTTCTTCTTCAGCAGCTTCTGGTTCTTGGCGTTTTTTAGAACGCCTTTCAACAGTAGCTGCTGAAGATCCTGCACCACCTTCAAAATTTGCTATGTTGGTGGAGGCAGGGAAGGGAAGGGTCTTTGTGAGAGCAGCAGTCAAACTCCTCCTGGGCTGCACATTATTCTCCGCGTTCCTTTCCCTGCGGCTCATTTGCATCTGCTTAATACGGTCCATCCCAGGGAACTCCGCGATTTCTCCTGCAAAATAACAAGATGAAGATTCAGTTAGAAAATGCAAGGTAGAGGAAACACTCAATCACATTGCAAATTGTTCATAATATTACTCAAATATCCTTGAGCATCCCGCCCAAGCAGCCTTCGGCAAAGAATCAGCTTGTGGACGGAGTTGTACTCCTTCAAAATCCGGAGTACTTCCACAGACGCCGCCGATAGAGCACCCTCTTCAACCTCATACGCTCGTTTGGTTAAGAGAAAATGCTCATGCGTCCATGCCACTGGGAATTTGTCAACACCCTCCTTATTCCGCCAAAAGACAGGTTTGCCCTTCCTGACGGATACCTTCACGAAACTCATCCTGAAATGAAGTCCGCCTTCTTTGGCGGAGTCAGCAAACGCCTTAAAATTCAAAATCTTTGGCTCCGCCCGGAGAGTCACAAAACCCATGCCGCCGGTTTTCGTATTTACTCTCCTCATAATGCGGCAGAAGGAGAAAAACAACGCCACCGTAGGCGTAAACCCCAAATGTTCAGCCATCACCTCAAAACTGCGAACTATTCCCCAACCATTCGGATGCAGCTGGGAAGGGGCACAATCCAAAAACCTAAGCACACCCATCTGGAATTGATTCAATGGGAAGCGCACCCCTAACTGGGTGAACAGAATATCGTACATATATATGGTACGATTATCCTGAGGACGATGGCAGACCCGTTCATACGTCTTGGGTGAACGGACGATGAACCTATCCTCATATTTCTCGTCCTTCCATACCGGAACAGGCAACTCCACTACCCCTCCGCTTGTCGTCGCATGTCGAGAGGAAGCATCCTTGACATCTTCCTCAACCCAACAGTAAGGGTCATTCTCGAGTGTTTTCTCCCAATCCAACCCATGCAATACAACATTTCTGCACTCTGCCATAGTCAGCACTTGTGTATGGGAAACACCTCCTGACACAAATGAATGTACAGCATTACTAAAGTACTCCACGCTGCTATAAAACGTCGAGTCCCTCCCAGTATAAAAAGCATCATCTCCACTCTCAATGTCAGAAAACATGGGACGAACAGAAACCCTAGAACGTGACCCTGCCCTCTTTCCTCTCAGCTTCCTTTTTACAAACACACAATAAGGGGAAACAAAGCTAACCCAAAGGAAATGAAGAAGCAAAGAAGAAGAAGAAGCAAATACCTTAAGCTTCTGAAAGATAGAAGAACTCCAAACACCAGTGAACTTGCAAAAGAATAGCAAAAACACTTTCAGCAAACAAATACGAACAGAGAGATGAAGCAAAACATTCCCCTTCTGAGAGTTTACCTATTTATAGGCATGGCTTGGGGGGAAAATAAGCGAATCCTCAGAAATTTCGAAGATGTGTTTGCAGCCGTTAGATGAATCTCGTCGACGGTTCTAAAATTGAAACATGCGATTACAACCGTTGGATTTACCCCACTGACGGTTCCTTTTTTACTGAAATCAATAGATATATCTAAGGGCAGGTATTTCATGGGCCACGTTTTCAAAATCCAAGGCCCACGGTAATAACCTCGAAAACGGTTCTCAATTGCCATCACGCGCATTTATGTCCCATCATTAGAATGGCAACCGTTACGAGGGCATACGTGGCAATAGGAGACTGAAGAACAAAAAAACGTGGTTTCGAGGCGCATTAATGACAGGCGTGACAAGTGATGACAGCTAATAAATGCACGAAAGCACTTGTCCACAAATCCTGAACTGGCAAATGCCGCCTAAACCCATGCCTACAAAAGCTAAACTTAAGTGTTGTAGCTTATTAAAGTGACTCCGCCAGTCACTATAACAAGCTAGGGGGCATATGATCCGGTCCTAACACCGGCCCCCAAGAGCATGGCTTCAATGCCCTGCCAGATCAGTATTTGGAATAAAGAGAAGTATTTTTCAAATACACTACAAATACAATACGGGGTGCACACCGCCAGGGCAAGTAACGCCGCCAAGGTTCATAACTCCACCCAGGCACGTTACCCCGCCAAGGAACGTAACTCCGCCCAGGCATGTTACTCCGTCAAGGAATGTAACCTCGCCAAAGTTGTTACTCCGCCAAGCCATAGGCTCAACTCAGGCGGAATACTGAATTTCCCACACTGCGTAGCGAGCCCATACTCACAACCCCGGCACGAGATTGACTCTGTCTTGAGAGGTTAATAATGGGAATCACGCTGTCACGCATAAAGGGAAATAACAATAAAATATTAAAGCACTAACGCTTTCCAGACAAGTTGTGATACCTACTACAATAATGGTGCTAGTAAACGGCGCAGGGACCCACTACCTTTTCAGCATTATGCCTGGAGACAAGGAGCGGGTCCTACCAATAATGCAGCACCCGTGACAGGTATATAAACCTCTCTTGAAAAGGTATAAGGGATCTTTTTCCCATTCTCTGAACCTTACACTCTATTACTTGCATAATCTTCTCTGATTATCTTTCTAAGTCTCTAAGTATTCTGAGATACTGACTTGAGCGTCGGAGAACGATTGCAGGTACCATCCCCAATTGGGTCAAGGCAAATCAGATCCCGTCAGGCGGACTGTGACACCGCCCCGAAGTACATTACACTCCGCCTCAACATACGAAGACTCTTTGTATTTACATTTATACATACATTGCTTTGTATCAAAACACACTTACATGTATATTTTGAGTTGTTCTACAAGCACACTTCTACACCCCCTGTAAAGAACAGTTCAGTTTTTATTTGTTTATTTATGTAGCATCCTACTTTTAGAATTTACTTATATATGTGTTTTTGGTTCAATTTCAAACGGTTTGGGGGTACAATTTAATTTTTCTGATTTATCTTGAGATTGATAGAAAAAATAGAGTGTCAGATTTCGGTTAGAGGAATGTACCCCATTTTTAATTTAGACTTATTTTGAGTCAACTATACTCAAAAGGTACTAGTTACCTATCTTAATTAAATTAGAAACTCAAAACACTCTTTTACTCTCACCTTTCCACTCTCTTCCATGTTGCTCTTTCACTTCACCTCACTAAACATCAAATCTCACTCACGTTCTCTTTCCCCCCTCTCTTTCCCTTTCAATTTTTGTTGCTCTTTTTCTCAAACACATACCCACTTATTCTTCTTCTCACCCATAACAATTTCTCATCTTCTCTCTCACAATTTTGTGCTTCTTTTTTCCACATCATTAACATCTTCATTCCACAAGGCAAGAGAGAAACCCTCTCTCTCTTATCATTTTTCCATCACAAAAACAAAAGGTAATCACCAAAAACCCTTTACTTCCCATTTTGTTTGATTTAAGCTTTGATTCTAGGAATCCATTTGAGTATTCCTTCCACTTCTTGAACCCAATCTAAATTCCCTCAATTTCTTGCTTGTAAGAAGTGTTCTTATCTTATGGTTGGTGTGGAACAAGCCCTAAACCTCATAATACTTGTGGTTATTTTCTTCAAGGCAAGGAAGATGAGATAGTGTGGTGAATGGGTCGAATATAGATAGGACTATGAGTTTGATTGTAGAATAATATTAGATTTTACCTATAAATTTGCATGTAAGGTGTTTGTGAAAATGTGAGAATGAAATGAAAATATGTGTTAGAATGCTTCTTAGCCTGGTAATGGTAAAGTAAAGCGAATAAAATCTTAAAATATGGGAATTTTATTTTAATTTTTTTTTAGACACTAATAATTTTGGCAACAAATATTAAAATCTTGATATTGGGATTAGTAGGGTTGCCTTAACCACCGATTGCTTGACATTAGTCTAAAATCTTAATTACATGAGCTTAACAGCTTAATTGTTGATAATGCGTGGGCAAATCAGAAGAGGGTCATTGGTTTTCCGGTAATTGAGGATCACAAGGGTGATACTATTGGAAAGCAAGTAGAAGGGTGTTTAAGGGAGTGGAATCTAAGTTGTATTTCCATAATTACAGTGGACAATACGCCGACCAATGAGGTGGTTGTTGCATACCTGAAAAATAGGTTGAAGAACATGTCTAGTTTGGTCTTAAATAGTGAGTTTATGCATACTAGATGTTGTGCTCACATTCTTAATCTTGTAGCTCAGGATGGATTAAAAGAGCTCAATAAAAGCATCTCAACCATTAGGCATATTGCAAAGTATGTTAGATCACCTCACATAGATTGAGAAAGTTTAAGGAGCGTGTTTAAGAAGTTGGAATTGATAGCAGAAAATTAACGTGTATAGATGTCTTTACAAGGTGGAATTCAACTTACCTCATGTTAGATTCTAGTGAGAAGTTTGAACAAGCTTTTGAGAGACTTAAAATTCATGACCCTGGTTATTTAGAGACTCTTGGATCAAATGGTGTACCTACTTGTATAGATTAGGCAAACTCTTGTGTGTTTGTGAAATTTCTTAAAAAATTTTATGATGCAACTAAGATTTTCTCAACCTCAAACATAGTTAGCATCAATAATGGGTTTCATCAATTAGTAACCATTCACTATGAAATCACTTAACCGTTACATAATATAGATTGTTCTTTAAGCAGAATAGGTGCTGACATGAAAAAGAAATATCATAAGTACTAGGGTAATCTGCAGCAGATTAACCACTTGTTGTATTTTGGGGTCATTTTGGACCCAAGATACAAGCTACAGTTTGTTTCATGGGCTTTTAGAAAAATGCATCAAGGTGGTATTGTGTCTCCATCTGAACTTGCACATAGTGTGAAAGACAACTTGTTTAGGATGTTTATGTGGTATTTTGATCAAAATTGACCTGCACCCCAGTTTGCACATGGTTCTCAAAGGTCTATTTTAATAAGTAGTAATGATAACATGGCAGAATTGGAAGGCAGGGATAAGTTAGATAATTCTTTCCAAGATTATTTAAATTCTCAAAGCATGCTTGACCAAAAAATGAACTAGAAACATACCTTGATGAACCCTGTGTGAAATACGATTATAACTTTGATATTTTAATTTGGTGAAATAAAATACATCAAGGTTTCCAATTCTGTCATGTATGGTTAAAGATGTATTATCCATACCAATCTCAACTGTAGCTTCTAAGTCTATTTTCAGCACTAGGCAGGGTACTAGACATATACAGGAGCTCATTAAGCCCTGAAATGGTTGGAGCCCCTACATGTGGGCAGAATTGTTTATGGCCAAGTTTGAGCCTATTTTTAGAGCTAAATATGAGTAAGAGCTTCAAGCTACTACAATATAGTTCAAGGTCAATTCTTATCCATCATTTTTTTTGAAATTATTCATTATTCTCATGATTCAAAGTTATTTGTAATTTATTATATGATTACTTGATATTTATTTAATTTATGTTCAGAAATTGAGGATGGCAAGAAGACAACAAATAGACCTATTGGACAACCATCTATGGTTGTCACTAGATTAGGATCTGCAACAGCAGGTTGTGCTGCATCTCATCAGTTTTAACAGGTATACAAATATGTAATACTGTAATAGTAATACTTATTAATAATATATTTGCATTAGTGATTTAGAACCTGCTAAAGCATCAATAACAACGAATTTATACATATTTTTTGCTTATAGCAACATTGTGTGGATGATATTTTTTGGGAAAAGACCGGATTACCATCTGCAGTAGCAGGTTGTGTTGCACCTCATTTGTCTTAACAGATATACAATTATGTAATACTATAATAGTAATACTTATTATTAATATATTTGCATTAGTGTTTTAGAACATGTTTAAGCTTCAACAACTGATTTATATATACATTTTTGCTATAGCAACATTGCGTAGATGATATTTTTTGGAAAAAGACTGGATTAGGATCTGCAGTAACAAGTTGGGGTGCACCACATCAGTCTTAATAGGTATAAAATTATTAATATTGTAATAATAATACTTATTAATAATATACTTGCATTAGTGTTTTAGAACCTATTAAAGCTTCAACAATTAATTTATATATATATATATATATATATATATATATATGTGTGTGTTGTAACAATATTGTGTGGATGATAGTTTTTGAGATAAGGTCATTATTTCATTAAATGAAATATTACTTGTGGCTGAATCAATTAACAGGTATTAATATTATCAACTCTTATTGCTTATTGGCAATTTATGTATGCTTTCATGATAATTAATTGACTACATTTAGTATTTATCTTAATCAAGTCTTTTTTTTAGTGATTTCAAGACATAAGGTCTTACTTAATCAAGATTTAGGTATAATGTATTTGTATTTTATTTAATAATTGTAGTGAAATATGTAATTTTGATTAAATTATAAATAAGGTCAACACTAACTATTTCTTTTAATCATTTTTGTAGATAGGTTCATGTTTTGATGCAAGGGAATTAAAAATTTTAAATTTTTTAAATGTTGTAATTTGATTATTTGGCCTTGGTATATACTGTGTCTTTATTTTGTTTTCGATTTATTTTATGCACATATTAGGCATATTCTGGATTATGTATTTATATTGCTACAAACTATATAAACTATTTCACTGTTCTAGACTTTAATTTTTGGATATTGTGCTTATACAAATTAAGCACATTGATTTAGGTATTAATATTGGTACAAAGTATTTCAAATATTCTCACAAAGTATGACAATTGAGTACATTTTAGTTATTGCCACAAAGTATTTTAGATATTATTGCTACAAAGTATGACAAGTAAGTTGTAGTATTATTTGTTTGTTCATTTTTTATATGTTGTAATATATTATTTGTTATGTTTTGGATAATGGATGTTATTGTCATTGTGTTTGAAAATTAATTTAAAAATTTTGTAGTTTAAATTTTTTAAAACTATGAAATAAGAAAAGAAAACAGACTTGAAACTTGAAATGGCCCAGCAGATACCTAAAGGCCTCCCAATGATTTTTTAATAAAATAACATAATGAAAAAACAAATAGACTTGAAATTTTATAGTTCAGGTTTTTTAAAATTATGATATAAAATAAAAGAAAATAAACGAGCTTGAAATTTGAATTGGGCCAGATTAAGACCCAAATGGAATCAAAAAGGTTAAAGATAATTTAAAAAATATAAATACAAATATTGGGTTGAATACTTGAATAGGTTAATAAAGGCCCAAACCGATAACCCGCTTGTCGAAACCGCAACCTGAATTATCCATAACCTGAGAAATCCAAAAGATTAATTGGTCAAAAATGGACATGTTTTATGAGTTTCAGACTCTGGTTGGATTGGGTCGTTTTAGGCCTGAATCTGACCCGTCCGCCCGATGCTCAATCCTAGTTTCATTGTGCCTATAGCCCCGAGGAAGCTTCACTTCATCTACGGTTTAGGACCAACATTTCACTACATGCTTCAATTTATTTTTATTTGATACATCACAGAATTGATCAAACTTATAAAGAGAAAATAATATAATATGTTACTTGTATATTTATTAGGACTATTAATCTAAGATTGTGTAAAATGTTTTCCCGTACATGACTGTGAATCTTCATTAGCATTACGTATAAATAGTGAAGTAGTACCTCACGTGTGTCATCATTGTCCTTTTTCCTGTGTTTCTTATGATTGAGAAACATCATATTTATTTGACATATCTAAGGCATAACCATGTCCACTTTTGTTGGGTCATTTTCTTTCCCTCTCTGCCCTTCTCTCTTATTTGGCTGGAGGGCCAAAATATCTGCTGTTTCAGGTTTTCAACATCAACACTCGTTGCAGTATTTAGTTGTATATATATGGTAGCTACAACAGCCTACAAGTTTTAAACAACGTATATCATATATATAACCCTTGAGTTGGTTTTCTTAATCTATTTTCTGAGGACAATTGTAATATTAAGGGTGGCTCCGATTGTGCATTTATGGGTGACCTTGGTCACTCCCAAATTTGTTTTCCATCTTACTATACAAGTATATAGAAGAGGTTTACAAGTATACTCTTCCACTTAATTAAAGATTGACCTTATATGTATGAGAATTTATATTTAAATTTTACAACAAAAAAAATCTTATTAATCGGTTATTTATAAATATATTATAAGTGTTCTTCCACTCTTAAAGTTTGTCGTATTGATTGAAGACCAAACTCAAATAAACTTTTCTTTTTTTAAAAAATCTGCAATCAATTGTATATAATTCATAAATCATTATAGAATGGTTAAATTGAATTGAAGATTTAACTATAGAAAGGTTATGATTTATTAAAGTTATAGAATATAGAAATGTAATTAACTTGATATCATTATAAGAAATTTTTTTATATGAAAAGTTCATAATTCATCCATACTAATTCTTATAGTACAGTTACATGGAACGTTAACTCATTATGAAATGCTGAAAATTGAGGAAAGGAATAAAACGATAACAAAGGAAGAATTTTTTTAACAAAAGTATTTCACCTTAGAGTTAGAAAACCTAGAAAGCCTCATATATATATATATATATATATCTACACACACATACGCTAATGAGTGGAAGTGAAAAAAAAAAGGTTAGTGGGCTGCAACAATACTTATGGTAGAACAATAGTCCGTGTGAGACTGGACATCGTGTACGGGTCTTCTCGATAATTAATTCAATTCACAATATGAAAGATAAATGTTACTTTTAGCATGTTTTTCTTAATGGGGTTTTCTAATAGAGATGGGACAGAAGTTATTTTTTAAATAGTTGGTCAAATCAACCTTAAATACTATGTAGATTTATATTTCTACACCTCATCCTTATTACTAAATGAGTACTATATTTATGTGAGTTATTGAGAAAACTGTTTAAATATTTGAAACTGATAAACCTGGGAAAGGAGAGTGACTGCTAGAAAGGAGCAGAATCAGGAAGTTGCGTAAATGATAATGGGTATTATGGTCTTTTAATGTCCAAAAATACTTAAAGGTGGTGAGAATATAAAGTTACCGATTGGGCCAAATGGAAAGCCATCAAATGGGCCACATGAGACTCAGTTCATATGATCCTTCAAGACCTTCTAGTTCTTGCTAATCGAACACGTGGTTAGCTTACTTTGATACAGTAGTTTTTTAAGGATCGTTTCTTATCTGTGGTTTTATCAAGTTGGTGGTTTCCTTTTGTGCCTAGGCTGAAGCATTGTAATTTGTCATTTCAAGAGGTTATATATATATATATATATATATATATATATATATATATATATATATATATATATATATATATATATAATCATATAAAAAGTCTGAATTTAGATCACCTCCCTAAAATTTATTTTTGCTGGGATTTAGTCCTGAAAACATTTTAAACATTAGGAAAAGATTTTTGCCTAGCGTATGCTTCTAGGGGTCTAATCCTAAAAATAGATTTTGGGGATGAGATTTTTCTTTACTATATTCCCTGTGTCTAGGCTACATTTTTTTAAAATTAAGCAACGGATTGGATTTATTTATTTAATTAGATCATTTGATCTAATTCAAGTAAGTCAATTGGATTTTTTTGGTTAGTGAATCATAACTGATCCAATACAACCAATAACTGGTTGTAATCAAAGCAGATTTAAGGTTTGTAAATCTATGCACTTACCTTCCAACCTAATTTTATATTATTATCATTATTATTATTTTATATTTTTACACTAATTTAACCTAACCTAACATTAATATTCACACTCCATAAAGAAATGGAAGGAACACAAGTCAACCCACTTATAACTTTTTCCTATATATTGTTGTTATTATTATTTTGGTTTAAAGACTTTAATTTGTTGAAATGGATTTGTATTTGTGTGTTAAAACAAATGCTAAATTGTGGTTTTGGTTTGATAATTTTACACACAACGTCCATGCTTTGTTTGTGGTGATTTTTTATTAGAGTTTTGTAATTGTGATAGTAACGTCCATTTTCTACTCATGATTTTAGTTTGTAATCATGGGAATTCGTGTCCTATTACAATCAAGTTGGTCACGTCTTGTTATTTTAACTACTTTATTCAAATTTTAGCAAAACAATTATAATGTTTGAAGTTTTCTATATTTTTATTTTTATAAAAATTATAATTAATTAGATATCTGATCACCTAATCTGATTTGAACCAATTTAGATTAAATTAAATTAAATTAATTTTTTTAAAAAAAGTTACACAAATTAGATTAAACTCAACCCAAATAACTTTGATTAGATTGAGTTTTTTTTACTAAAATCTGACCCGACCAATACCCACCCTACATTTCCCTTGTCAGGCTTGTGTTACTTAGTAATCTTTAAGGCCTTTATGTTGCTTCTTTTGATAATTCTTTTAGCACTCTTCTTTTTCTCAATTCTCACCCCCCTTTGTATTTTTTTTTAATTTTTATTCCAAAACCATCATTTTTCTTATAAATAAAACCTACTCCTTTCCTCTTCCTATTCCCTACTCCCCACCATTCAACAACAAGAAGAAGAAGAATTCATCTTCCACTCCAAACTCCCCAACATTCCTATCCCACCCACCTGCCCATGCCTTATCAAGACCTACTGTTGATAACAGCATTGTATATGCTTGATCTACCAAGACCCACTGTAACACCCTCGATTAGATAAGACAAATCCTTCTGTAGGTTCATCCTATTTAACTGGGAGTGTTAACAGTTTTCAGAAAAAGTGAATATTTTTTTTTATAAATAAATACGTGGCAGATCAGTGGAAGCAATAATGTATTTATCACATAGTCATTCACAAACTGTAAGTAATTGTACTCTTAACAGAATGGGGCACGCAGGCACCCTTAAATATTATACAGTCATCCGGTGTCTGATTGTAAATATTCTATCCTTAATGATTGTTCTCAATGGGTTCAGCGTATTGCTGATCTTCACACTCGGGTTCTTGAGTTTCTAATTCCTCTGAAAAATGTTCAACAGTAAGGGTGAGTATAACCCAAGACCCTGATTGGTTCATCCGGTGCGGACATAATCCAGTTAACATACAATGTCACATAGATCATACATTTAGCATATTCACAATTATAACAATCAAACATGTTGTCATGAAATAAATCGTACATATAACATATTCACAATTATATCAATCAAATATGCTGTAATGAAATGCATGAGTTTGGATTTATTATGATTTATCTTTGGTTAAGTCTCATGATGCATGTGGGCCCAATAAATTGTTTCATCTTCTTCTCATTCTTTGGAATATCACCATTCCAATCATCTAGAGCGATCAGGGTCCGCCCAAGTTCCATGTGGTACAAATGAACTCATTGGTTCTTATCATTGATTTAAATATTTTTGGAACTTGGATCCCTACGATCATAGTTACACTCCGTCATTTAGTCAAAGTACACTAGAATTGCATCGTCTCACCCGGCTATCAGGCGCGACTCTGATGCCATTGGGTTGCCGTTCCAGTTGTACTCCCAAGATTCTTCATGGAGATCGAACGTGAGTGTCCTCCACTGTACCAAGTGTATGCTCTAGAGGTTTTTCTTCTTCAAAAATATTTTCATGATGCGAAATGCATTTATCTTTATCATTAGATTCCTTGGGTATCTTATGTATTTCCAGTCTCTTTCATATCATTCTCAAGTTCTTTGAATTCCATCAATCATTTAAACCTTGTAAGATATTCGTTTATTAATTTTTTAGAAATATATCTATTATATATATTCTTTCATAAAGAGTAAAATAATATATTCTTTATGTAATTACGCATAATTTAGATGTTAACAATGTATAATAATAATAAAACTAATAATAATGATAACAATATTAAGTTTAACAATAAATAATGATAATAATAGAATAAGAATGATAATTATAACTTACCAATAACTTAAAAAGTATTGAAGATTAGTTTCCAATTGAAAATTCAAGTGAAAAACACTAAAAACAGAGTTTTCTGAGTGGAACAGGGGTAAATCCGAGTGAAATAGGTATGATTCCGAGTGGAATCATACAGAGAAGGGTTCTCTAAGCGATCTGGCTAAAAATCCGAGTGGAATTGTACTGGAAGGCTGTTTTCCGACTGAAACAGGTCTGATTCCGAGTGGAAATGATTTTTCCGATTAAAATAAATTATATCCGAGTAGAAATGTTGATTTCCAAACTTTTTGAGAAAAATAGGTTTAATACTGAGTGAGAAATTGAGTTTGCCGAGTGAGATGGGTTGAATACCGAGTGAAACTGAATTATCCGAGTAAAATAAGTCTGTTCCGAGTGAAACATGAATTTTCTGGGTGAAATGAGTTTAGATACCGAGTAAATTCAGGCTGAAGTGAGTTTCTGAATAAAATAAGCATCAATCCGAGTGAGATCAGGTTAAAAGTTTTCTCAGGGAAGTTAAAAATATTTTTCCTAGTTAAAAGTGTTGAGCAGAAAGGTTTCTGAGTAAAATTTATATAATTTCCGAGTGAAAAATCATTTTGCTGACTAGAATACCTACGAGTAAAGTAAATCCGAATGAAATAATCCTGATTCCGAGTGGAATCAGGTTGATAAGAGTTTTCTGAGTTAATTTAACTATATATTCTGAGTGAAATTAAACTAAAAGGAGTTTTCTGAGT
Source organism: Clitoria ternatea (assembly GCA_037962975.1). NCBI lineage: Eukaryota > Viridiplantae > Streptophyta > Magnoliopsida > Fabales > Fabaceae > Clitoria > Clitoria ternatea. The sequence goes on from CM075674.1 coordinate 6,436,190, forward strand.
GAAATTAAGGGTTTACCGAGTTAAAATCACTGGAAAAGGTTTTCATGAGTGAAGCTACTTAAATTCTGAGTGAAAATGAGTTCCTGAATGAAATCAAGTATGATTCCGAGTGGAATCAGTAGGAAAAGAGTTTCCTGAGTAAAAATAAGATAAGTTCCGAGTGAAACATGAGTTTACCGAGTGAAATTAGTTGAAAAGAGTTCTGTCTGAATGAAATAAAACAAATCCGAGTTGAATAACTGCTTGCTGAGTAAAATAAAGTGTTTGCCGAGTGAAATAAAACTGGGAAGCTACTGTCCGAGAGAAATAGAGTGTTTTCCGAGTGAAATATGATGTTTTCCGAGTGAAATCAACTGGGAAGATGCTGTCCGAGTGGAAATAAACTAGAAAAAGTTCTCTGAGTGAAATTAGGTTGTTTACCGAGTGAAAAATTGTTTATCAGAATGAAATACATTCAGTTAAGGTTGAATCCGATTGAAACTAAGCAAAACCGAGTTGTTATAGGTCGGATTAACATAAAACAGAACCTGTTATCATTAAATCCATCTTCTATTCATAATTTTTCACTGGAAATCACACGGTACCCATGATTCTTAGTATTTTTAGTCCAATAAGTACATATCATTTCACAATTCATCACTGATTATATACACTCGGTAACAGATATATATATATATATACATGCATATACAGATAACAATTTAAAGCATTTAATTCATACACACTGAATCTGTCCTTCACTCGGTTTTCCCACAAGGCACCCAAGAATATACCCCCTTACCTCAATGAAGTTCCTGGATGGAAAGAAAGAGTCCCCTTCACTCTCCTGCACGAGTTCCGAGTGAAACAGAAAGGAAAGGAGAGGGAAAGAAGCTTGCTGGGAAGGACAGTGATGAAAGTGTTTGTGTCGTGTGTGGGTGTGAGTTCTGAGAACCTTGAGCTGGTTTAAATAGGGAGGAAGTGAGTGGAAAAACAAGTGGGGGACAGCTTTTCTGAGTGGCCTGTTAGTGGAGTGCTAATGGAAGGGTCACTAGGATTTAAATAAAGATCTATGTTGAGTCAGTGCCCATTTCTAGTCGTCCACTATCCATAATGCGCACGATTGAATTTAAATATCATTAAAAGACAAAATTGAAGTCAATACGCACTTCTGTCAGTGAATACCGAGTGAAATTACACTCGGTTAACAACTATACCGACTGAAATTCTCACTTCCGAGTCAACAATTGCAAGGCTCGCTTGAGCGTGGCTTGCTCGCTTGAGCGAAGCTTCAATTCTTCACTCGGAAAGGCACTCGGTTTCTCACTCGGTAATACCTCTTCAGACCGAGTCCTCTCTTTCTCAGAATCTTCACTCAGAAATCCGAGTCTTCCTTCACTTTATTCACTCGGTTTAGACCAATTTCTTCAATTATACTTCCAATTAAGGTTTATTTCAACCATTAGCTCTCGGAACAAGGCATACACGTACGAGTCTCACTCGGTTTTGGTCCAGTGGAGTGTATCTCACTCGGAATTGGCTCCCTCCACCATTTCCACTCGGTTTCCTAAGCAAAACCATTCGGAAGCCTTCCCAATTGTTTCCACAACATACTTCAGTCAGAAAGGAAGCATCAAATCAACATAAATAGAAGTATTTATGCATTCTTTCACTCGGAATGCTCCAACCACAGTAATTTCCTTCAGAAAAGGAAACATTCAACTCGGAACCGAGCCTTTCTAGGGTGTTTTGACTCGGATTTTCACTCAGAATTGATTCTTTTGAACACTCTTCACTCAGAATTGCTTCTCAGGTCAGGACTCCACTCGGTGGTAGCCTTCTCAGTCATGTTTTACTCGGAAAACATGATACTGACTCGGAATTCTCTCCTTCACTCGGAATTTCTAATCCTTCACTCAGAATTCTTCTCTGTCACTCGGAACAGAGCCTTTTTCACTCGGTTTTTGCATAATTTCACTAATATTCCATATAAATTCTATTATTATGTGCAAAAATGACATTTTTGAGGTACTACAGACCATCAACAGGGTATATATTGACTTATTCTTGCTTACAAACCCTCCATAATTAAAATTTACAAGGATAAAATTGCCTCTAAAAAGAGGGATGTTACATTCTCCTCCCCTTTTAGGAATTTCGTCCCGAAATTCAAAGTTAGAATAATTGAGGGTACAATTCTCTCATTTTCTCCTCAATTTCCTAAGTAGCATCCCCATCATCTGTCTGACTCCAAACTACCTTGACCAAAGGGATTTCTTTGCCTCTTAGCTGTTTGAGACGTCGGTCAGCAATCTTAACCGGCGATGCTTCAAAGGTAAGGTTTTCTTTCAGAACAAATTGATCGGGACTTAGAACATGATCAGGGTTTAGTACATATTTGCGGAGTTGAGAGACATGAAAGACATTGTGAAGGTTTGTCAGCTCGGGTGGCAGAGCAATGCGGTACGCATGAGTTCCTATCTTCTGCAGAATCTGATAGGGTCCTACGTATCTGGGGCTTAACTTCTTGGCCTTCAAAGCTCTTCCTACTCCAGTGGTAGGGGTAACTTTGAGAAATACATGATCACCTTCTTCAAATTCTAATGGCTTCCGACGTTTGTCATAGTAACTCTTTTGTCTATCTTGTGAAGCCTTCATTGCCATTTGAATCCTCTGAACTTGTTCTGTTGTCTTCTGAACAATCTCTGGTCCAATTATTGTCTTCTCACCAGTCTCATACCAACATAAAGGTGTACGGCACTTTCTTCCATACAAAGCTTCATAAGGGGCCATTCCGATGCTTGCATGATAGCTGTTGTTGTAAGTGAACTCAATAAGTGGAAGATATTCTTGCCAACTTCCACCATGTTCCAAGACACAAAGACGTAACAAATCTTCAAGAGTCTTGATTGTTCTTTCTGATTGTCCGTCTGTCTGTGGGTGGTATGCGGAACTTAACTTCAGACGAGTTCCTAGAGCTTGTTGCAGGCTCTTCCAAAACTGTGATGTGAAACGAGGATCTCGATCGGACACAATCGCAGTGGGAGTTCCATGTAATCGTACAATTTCCTTGATATAGATCTGGATGAGTTTTTCTAGAGAATACTTCATATTGACAGGAATGAAGTGAGCGGTTTTTGTTAATCGATCCACGATTACCCAAATAGCATCATATCCAGCTGATGTTCTGGGAAATCCATTCACGAAGTCCATAGCAATCTCATCCCATTTCCATTCTGGAATATCTAAAGGACGAAGGGTCCCACTTGGTCGTTGTTGTTCCGCCTTTACCTTCTGACACATCAGGCAAGCTGTTACATACTCAGCGATATCCCTTTTCATTCCTTGCCACCAGAATAATTTCTTCAAGTCCTGGTACATCTTGGTTGATCCTGGGTGGATACTGTACTTACTTTTGTGTGCTTCATCCAGGATAGATCTCTTAAGATCTGCGTTGACTGGAATACAGAGCCTCTGTTGATACTTGATCACTCCATGTTCATCTTTGCTAAACTCTGAGACTCCTTCTTTTGTCTTTTCTGCTAGATCTTGTAATTCCTGATCATTGGTTTGAGCTTCTTTGATTTGTTCCAAGAAATCATTGGAAATTCTTAACATTCCAACCATAAGGCTTCCCCTTTTTGGTGTTACTGCTAGATTCAAATCGCGAAACTGTTCAATCAGTTCTAACTCCTTTGTCATCATATATGATAGACGTAAAGCCTTTCTACTGAGTGCATCAGCCACAACATTAGCTTTTCCAGGATGATACCGGAGTTCAAAATCATAATCTTTGATAAATTCCATCCACCTACGTTGTCGCATATTCAACTCCTTCTGGTCGAATAGATACTTCAAGCTCTTATGATCACTGAAGATTTCGAAGTATGTACCATACAAGTAGTGTCTCCAGATTTTCAAGGCAAACACAACTGCAGCTAATTCCAAGTCATGTGTGGGATAATTAACTTCATGCGTTCTTAGCTGTCTTGAAGCATAAGCAACAACTTTTCTTTCTTGCATTAGGACACATCCTAGTCCTTGTTTTGACGCATCACAGTACACTTCATATGGCTTGGCAGGATCTGGCAAAATCAAGACAGGTGCACTAGTGAGTCGTTGGCGTAACTCCGTAAAACTGCTTTCGCATTTGTCAGTCCATTTGAATGGTTGATCTTTACGAGTCAGCTTAGTTAAAGGTGCTGCAATTCGAGAGAAATTCTCGATGAATCGACGATAATATCCAGCCAGTCCAAGGAAACTGTGGATTTCCGTCACATTCTTGGGTTGTTCCCAATTTAGTACAGCTTCTACCTTTGTAGGATCCACAGCAATTCCTTCCTTAGAGATGACATGTCCTAAGAATTTCACTTCTGTCAACCAGAATTCACATTTTGAAAACTTGGCGTACAATTGCCTTGCACGCAAAGTGTTTAGAACAATTCGAAGATGCTCCTCGTGTTCCTTATGACTCTTGGAGTAGACGAGAATATCGTCAATAAATACAACCACGAATTTATCCAAGTACTCATGGAAGATTCGATTCATGTATCCCATAAAGACTGCTGGTGCATTTGTGACTCCAAAGGGCATAACAAGATATTCATAGTGCCCATATCGTGTTCTGAATGCTGTTTTGGGTACATCCTCTTTCTTTACCCTGATTTGATGATAGCCTGATCGCAGATCAATCTTCGAGAAAATAGTGGCTCCTCGTAATTGGTCCATCAAATCATCAATCCTTGGAAGAGGGTATCGGTTCTTGATCGTAGCTTTATTCAACTGACGATAGTCAACACATAACCGCATACTGCCATCCTTCTTTTTGACTAGAAGAACTGGTGCTCCCCAAGGTGAGACACTGGGTCTAATCATTCCTTTCTCTAGAAGTTCTTCTAATTGCTCTTTGAGTTCACTGAGTTCCTTGGGTGACATCCGATAAGGAGCAATAGAGATTGGTCCTACGCCCGGTATAATATCAATGCTGAATTTGACTTCTCGTTCTGGAGGTAGCTCTCGTATGTCCTCAGGGAATACTTCTGGAAATTCTTGAACAACAGGAATCTGTTCAAGTTGAGAAGTGGCCTTACTTTCAGTTTCAGTAAGGATCATGTATAGTTGGACTTCTTTTGAGATTACCTTTTCTGAGCTAATAAGGCAAGAATCAGTGACTTGATCACGTTCAGATGTAGTAGACCCGTGAGAGATGGATCTATTATGACAGTCAATCAGAATATGATTGGTAGCAAGCCAATTCATCCCTAGAACAATGTCTAGATCAATCAAAGGTAAACATATCAGATCTACCTGATAAGCTTTCCCTTCGATGTTGAGAGGACATTCTAGACATATGCGAGTAGAGCAAATGGGCTTATTGGCGGCAGTTGTGACAATCATTTGATAGGGCAGAGAGGTTGTAGGAAGCTTTAAATGTTTTACACAATTCTCAGATATGAAAGAATGAGTGGCTCCAGAATCATATAATACATTTAATAGAGTATTTCCTATAAAGCATGTACCTTGCACAAGATCGTTCTCTTGTGATACTTCTGCACCATTCATGGTAAAAACTCTGGCATTTCCCCCTGGCCTTCCGGTTGAATTGTTTCCGGGCCTTCCAGGATTATTGTTCTGTCTGAAGTTGTTGTTGTGGGGAACATTTTGCATTCTCGGGGCATTGTTGGTAGAGACATTTGCAGTAGATCCTCCACTTCCTTGACCTGTTGGTCGTACTGCCTGTCTTTGAGTTACTTGTTGTTGGTTATTTTTATTCCTGTACCAACAGTCAACATCACGATGTCCAATCCGTCCACAAATTGTGCAGTTTCTACCACTTTGGTTCTCCTGACCTCTAGGAGGAATTCGGTTGGCTGAGTTAAAAGATCGGAAATATGGTCGATCTCCTCGAAAATCCCTTCTTTGCTGTCGATCTGGCATACGTCGCTCTGGCCCATGATTAGACGCTCCAGGTCGTCGAAGATTAGAGGTGTTTTCAAATATGCGGCATCTGTCAACCAAAGTAGTGAATTGTGTAATTTGTTGACAACATATGGCTTGACGAATCTCATGTCGTAGCCCTGCTTCGAACTTTGCACATCTTGACGCTTCTCCCATGTGAGTGTAGTAGGAACAACATTTTGCCAGTTCATCAAACTTAGCAGCGTACTCCCCAACAGTCATATTGCCTTGTTTCAGATTAAAGAATTCCTGCTCCTTTTGCCTCCTTATGTCTTCAGGGAAATATTTAGCGAGAAATTTTGTCTTAAATCGTCCCCAAGTAATGATATGCCCATCAGTCGCTAGTCTGACTCTAGCATGAGTCCACCAGTGTTCTGCTTCTCCAACCAGCATGAAGACAGCAAAGGTTACACAATCCTCATCAGAACATCGCATAGCGACAAAAATCTTTTCAAGGTGTTCAATCCATAGTTGTGCTCCTTCTGGATTGAAGCCTCCTTTGAACTGCGTAGGATTGTTCCTTTGAAAATCAGCTAATCCCTGTCTGGCAGAAGCATGAGGTAACTCTTGTCGTTCTATTACCTCCACAATTCTGGTAAGAAGATTCTCCATCACGTGATTGTTATTTTGGCGTGCCATTAGGAATTTGCTGAAAGAATATCAACAAATAGATTCAGGGTATGTGTTATGTGGAGCATTCCACATAGGATATTTAGTCTTAGGAGTGTTATGGACTGTTCAATATTTCTATCAGAGTACGTGGAAACCTAATGGTCCACTCCACAAGCTTAATGAATCGACTATGCTCTGATACCACCTTTGTAACACCCTCGGTTAGATAAGACAAATCCTTCTGTAGGTTCATCCTATTTAACTGGGAGTGTTAACAGTTTTCAGAAAAAGTGAATATTTTTTTTATATATATAAATAAATATGTGGCAGATCAGTGGAAGCAATAATGTATTTATCACATAGTCATTCACAAACTGTAAGTAATTGTACTCTTAACAGAATGGGGCACGCAGGCACCCTTAAATATTATACAGTCATCCGGTGTCTGATTGTAAATATTCTATCCTTAATGATTGTTCTCAATGGGTTCAGCGTATTGCTGATCTTCACACTCGGGTTCTTGAGTTTCTAATTCCTCTGAAAAATGTTCAACAGTAAGGGTGAGTATAACCCAAGACCCTGATTGGTTCATCCGGTGCGGACATAATCCAGTTAACATACAATGTCACATAGATCATACATTTAGCATATTCACAATTATAACAATCAAACATGTTGTCATGAAATAAATCGTACATATAACATATTCACAATTATATCAATCAAATATGCTGTAATGAAATGCATGAGTTTGGATTTATTATGATTTATCTTTGGTTAAGTCTCATGATGCATGTGGGCCCAATAAATTGTTTCATCTTCTTCTCATTCTTTGGAATATCACCATTCCAATCATCTAGAGCGATCAGGGTCCGCCCAAGTTCCATGTGGTACAAATGAACTCATTGGTTCTTATCATTGATTTAAATATTTTTGGAACTTGGATCCCTACGATCATAGTTACACTCCGTCATTTAGTCAAAGTACACTAGAATTGCATCGTCTCACCCGGCTATCAGGCGCGACTCTGATGCCATTGGGTTGCCGTTCCAGTTGTACTCCCAAGATTCTTCATGGAGATCGAACGTGAGTGTCCTCCACTGTACCAAGTGTATGCTCTAGAGGTTTTTCTTCTTCAAAAATATTTTCATGATGCGAAATGCATTTATCTTTATCATTAGATTCCTTGGGTATCTTATGTATTTCCAGTCTCATCATATCATTCTCAAGTTCTTTGAATTCCATCAATCATTTAAACCTTGTAAGATATTCGTTTATTAATTTTTTAGAAATATATCTATTATATATATTCTTTCATAAAGAGTAAAATAATATATTCTTTATGTAATTACGCATAATTTAGATGTTAACAATGTATAATAATAATAAAACTAATAATAATGATAACAATATTAAGTTTAACAATAAATAATGATAATAATAGAATAAGAATGATAATTATAACTTACCAATAACTTAAAAAGTATTGAAGATTAGTTTCCAATTGAAAATTCAAGTGAAAAACACTAAAAACAGAGTTTTCTGAGTGGAACAGGGGTAAATCCGAGTGAAATAGGTATGATTCCGAGTGGAATCATACAGAGAAGGGTTCTCTAAGCGATCTGGCTAAAAATCCGAGTGGAATTGTACTGGAAGGCTGTTTTCCGACTGAAACAGGTCTGATTCCGAGTGGAAATGATTTTTCCGATTAAAATAAATTATATCCGAGTAGAAATGTTGATTTCCAAACTTTTTGAGAAAAATAGGTTTAATACTGAGTGAGAAATTGAGTTTGCCGAGTGAGATGGGTTGAATACCGAGTGAAACTGAATTATCCGAGTAAAATAAGTCTGTTCCGAGTGAAACATGAATTTTCTGGGTGAAATGAGTTTAGATACCGAGTAAATTCAGGCTGAAGTGAGTTTCTGAATAAAATAAGCATCAATCCGAGTGAGATCAGGTTAAAAGTTTTCTCAGGGAAGTTAAAAATATTTTTCCTAGTTAAAAGTGTTGAGCAGAAAGGTTTCTGAGTAAAATTTATATAATTTCCGAGTGAAAAATCATTTTGCTGACTAGAATACCTACGAGTAAAGTAAATCCGAATGAAATAATCCTGATTCCGAGTGGAATCAGGTTGATAAAAGTTTTCTGAGTTAATTTAACTATATATTCTGAGTGAAATTAAACTAAAAGGAGTTTTCTGAGTGAAATTAAGGGTTTACCGAGTTAAAATCACTGGAAAAGGTTTTCATGAGTGAAGCTACTTAAATTCTGAGTGAAAATGAGTTCCTGAATGAAATCAAGTATGATTCCGAGTGGAATCAGTAGGAAAAGAGTTTCCTGAGTAAAAATAAGATAAGTTCCGAGTGAAACATGAGTTTACCGAGTGAAATTAGTTGAAAAGAGTTCTGTCTGAATGAAATAAAACAAATCCGAGTTGAATAACTGCTTGCTGAGTAAAATAAAGTGTTTGCCGAGTGAAATAAAACTGGGAAGCTACTGTCCGAGAGAAATAGAGTGTTTTCCGAGTGAAATATGATGTTTTCCGAGTGAAATCAACTGGGAAGATGCTGTCCGAGTGGAAATAAACTAGAAAAAGTTCTCTGAGTGAAATTAGGTTGTTTACCGAGTGAAAAATTGTTTATCAGAATGAAATACATTCAGTTAAGGTTGAATCCGATTGAAACTAAGCAAAACCGAGTTGTTATAGGTCGGATTAACATAAAACAGAACCTGTTATCATTAAATCCATCTTCTATTCATAATTTTTCACTGGAAATCACACGGTACCCATGATTCTTAGTATTTTTAGTTCAATAAGTACATATCATTTCACAATTCATCACTGATTATATACACTCGGTAACAGATATATATATATATATACATGCATATACAGATAACAATTTAAAGCATTTAATTCATACACACTGAATCTGTCCTTCACTCGGTTTTCCCACAAGGCACCCAAGAATATACCTCCTTACCTCAATGAAGTTCCTGGATGGAAAGAAAGAGTCCCCTTCACTCTCCTGCACGAGTTCCGAGTGAAACAGAAAGGAAAGGAGAGGGAAAGAAGCTTGCTGGGAAGGACAGTGATGAAAGTGTTTGTGTCGTGTGTGGGTGTGAGTTCTGAGAACCTTGAGCTGGTTTAAATAGGGAGGAAGTGAGTGGAAAAACAAGTGGGGGACAGCTTTTCTGAGTGGCCTGTTAGTGGAGTGCTAATGGAAGGGTCACTAGGATTTAAATAAAGATCTATGCTGAGTCAGTGCCCATTTCTGGTCGTCCACTATCCATAATGCGCACGATTGAATTTAAATATCATTAAAAGACAAAATTGAAGTCAATACGCACTTCTGTCAGTGAATACCGAGTGAAATTACACTCGGTTAACAACTATACCGACTGAAATTCTCACTTCCGAGTCAACAATTGCAAGGCTCGCTTGAGCGTGGCTTGCTCGCTTGAGCGAAGCTTCAATTCTTCACTCGGAAAGGCACTCGGTTTCTCACTCGGTAATACCTCTTCAGACCGAGTCCTCTCTTTCTCAGAATCTTCACTCAGAAATCCGAGTCTTCCTTCACTTTATTCACTCGGTTTAGGCCAATTTCTTCAATTATACTTCCAATTAAGGTTTATTTCAACCATTAGCTCTCGGAACAAGGCATACACGTACGAGTCTCACTCGGTTTTGGTCCAGTGGAGTGTATCTCACTCGGAATTGGCTCCCTCCACCATTTCCACTCGGTTTCCTAAGCAAAACCATTCGGAAGCCTTCCCAATTGTTTCCACAACATACTTCAGTCAGAAAGGAAGCATCAAATCAACATAAATAGAAGTATTTATGCATTCTTTCACTCGGAATGCTCCAACCACAGTAATTTCCTTCAGAAAAGGAAACATTCAACTCGGAACCGAGCCTTTCTAGGGTGTTTTGACTCGGATTTTCACTCAGAATTGATTCTTTTGAACACTCTTCACTCAGAATTGCTTCTCAGGTCAGGACTCCACTCGGTGGTAGCCTTCTCAGTCATGTTTTACTCGGAAAACATGATACTGACTCGGAATTCTCTCCTTCACTCGGAATTTCTAATCCTTCACTCGGAATTCTTCTCTGTCACTCGGAACAGAGCCCTTTTCACTCGGTTTTTGCATAATTTCACTAATATTCCATATAAATTCTATTATTATGTGCAAAAATGACATTTTTGAGGTACTACAGACCATCAACAGGGTATATATTGACTTATTCTTGCTTACAAACCCTCCATAATTAAAATTTACAAGGATAAAATTGCCTCTAAAAAGAGGGATGTTACACCCACCACGCCATTCAAGAGAAAAGAGGGTGCATGAGTGCCACGACGTCTCTACAAGCTCTCCTTTAAAGACCTTTTTCCTTATAAGGGAATTTTCAATGGAAATTTGATATGATTGATCTTGATCTGTAGAGTCAGTGACAAGTATTAAAGAGTTGAATCATCTTTTGTCAGGGCAGAGGAAGAAGAGGAACCTCATGATACAACTAGGAAGAGAAGAGAACAGTTGTGGGAATTGAGAAATGGAGGAGTTCTTAAAGAATTGCCTTACTTCTCCATGTTTTATTAGGGATGGCAAGAAGATAATGCAGGATGGAGCAGGTGTGGGTACGGGTTCACAGGTACGAGATAGGTAATAGGAACTCACAAATTAGGTAACGAGTACCTATTCATCAATATTTATTTTTAAAAAATAATAATAAAGAAAAAAATATGGTATATTAAGTATAGTATTATTTTAGTATAATATAATACAAAATAATATTGTATCATACATTACAACTCTATAAATTTAAAGTATTATCATTAAAAAAAACTATATCTTATTATAAAATAAAATAAAATAAAGACTCAAATATTTAAATATATTTAACAAAAAGTAAATATTAAGAATCAAACAAGTACCCATAACGCAGATAGTGTAATACGCATTTCAAATACCCACGAGTGTAAATTCTCTTATCATCCGAATGTATTGTTAGGCTGGGCCCATTCCTTCTAAAATGAAGATTTCAGTTGACAAAAAAAAAATTATTTTAAAAAAACAAAAAAATATTTTGACGGTATCTTCAACTGAGCATCTCTGATACCAATTTACTACTCTCTTGTTAAATTTTTATCATTTTTGTGTTTTTTTTGGTTTACCTATCGCTTTTGTGATTAATTAAAGCATCCTGGGATTCATAGTTAAAGATTTAATTTATTCGAGACGTTGAATTTTGTTTATCCGAAAACTTTTTTAAAGCATGATCAGAATTTTTATGTTTATTAACATATTTAAAGAATTTCTGTCTCTTGGTTTTAAGGAAACAAACTCTAATCTTCGTCTTGAAATATTTTCACTTCTATTTTTGTCTTGATATTTTAATTTTCTAAAAATATTGGTTACTTTAAAATTAAAAATATTTTATTATTTTTTAGTAACATTCTTTTTTTTGTACTTTTCCTACAAATTTAAATAGATTGGTCCATAAACATATAGTAATTCTTCTCATAAGAATATTTAGTAAAAAAGTCATTTCAACATATTAATGAGGCCCTAGAGTGAATTCTTATTGGATAATTATAGCAGAAAAAATATCGTTAGATACAATAATTGTACAATGCTGACATATGCACACTTTTAGGAATATTGTCATATATATATATATATAATCCAAAATTATTTGTCATTTCAAATTATTAATTGTTTTTAAAACCCAGTAGAAATAAAACCAAACACAACTAGCAAACTCCAATATTCAAATTTGAGCAAAATTGTTAGAACCTATCTCATGGTTCTTCAAAATCATCATTGGTTCATTGTCAAGCTAATAACATCACATCTATAGCTAGCTAAATCAGAATAATAAACAAGAAAAAAATAATAATAACATTTTTGATAGGTACTCAATATATCCTATCTCTCCTCAAAGGCTTCAGGTGCCTTTTATATTGTAATATCTTATTTTTTATTCAAATAAAAAATAGATATTAATATCTTTTTAATGAGAAACACTTACTATTAGTTAGTTTATTCTTAACTAATTAATATTTTTATGAAATTTGGGTACTTATATTTAATTATTTTGTAAAAATAATAATAATAAAGTAATAAATAATATATATATATTGAATGAAGATTTTAAAATGACTTAATTAGTATTCATTAATTAAGAATATTATATTAAGAATTTTTAATATCTTTATTATTCATAACTTTTATTTTATGTTTTTACATATTTATGATTTAACTCTTATTAGAATTTTAAAATAAAATTTTGAAGGAATTAGATTATGCTTCTTTAGAACTTTTTGATCTATGTATTACTTATGATTTTCTGGATTTTTTTAAATTTTGGAAAATATTTTTAAAAAATATATTTTAAATAATTTTTTATTTATATAAAGTTACTTAAAATTAAAAATATTTACAAGAAAGTGAAGTTAAATTATAAGAAAAATTTCTAAAATTCATTTCAAGTAGACTTATCTAAAAATGATCGGTTTAAGTAAGATCTTAGCAGATAGGGTCAATAGAGATCCCAATGGTTATCCAACTTTTAAAACAACTGATTGGGAAGAAATATATGAAATGATATTTATGAAATTTACAAAAAGATATGGTGCTGATAAGTTGAAGGCAAAATACCACCGAATGCGAGGTGTGCATTCAAAATTCAGTGAGCTAATAAGTAAATCTGGTGTTACATGGGACTCTAATAACAATATTGTATCCGCTGAAAATGGAGTTTGGGATGAATTTTTTAAGGTGTGAATTGTGCTCCAAATTGTTAATTTTCTTACCCTTTGATGACATAATATATTAATTAATTAATTAATTTAATATATTGCAACGTGATAAAATCTACAAATCTTTCAAGAAAAAAGGTTGCAACCCATTATTGAATATTGTCTTCAGTAGTTCCTCTGCAACTGGTGCTTTTCATAATGCTTCAACCGCTGCAAAAGAAAATGTAATTATGATGTTGATGTAGGTGATGATGGTATAAGTGAGGGTTATGTAGGTGATGATGGTAGTAGAGGTAAGGGTGCTAGCAAAAGAAAATGTAATTATGATGTTGATTTGGAGTCTTTAGATTATAGTAGAAGGGTTAAAAAAATTTTAAAGGGGATAAGATTGATGCACTGATGGATGCATGGTCCCAATCTATAGTTGCTAGAAAGGAAAGAGGTATAGTCAAGGCTGAACGTTACAAATCACAACCCAATGAAGCTACTGAAGACTTTTCTATTACAAATTGCATGACTGGATTAGATGAGTCACCTACTGTTGGCACTACTTTTTATAACAAGGCTATTGGGTATTTTGTTGATCCAAATTGGAGGAAGATTTTCCTACTTATGTCTAAAGATAGAAAAAAGGGTTGGGTGGATGGTTTGGTTTGATGTTTTTACGTTATATTAATTTTTAGGACTTATTTGTAATAATTTTTAGAATTTTCTTCTTGACTTATGAATGTTGGCACGTGAGTTGAATTATTTATAATAATTTTTAGGATTTCCTACTTATGAACGTTTCATTAGTACATTGAAACACTAAGCATTATTATGTTTGTGATTGTATTTACTTAGTTTATAACGTTAATTGTGATAGAAATTCGTTGTTCCGCAGAGTTGGATATGGATACGCATGTTATGTTAGATTCATCAAATAATAGTTACAACTCAGATGAAGAACCTGATATGGATATGGAAATGGATATGATGTTCTTTTTATTCTTGAAGGAACATACTCATACCTTTGTTGATAGAGTTCCTTGTAGGACGTAGATGCTTAGTGGAAAACAATATATAAGAGAAATATTGTGTGGAAACCCTTCACAATGCTATGAATCATTTCACATGAAGCCACATGTGTTTTAAAATTTATGCAACAGGTTGAAGATGTTAAATCTATTACATGATTCAAGAAATGTTAGCGTAGAGGAAGGTTTGGCAATGAGATTAAGAATTTTATGCCATGGCACTACACAAAGGCTAGTAAGTGATCGATTTCAACATTCAACTAGAACAACTCATGTGTGGTTTAAGAAGGTGTTAAGAGCATTAAAGGCATTTGGTACAACAGTAATTAGACCTGTTGATCGAGGTGAAGTTCAACCAGAAATTCTATGAAATCCAAAATGGTATCCGTACTTCAAGGTATAATATGATCATTCACGTGGACTGTCGTGGTCAGTCAAATTGAAACATTAAAAATAATGTAGTACTAGGGTGTGAACCTAGGTCGTCTCTCGAGGATCAACAAAAATATTTAGGAAAATCAAGTTCTAAAATTTATAACAAACAGAAATTCAACAAAAATATTTAGGATAATCAAGTTCTAAAGATAAGAATGATCGAACCCGGAAGGGAGAAGAGAGATTTCCAAGAGGCCTTATGCCTTTGTATCTTCGCTGCCCCAAATGGTGCTTAGAAGAAGGTGTGTGGAATGCTTTAATTCTTCCTCTATTTATAGGCCATGGAAAGCAAAGAGCGAGCATGGAGTGTTGCAAGTGGATTCCTTTTCAGCCTAGTGGAGTATGGTGCTTTCAATTTAAAATCCTCAATGCGATTCAAGGTTGTTTCCACTAAAAGATTCGATTCATAATTGATTGGAATTGATTCATTTCATTGGAATTTGAATTTTAAAAATATCCTCATCCCATGATATTCCTACATCAATGCTAAAAATGAACAACATGAGAGAGTGAGTTATACATTTCAAATGATGAATATGAATACAATTGAGATTATGTGTATATGCATATTAATATCATGTATGTTTTGCTAAGTTCATCAACAATCATCATAAATTCTCATTTCAACAACGTACATGTAACGTATTCAACCATCAATTCATAGCAAAGCAAGTACATATACACATCTCTTATCAATGCCACAATAGGCCAACATCATTGTCATCAATCATGGACAGAGAAACCTTTCATTACATTAGGCCATCACATACAACATCATTATATTCAATGTCATTTTGTTGTATTCATATTTTACTTGTTGTCTTTTAGGTAATTCATTTACCCATCTCATCATCATCACATCTCAATCTCAATCATCATCACCTTTTGGCATATCTCCATGCTATATGCAAATTCTCTTAGGCTAATGTATATGCACAATGGAATAATTAACAACAAATGCGGATCTGACTGTGGAAATAAAGACCAATTGTGGGTTCAAGCATGATCACATACCATGCCTCTATTACAGTGGTATAATGTGTACACATATTTCATAATGCATGCATAATCACCAATTTTACTGGTACCAAACCGCATAACCCATTTTGTAACACCGGTCATTTTCACCATGACCGCGGTAAACAACATAATCAACAATATAAGGTGTTGCGGGCTAACCATGGTTCACAACATGGCAGTTGTGATCCATAGGACCACTGGGGACACCTGCTCCTCAAGAGCCACCCCCCATAAGGGTTAACCACATGCAGCTCCCCATAGCTCAGCATGGACAACTTCATGACTTACACTCTAAGGCACAGGGGAAACAACAAGAATGCTCGTACACTGAGCCGCCCTCCCACTGGGCCAACTGGGGGAATCCCCTAATATTCCTTACCGGCAGCGTACGATATGCCATGGATGCGAATGCCAATCGATGCATTCTCACACTATGCATCCTATCATGCCACTCATCAATCATCATCATCAACACCAATACCACCATACAATATTTAGTGGATTTTATCATTGTTGGTTTTAGCCATTATTTCAAGTTTTATGTGTGGCATTTCATTTCAACAAACATATATCATTCATGCAAGTCAATACTTGCAACATTCACAATGGCATCACAAACATCAATAACATTCATTAGTCTTTCATCATATTAAAGGTATGCTTAACATACTTATTCATCTTTGCTTATCAATAACATCACCACATAATTCTTAGTGGATTTTCATTTTATTGATTATTACCATTGTTTCATATATTAGTGTGGCATCACAATAATTCATTAATATAATTTTAAACCACATATACAAGATCACACTTGTATCAAACACAATGGTATTCAACAAATCACCAATAATAACAATCATCCATCATTATCCATTATCGACATTATCTCCGATTCATCGATTTATAATAAATACATTGTCATGCAATCTTCCCTCATTAGTCTCATCATCGTACAAGGGTGTGTTATACAACAATCATCATTTAATTTTCCATTTTCAACCATCATAACATATTATTATTAGTGGTGGACTTTCATGTCTTCATAACATGTCTTAGGCACATACATATTTGCCATTATCCCAATTCAATATCAAACACACTAAGAACACACCACAATCACATACCCTTTATACATTCATATGGTTTTGCAAGATGAAACAACATTTGAATAATCAACAAGCTCATGACAGTTTCAACATCAAGGTATACGAGGAAAGTTTATTTTTAGTCTTAAAAATAGTGGGACATGTCACAAATATCACCAATTAGCCCCAAATTGACACTCATAAAAAGTTGGGTTCAAAACCCTCTTAAATTTGAATTTTACAATGCAGTGGGTCCGGTGTTTTATGTCTAATGAGAGTTAGAAAACTCCAATTAAGGTGAGGCCAATTTTCACACCTCCGTAACATAATTATCTACAACTTTTATGGAGAAGTCGGAGGCTAAAAATGTTATTTAGATACCCAAAAGGGCCAAAAATAGCAAAGAAATTACAACAGTTAGAAAAATAGCATAAGAGTGGCCATAACAGGGCCATGAATCGATTTCCACTACCTAGGAATCAATTCCCATGAATACAGGGGCCATGAATCAATTCTCACCTACTTTGAATCGATTCCCACACTTCAGAAAGCCATGAATCGATTCCCACACCCCAGGAATCGATTCCCCACGTTGGAAAACACCCCAGACATTAAATTCATGAATTCTAACTCCAATTCATGCATACATGTCAAAATCATGACCTCATTCATTACATAATCCATTCATTCATTGATTTTGATTAAATATAAACATCAAGGTCATCAATACATATGTGATTCCCAAAATACACAATTGCTAAACACATTATCTATCACATTATCAATCATCATTCAAAGTAATCATGGCAGGGCAAGCATGATCATATTCATATACATTAACCATCAATCATTCACTCATGCAATTAAAATGTAAACTCCACTCCTACCTCGAGAGAGAACCACAACTTGAATGCTCTGATTATTCTGCACCATCATCCGGAACACAATCTACACATTACACATATATGTTTTCATTCAATTATGAGCCATCACAAGGCTTCACCATAATTTTAGACAATCATAAACATCTCTTAAGGCTTGGTAACAAGTTCTAAACTTGTCAAAACACCAATCTATACCATTGTGTTAGGTTTCAGGATTTTCTTTCCCAAAACCAAGATTTTCTAAATCTTAAAGGGCTAACCAAGAACCAACAACAACAACAATATCACCATCCCCAATAATGCATTAAGTATCACATGGATCTTCTGAATTCCTCATAAGCCTTTAGGTTCCATTTAAACCATAATTAATAACAATTTCAAGTGGCATATATCAAGGCCTAATGACCTCATTGAACCACAAATCTTATTTCATTTATTCATCACTTATTGTCACCTACCATTATTGTTATCAACACAAATTCAATTATTATCTATTATGGTTCAAGACCTCACCAATTCATATTCTATTTCATTACTTCATCATCAATGGCCATTACCATTTCCATTATCATCACAATCACAACATCCAACCTTAAACATCCCATATCCATTCTCAAGATTAATTCCTCTACTTTTCTCATAAACATCATTCCAAACATCTCTTCTACACACCAAAATCATTCTCATGACTAAGTCATCAATTCTCTAAAGTTTTCCAAGAGGCCCATAAAGGCTTTCCCCAGAGAGTTGCCTGATTCCAGATATGTCTTTCCGGATTGCAGTAGTTCTAGAGGCAGGAAAGAATTTTTCCAAGAACATTTTCTTCAAGCCATCCCAACTTGTGATTGATCTCAGAGCAAGGTAGTAGAGCCAGTCCTTAGCAACACCCTCTAGAGAATGAGGAAACGCTTTTAGATACACATGATCTTCTTGAACATTTTGAGGCTTCATTATGGAGCACACAATATGGAACTCCTTGAGATGCTTATACAGATCTTCACACGTAAGACCATGAAACTTTGGCAACAAGTGTATGAGTCCAGTTTTAAGTATAAAAGGGACATCCTCTTCAGGATATTGAATACACAAACTTTTGTAAGTGAATTCAGGTGCAGCTAGTTCTCTAAGAGTTTTTTCACGAGGTACTTATCCAACCATATTAGAAAAATTAGCAGTAGTATTTTTAGCAAAATCAGATGAAGTGTTGTCACAACTACTATCAACAGAGTTACTATCAAATGCAGAATTTCTAGCTTCTTTAACTAATCTATGAAACGTCCTATCTATTTCAGGACCAAATGAATGTAAATGCCCAAATGTTGTTCTAGTCATACATAACATACAACAATGTATTTCATGATTATGAGCAATGCATCATAAGAATCTCAAATCATGCAATAAAACAAAACAAATAAATAAATAATTATTTTTGATTTTTTTGATTTTTTGATTTAAAAAAATTAATTTAAAACAAGAATTTTCCTAAAGATCATTGATCCCCAACAGCGGCGCCAGAATTTGACGTGGACTGTCGCGGTTGGTCAAATTGAAACATTAAAAATAATGTAGTACTAGGGTTTGAACTTAGGTCGTCTCTTGAGGATCAACAAAAATATTTAGAAAAATCAAGTTCTAAAATTTATAACAAATAAAAATTCAACAACATACAAAGATATTTTTGGGGGGGGGGGTTTGGTTGGTTGTCACAATAAAAAATAAAAACAGGAAAAATCCATGATTAGAACAAATAAATAACAAGCAATTGATTTTCTTGAAGTATTGTAATTGGATTTATCCTTGGTTCACGAAAGATGATTCGTACATTTTCATTACTGTTGATTTCTTAGCTCAATTTGAATTAATCAACTAAACGTCTTTTTCAATTCACAATTCCTTTACTTACATTCAAACTGAGTGAGCATATTAATCAAGCAACCTAATTAAGCAAAAGGAGTCAAGATCGTAAAATTTAAGAATCATTGAGCATACATAAGAACATCACTTACATACATAATCTATTCTTATATTATAAAATTAAGCAAACCATAATAATTAAAAGTGATTGTGAAAATATTCATTAAGCATGCATACTTCCTTAATCCATTTTAATGAAGATCTTATTCTATTCCATTTGTATAATTAAACCGATTAAGCATACAATTTAATTAAACAAAATGGAATTCAAACAAGTAGAGTCAAATTATGAAGAAATCAACAACAATAGAAGAGTACTGTGTTAAAAACAGAAACCTCAAAATCATATTACAATAATCTCTAAGAAAATCAATCTAGGGTCTTAGCCCTCCATAACTAGAACAACTAAAGATAAGAATGATCGAACCCAGAAAGGAGAAGAGAGCTTTCCAAGAGGCCTTATGCCTCTGTATCTTCGCTGCCCCAAATGGTGCTCAGAAAAAGGTGTATGGAATGCTTCAATTCTTCCTCTATTTATAGGCCATGGAAAGCAAAGAGCGAGCGTGGAGCATTACAAGTGGATTCCTTTTCAGTCTAGTGGAGTATGGTGCTTTCAATTTAAAATCCTTAATACGATTCAAGGCCGTTTCCACTAAAAGATTCGATTCATAATTGATTGGAATTGATTCATTTCACTAGAATTTGAATTTTAAAACGTATAAATCAATTCAACAGTGATATGAATCGATTCAAAAGCTTATTTTGGCCTTTCAATTTCACATGAATTGATTCAATAGTGTTATGAATCGATTCAAGGCTTCTAATTCATGATCGTGGGCTTGCAAAAACGTATGAATCAATTTATCCTTGCTTTAAATCAATTCAGAGGCTTCAATTTTCCAATTATGGGCATTTTACCACGCATGAATTGATTCAAGCTTCCTCTGAATTGATTCATGGACCTGTTATGCCGTTGTTCATGCTTTGTTTACTCTTTCTTGAGGTGTGATCACTTGTGACTTCTTCCTCTTGATCCTTATGCAATTGATGAACATTTTTCTTTTGTTTTTAATCCTTATAATGACCTTTTCATGTATTCATCAATTTGCTTATCATCAAACACATTTAATCCTTGTCCTTGTTGATAGTTGATGTTGTGCTTGAGTCCCTAAATTCATTTTAAGATCAAATATCAAATAAAGCTTAAATTATGAAAACATGTTAAAAATACAGTATATTACACAATAATTGGTGGCAAATTATACACATTTAAAGTAAGGAATTAAGGATAAAATATGCATTATCAATCACTACTTCCAACTTTTTTAAGTTCATTCTAAATTAATTTAAATATAATTTTTTTATTTTAGAATTGCATTGGTGCCATTGATGGAACTCATGTGGCAGCATGGGCACCAGCACGTAAACAGGAGTCTTTTGTGGAAGGAAAGTAGTTCTTGTCACCCAAAATGTCATGGGTGTTTTCTCACATGATATGATGTTCATCTTTGTCTATACTGGTTGGGAAGGAACAACTAATGATTCCCGCGTATTTACAAACGCGGTATATAGAACTGAAAACAGATTTCCTATACCTACCAATGGTATGACTCATTATTATGTGAAAATATATTACAATAATATGATTTCATTAACTAACTTGTCTTCCTGTTTTCTTTATAGATCATTTTTATGTCGTGGATAGTGGTTATCCCAATGTAAAAGGGTTTTTGGCCCTTTATCGAGGTGAACAATATCATCATAGTGATTTCCAACGCGGTGGAGGAATGAGAGGAAAAGAAGAATTGTTCAATTACATACACTCGTCAGTTCGTAATGTTATAGAGCGCACATTTGGTGTTCTTAAAGCTAGATTTCATATTTTAAAAGATATACCAAATTATCCATTGCGGCATCAAATGTTGATTCCACATGCATGTTATGTTGCATAACTATATTAGGATGAAAGATAAGACTGATAATTTATTTACAATGTATGGCGTAGACTATTTAGAACTCTCAAATGAAACTTCCACCATCATCCAAGAAGGTTTTGTTGTAGACATGACTGATAACAATGCAATGATACAATTACGAGAATCAATTACTAATAGCTTATGGAATAACTATAATGCGACTCATTACCAAAGGCAAGAAATTTTAATCATTGTAACTATTTAGTAATATATTTAAAGATAAACTCATTTGCTCTCATTTTAAAATTACTTTAAATTTTTGTTAAAATTTTTATGTGATGCATATACTATATAATACTAAATAATATATATATATATATAAGATATATCTCAATTAATTTGAATTAAAAAATGAATGAAAAAAATTTAGAAAATTGAGTGCAATTGAACAACTTTTCTAGCTTTTTGGTTTTCCAAATTAGAAAACTGTCACATCATCTAAACAGGTTTTCAAAAATTTTCTAGTTATTTTAGGAAATGAAAATTTTGAAAAACAAACAGAAAAATTTTCTCAGAAAACTAGAATAATTTTCTATAACTAAACGTAACCGTAATATGTAAAGTTTTCTATGAGAAAATTTTAAGATATTTAAGGCTTAGAAACTCAATTTTTGGTGAAATTTGAATTTGAAAGTTGTACTAAATTTATTTTTGTACGATAGAAATTCAAAGAAGAAATTATGGAAATGTACAGTTTATTGGGATGATGTTGTAAGCCTTTATGACATTTATTAATTGGGTTTCTAAAAGTCTTAACCAACTAAATATGCGAGTAGTTCATGCATCATGAATCATTAAAGAGAAATGAGATGTAATGTTGCCTAGGGACGGATTATAGAAACTGAGGATACATTAGAGGAGGTTCAAATGCGAACCTTGGGATGAGAGGGTGTGAAAAGGTGCTTCAGGTGACCTGGGGTCACTCTTTAGTGTCAGGTACTTTCATAATAAAAACCTTCTCAGTCTGACTAGTCTGTAAGTATCTCCATGTCAGTTGAGCTGTTTATATGCCATGAAGGCATTTATCGGGAATTATGAAACAGTGTAAACTCTTAGTTGGCCCAGTGTAAATTAAAACTTTAAGGACTCTCATGCATAAATTGAATGAAATAGTAGCATTAAAAGCATTACATGACACCTATATGATTATGACAATCTATATGTGTGGGTGTGAGTGAAAGTATAATTACTATGTTTGTGAAAACCCTACATTGATTGTGTATATGAATATGACTGATATTGTTATATTAGTTTATGAAAACCCTTATGCTTATGTCTTATCTGTAAAGTATTATATTCTGTATATCACTCCTTCTTGTTTGAATTTGTGTCCAAAATATATGCTATGTTGATATATAGCTAGAAGTCCAAGATGAAAAGATGTAATTACAAGAGGGTAAAGTGGTCTCATCCTCAATCGGATAGGTGAAGAGACATGGCAAGAGTAGGATTCCAAAACCCTGTGGTTCGAGGACTAGGAAATGATCAGTCACAGTCGTAGTAGAGGTATAATTTAGTTTTAGTTTACCTTCTTACAATATCAAGTTAGATAATTGTAACAAGGTAAATGTTAAACTTTGATAAACCTTATCATTCAGATATAATATTGTAATTGTGACACCCTCGATTAACTAGGATAAATTCCCACACTGGAACGTCCTACTTAATTAAGGAGTCACTAAAAATAGGAGTATTTTTTTTTATTGGTGATCATCAACACACGATTCAAAATAAATATATTACATAGATTGATTCTTTTAACATGAGAGTACATGAAAGAGTACAGGGCTCACAAGCTCCTAACAGCTACTATAAAATAACAACAGAAATAAAACGTCGAGTCTATAATGATCTCGACACAAACAAAAAATATACACAGTCACAGCTTCCGAACTGGCGTCTTCTACTGCAGGTAGTCCAACTCCTGCCCACGTTCACCTTGACCTTCAGCTGATGATCACAAAGAGGGAAAACAACACATAATAACAAAAGGGGTGAATACAAAGCTCTCAACGCATAACATATGCCTACAAGGGTGACTTAATATTTTAAACTATAGAAAAGATTACACACAACATATAAAACTTCACATACATAAATATCAACGACAATCAAGGGGGTAGTCATATAATGATGGCATGCTATGCATGTGTTAGATTCAATTACTGTAAGTCATAATTCTTTATCAATATACAATGGGGCCCAACTTCCATTGATCCATCTCATATACCAATAACCATGTGCACAACCAGCCACCCTTATCTCCCCTGCCCAACTAGAGCGACCAGAGCTCTCATCGTTCTAGTTTTCACAAATGGGTAAGGACTCATAGTCCCAACATCAAAATGGCTAATCATACATCACCACGGAACGGGCACTCCACGGTCATAGAAAATCCCACCTCTTATCGAAGTACACCAAAGTTTGCTACGGGCTATCCAACGACGGGTGCGAATCCAATGCCACTTGGAATTCCCGCCTTCGGTTATACTCCCTAGACTGCCCTCAGGTATCGAGACGCTGACAGATTCTTCAGTGTACCCATCACTGTATGCTGTAGGGTATTTACTCCAATATCCCTCCTCAACTCCGAATTTAAATGCCATGTGCTTATCTTATTACTTGGGTGCCCGAGTTCTAGACAGAACCTAACTCACATAGCCTATTTGTCCTTAAAACGTGTAAAGTATCTAAGTTATAAAACTTTTCGTGTAGTAGGTGTTATGGCCCAAGATTCAATACTACCAAAAATTCATTTCATTAGAAATACCAAAGTTATTTCCTAAACAAATCTTGTAGGTAATTTTATAGTGTAACAATATATAATGTATTGGTAAGTCATAATAGATATCTAGGAATAACATATCTCAATTCTGTTTCTTAAAATATGACTTAAGAAAATTAATTTTTTCTACTAAAAGAAAATTCATAATAAGTATATTGTTTTAGATTTAATTCACTTACTAAGGTCGTTTATCGTATTTACCTATAATGAACGGGTTAATTTGGTTTTATCTTTCTAGATTTTTTTTCATAAATTATTAGATGAAATATTTTCTTATTTATAAGGTAATCCTCCTAATTTTACATTGAAAATAAAATAATTCTTTGTGTCTAAGGTAAAGATACAAAGTAGTAAATTTTTTTCATTTCTTTATCAAAACAATGTTTTCGTCGTATTTTATCTAGAAAATTCCAATTTGGGTAATTGCAAAGCCAAAAGTGCTTAACTTTAAAAATACTAATTAAATATAGTAAAATTAAAAATGAATTCTGTCCAAAAAATGGCCCCTATACGAAAATTTGTTTAGTGTTAAAATTCGTCGTTCTAACGTTCGTAAAAATACATTTTAAGGACAAATTACACGTCAACGATTCCCCCAATCAATTTTTCTTCTTTGGGTATTTTTCTCATGCTCAAAATTCATTTCTCATGCCACAAAATATTCCTCCAAAACAGTTTTACTAATTTCCTCCGTTTGCCCATAAAAATGCATTTTATACCATTTCTAACGTTTCGTTCGCGCCTAAACTCAGGTCCCTTTTAATTCTTTTATTAATCATCACATTCATAACATTTTTATGATCATGTATAATACTCAAATATATCAAAATACAGCAGCACCAATCATCCTAAATTTTTTTTGCCATGAAATACTTTCCAAAATCCTTGTAAATTATTTTCGTAATGATATAAATGTATCGTTTAATTACTATAACTAAAAATCACTTATAAAAAAATTTCCAGAATTTAATAAGTATTCTAAAAATTCATTTTTAACTTATAAATTTAAAATTCAAGTCATGAAATTAAATCTCAATTACTAAGTTAATTTTTCTCTAGTTTATGCGTTGGGATCTATTTACATCAATTTATTCCACTAGCTAAGAAAAATTTCCAGCAGCAATAATAGTTCACTAATTGTTATAAAACTCATTTTAAAAGATTTTATATTTTCTAAAAATATCACTAACATCACAAGTCACCAATTAAAACAAGAAACACATAGTTTAACAAGTTTATCACATGCATGTAGATACAACCAAAAATTCTGCAGCAATAAAATTCACAAGTTAGTAATCTTTATAATTAAAATTTTAAGATTTAAAGGACTTAAAAAAAATCATGGTGCAGCCATATTGCTCCTTAAAGATCTCATTTTTCTCAAAGAATTTTCAAGATTAGAACTATAAAAACCAAGATCTTCAAGAGAGCATTAAGATATAAATGTTAAGGGACACTTATATCTCCCATGCATGCATACATTTTATGGATGTAAAGCAAGCCAAGTGCTCCCCCCTTACCACCCAAAATTTTGTCCTCCAAGAAAGAGTGTCAAGACTCTAAAGTTTGCTTCTAGATCACCATGGATGGCTTCATCAAGGAAGAAGGAAATGGATGCTAGAAGGGTGGTGGGTCACGTGAATTTGATGGTGGGATGGTGAAGAAAACGTTGCTGTTTTGGTGGAGAAGAAGAAGAAAAATTGATAATTAAAAGGTGGTATCTTGAACTTTGTAGTGTAGGAAGGGTGGTGTGGTGATTTAGGATGGATGATGATGGGTGTGTGATGATGATATGGATGAATGGAACATGAGGAAAAGAGAAGAAATGTTGCTGGATTTTTTCTAAGTCAGGAGAAGAAGAAACAAAAGGGAGTAAGGCATAATGGTAAGTTTTTGCATGGATTCCCTTGCCCTCCAAGGAGTTACACGACCAAAGCAAGTGAAATGGGAGGTGTCACAATTGTTCCATGCAAGTGAAAGGTGTCCAATGCAGTTGATGGTGAGATGGTGGAAGGCTTTGCATGGTCTAAACAAGTGACAAGGTGATGGAGTGATTTAATTAGTTCATGGTGCATGCAAGTTGAGGTGTCAAGTGCAGGGACAACAACTTGCTCGTGGGTTTAAGGAGTATTTTGGGTTGCATTTGAAAATAGTCTAAACACAAAAGTTGTAGAACTTTTTGTTATCTTTAATGATAAATGGCACAAAAAAATCCATTAATAAATGAGAAAGTTATGATCCAAATACAAAAGGGGTGCAGGACTGTGATGGGATTTTTATCCCTTGTATAGATTTTTTTTGGGCCAAATTGGTAAGGATTTGGGCTTCGTGTTCTGCATCAAAATTATGGAGAATTAAGGTAAGAAAAATTTTGTGAATGAATCATCCAATTTTATGGTCATATGAGAGAGATATGTGGAAAATAATCGGCCATAGCCCGGACAGTAGTACAAGTTACTAATTCATGAAATTAATACAACGAGGGCCTAATACACAAAACGAGGGCTGCTACAGTAATCTTTTATCACTTATGATTTCTATAAATCTTGTAACGCCCCGGCCGCTTTTCAAGTATGAACGACTCTCCCTAAACCCTAAACACGAGACCTTTCCAGTATGCTTTGTCCTCAATCACATACTTCCCGAGAACTTCCCAGGAGGTCACCCATCCCAAAATTACTCCAAGTTAAGCACGCTTAACCTTGGAGTTCTTAAGTGATAGGCCACCGAAAAGGCTAATGCATTTGTTGGTATAAGTAGTACTAATTAATTCCTTTAAGCTATCCTCGACTGTATAGTCCCATACCTATACAGTCTTTGGATCCCTCTCATTCTGGTATGTATTCGGTTCGTTCATGTGTCCCTCCCACTGGAAACCTGCCAGGAGCCACTCCTTGTCCGTGCCTATACACCGACGATCATTCTCTGCCCTCAACAGTGCCCAGATGCCACATTCCCCGCTAGAAGCCTGCCAGGAGCCGCTCCTTGTCTGTGCCTATGCACCGGCGATCACTCCTCGCCCTCAACAGTGTCAGGATGTCACAAATCTATTTTGTCATTATGGACAAATATTGAAAGACAACATTTTTTTACTTTCAATATTCAAAGGAAATCAGGTATATATACGGCCTTGTATACGCAAGATACAAAATAATATATATATATATATATATATCTTTCTAAAGTTTTTAAAAGCAATAAGAATATATATATCTCATGTATATAAAGGGGTGTTACACATATATTGTCACATATATACATATACTATGTATTATCTTTTCATGACAGGGCATATTAACCCCAAATTATAGTTATATCTTAACCACTCTAAGACTATAGTTGACAAAACTACCATATTTACCGGAAAAAAAAACCTCAAACTAATTTCCAGCTTGAAGTTTAGTTTGATACTCCCAAATAATTCAGCTAACCTTGAGACTTTTTTTCACAAGAGACCAAAAAAAAGGTTATGTATACCACAACAACACAGACTAGCTAGTAAAACCCTTAACCTATATTATAATTTTGAAACTACTTTATTTGTAAAAAATTGACTTTATTAGCAAAATATAACTACATTTCTTATCTGTTGTATAAAATATGATCTTAAGTTCTAAAACACCATCCAAAACTAAAGATTTATAACAACCAATGACAGTGGCATAGGACATTCCTAACAACAACCTCAATAGATGATTAGATTATTACAAAGATTAGAAACAAAGATTTAGTTCCTTGGACCATTCAAAAAAGGAGTAGAACTCAAATCTATGATCTAACTTCCACCAATTCAAGAGAAAGATTAGAATAATGTAATTCATACTTGAGACTACTTAAGCATAAAAACTTAATTAATTATAAGCATAAATAGGTCACATCCTTATTTATGGTAATACTTGAGACTACCTGAGCATCAAATAGTACTTGTGCCTAATGAAGGTGAGGATGTATTTATGGAAAAATGAACACATTAACAGACACAACCTGAATAAAGCTTGATAGGTTTCAATCAAACAAAATAGTGCCAATAATTATAGCAATGGTAAACAATCAAGCAAATACATCTATATAATTTATAAGAGATATCCAATTACGAAGATATTTGATGGAATGCACATTGCATACCTAGGTGAAGTATGCAACTAGATAGGTGAAATGGAAATTCAGTGGGAATTAGAACCTCGGGTGGGACCAATAGGCCATAATCATTTATAATTTGTGTGTACGGCCATTGCGTGATTTGAGGTCCATGAGTTAGGTTCTAAGCATGGTGTTAGTTAAAAAATAGTTAAATTTCATTTTAGCGCATATCTTTGTCATATGTGGGAAGTTTCAAGTATGGATTGCGCTAGTAGGTCCAGAATGAGGGAAATATAGTGTCTATTTAGTTTGGTGGCAATCGGAGTTAAAACGAGCAAGTTAGGTAGGGTGGAAGTTGGCTTGGAGGCCAAAATCTACATAATTATGCAGAACAAGGTGTCTGGTAATCGATTACGTAATTGATTACTAAGAGGTGTGTAATTTTCTTATGTAACAAGCTCGTAGATAATCAATTACCAGATTTGTGTAATTGATTACCAATGCCTTGTAATCAATTATAGGATTTGTATAATCGATTACTAGGGCCTTAGAATGGAGTTTTTGAGCATTTTGAGTGCGTAGCCCTTGGGTTCCTATAGTTTATTACCAAGAAAGTTTAAAAAGTAAAAATTTTCTTTTGATTTTTATCAGACCCTGGGATAAATTCTAGGAATCGCTAAAGGGACGTTACATATCTTCTCCAAGTGACTACATATTCAACTTAACTATAGACCCTGGATTAGAACTCAACAAAGCTTGAGTGTAGTCCTCAAGCTTTGAATACTAGCCACTGAAATCTCTATCAACAAGATTAATTGCTACTCTCCTAGCCCTGTATGTGTTAGTTTTGAAGACTTGTGCACCCCAGTTCTTTTATTCCCTCTCATAAATATCTTCTAACTTGATCTTGGGGTTCTCTCTCACACCACTGAACATCTAGTTAGAAAACCACTTTGAACTCAACATTTTGATCCTATGTTGTCTACCACAACTATGCTTATCATAATAGTCCTAAAGTTTCCAAGTTTCCTCATATGACAACTTACCACAATATGCATACCATTCATAATCATTTTTATCAAACCTCAAATCTTTCCCATTATAGATAACATAAGCCACTACAACCTCTTTGAAGTGTTCTTTGGTGAGGAAACGAGTTCCTTTCTCCTATTTATAATCTTTCATTGTCTTAGACATCTTGAATAAATGGTACATCTCAGTGTCACTATCATTATCATTTGAGTCACCACTATACAACCCAACATGCAACTCTTTTCCCTCTATTTTTCACCATAACTCCTCGATATTCATGTAACCCATGTCCTTCAATATTATTTTACCCTTAAAATAATTTCATTTATCATCATCTATATCCCATTCAGACAAATAACTTGTGTATCTTACCATCTTCCTATTTTCAATGACAAAAATGGCCCATATTTCCCTAAGCAAACCCAACCCGAAAGACAAAACAAAACTCATAAGTGTTAGTAATGAGGGGAAAACATACCTCAGAGAACCACTTATGATTACAACTGCTGCAAGTGCATGTTACCAAGTGGCCTTAATACTTAAGATGAGGGGTAAATTAAGCTTTAAAGATTTTCACAAGAATGCCCTTGAATTAGACTTATTTTCTAGTTGTAGTAATGGACTGGAGATATAAAAATAGATTTGGAACACTTTAAAAAAAGGCTATGAACAAGTACTAGTGATCAAGTAAAGCAACACAAACAAGAACATAATAATAATGTTGAATGTAAAGAGTGCAAGGGAGAATAATGCGTAAACTAGTGTACTAGTTCCACCACTTCCACCGTGGAGTACATATAGTCTCTAAGCAAACCACTTAGAGAAATCTACTATTGAATGATTTAAGCACAAGTGGAGCAATTACAACTCCTTGACGCCTCACACCAAAAGTGTAACCCTCTCACTTAAAGGATGTTTCTCACATTCTCATAATCACTTAATTTCACAACCCCAAAGGTTAAATTCCAACCTTTGTCACAATATAGAGACAAAGGTTACAACTTCACCAAGCCTAACATTCTCTCAATTACAAACAATCTCACAAGGATGAATCAACAAAATTTTCACTCTCTCAAAGAGTAGATGATACAAGTTGAAACTATATAATTAAGAGACACCATTTTTTGTAGGAACACCATTAGCAAGTGAAACTTCAACACGTGGGCATCCATGTTAGGTTTTGGTAACATGTTAGACAGTAACATTAACGACATGAGCGAAATTCTAATGAAAGGACTTACTCGAAACTTCTTAAATTATATAAGGAATCAAGTTGAAACTAATATATATATATATATATATATATATATATATATATATATATATATATATATATATATATGTGTGTGTGTGTGTGTGTGTGTGTAACGTAATAATTTTGTTTAGAAAAATCTTTTTGAAGAGGAGGTAGGCAGAGGGAAGATTGCAGTAGACACAGGTAACGGCAATTATGATTGGGGTGGACTTTAGAAAACGTAAATAAAGGGGATGGCGAGGGTAGAATTGTCATCTGACATTATGAAGTGGAGAGGAAGCGGAAAAGCCACGCTTTGGGTTTTTCAATTGAATTTGAAAAGCTGTGTTGGAATCATTGCTTTTTGTTCATTTTTCATCATTTCCCTCCAGTTTCTCCACATGCAAGCTTCCCATATCCGTATAATTTTTTAATGGAAAGTATTAAACCAGCATTAATTTAATTTTTTATTGCCCCCGCTCCACCAGAAAAACGGTACCATCATAAAAGCTTCTATCCAATTCCTCGAATTTCAGAAAAGACAGAAAAAATCCCCTCAAAATCTCTCCAATCTCTGCCTAGGGTTTTCATTGTTGCATTCTCTCTCAGGTACCGTTTCGTAGTTTCTCTTTGTTCCCTTCCCCCATGATAAGGCTGTCTAGGGTTTTTCTTCATTTTCATTTCAACTTTCTCTAGTGTGGTCCCTCTGTTTGGTCACTCATAAATTTTTAGAAAATGAAACGATGTCCGGATTCATGAAATTAAGAATCTTCGCTCCAGATGTTGAAATACTGGATCCGTTAATTCTTAGGTCCTAGTTTTCTCATGGATGTTTTTTTTTGCCATTTTTGTCTTTAATGCCCTAAAGTCGTTGTGTTCTATGTGATTTTTCTTTGGATTTTACACTTTAGTTGTTGGCTTTTCACAAATTATTATAGTTATTCTTTAGGGTTGTTTTGTTATAGCTTTTTATGGCCATTGATAACTGAATGTTGCAGCAATACATCTTGATGTGCCTATTATGATTGTTTGATTTTGATTTTATAGTGCGGTTATGTAAACAAGTTCAAGATTTTTACATAAGGAGTTTTGTCTTCTATTGTTTTCCTGTTGTAGTGAAATGTGTGGTTTTGTCAGAAACTTGTTAAATTGCTGTTTTATTTGTTCAGGTTGTCTGGGTATGGATTCTACTGGACAGGCATATCAACACCGCCCACTTTCAATCAAATTATGGCCCCCTAGTCAGAGTACTAGGCTAATGCTTGTGCAGCGAATGACCAAGAACCTCACAACTCCGTCCATTTTCTCTAGAAAATATGGACTGCTAAGCAAAGAAGAGGCCGAGGAGGATGCAAAGCAAATTGAGGACGTAGCATTTGCTGCTGCAACCCAGCATTTTGAGAAGGAGACAGATGGTGATGGGAGTTCTGCTGTGCAAATTTATGCCAAGGAATCTAGTAAGCTTATGTTGGATGTTTTGAAAAGAGGCCCAAAAGTGAAGGAAGATGGAGAGATGATATCTGAGAAGGCTGGTGAAACTGCTGAAACTGTTTTTGACATATCCAGGGGTCGTAGAGCCTTTATTGACGGGAAGGAAGCTGAAGAGCTGTTGAAGCCATTGAGAGGACCGAACTTGTATACTAGGATATGTTTCAGCAATAGAAGCTTTGGCTTGGATGCTGCTCATGTTACTGAACCCATCCTAATATCAATTAAGGATCAATTGAAAGAAGTGGATCTATCAGACTTCATTGCTGGACGACCTGAAGCAGAAGCTCTTGAAGTGATGACTATTATTTCTTCTGCACTGGAAGGTTGTGTTTTAAGGTATCTGAACCTGTCAAATAATGCCATGGGTGAAAAGGGGGTTAGAGCATTTCGGTCACTCCTAAAATCACAAAGTAACTTGGAGGAGCTCTATTTGATGAATGATGGTATATCTGAGGAAGCTGCAAAAGCTGTTTCTGAATTGCTTCCTTCCACTGAGAAGCTTAGGGTTCTTCATTTCCATAATAACATGACTGGAGATGAAGGGGCAATTGCTATTGCTGAAATTGTTAAACGTTCCCTGGCTTTGGAAGATTTTCGGTGTTCTTCTACCAGAGTAGATGCTGATGGTGGAGTTGCACTAGCTGAAGCACTTGGAGCTTGTAGGCATTTGAGGAAGCTTGACTTGCGTGACAACATGTTTGGTGTTGAAGCAGGATATGCTCTAAGCAAAGTCATACCTGCGTTTGCAGATCTTACAGAGGTATACCTCAGTTATTTGAACTTGGAGGATGATGGTGCAGAAGCACTTGCTAAGGCCCTTAAGGAATCTGCACCATCACTTGAAATTTTGGATATGGCTGGGAATGATATTACTGCCAAGGCTGCTGCTTCTGTGGCCGCCTGTATTTCATCAAAACAGTTCCTCACCAAGATAAATTTATCTGAGAATGAACTGAAAGATGAAGGTGCAGTTTTGATCAGCAAGGCACTGGAAGGTCACAGGCAATTAAATGAAGTTGATTTGAGCACAAACTCAATCACGTGGTCAGGAGCAAGGCTGTTGGCTGAAGTTGTTATGCAAAAGCCTGGATTTAAGTTGCTAAACATTAATGCTAACTACATTTCTGATGAAGGAATTGATCAGCTGAAGAATATATTTAAAACTTCACCTGATATGCTGGGTCCTTTGGATGAGAATAATCCTGAGGGAGAAGACCCTGAAGAGGAGGCTGAAGAAGATGCGGATCGTGTTGAATTGGAATCAAGACTTAAGGGCCTTGGGATATAGGAAGATTCATAGGACTGGGGCATGCAACTTCTATTTCAGATTAATTTGTAGGTCAAAGAATATTTTCAACAAACGTACTTGTTTCAGGCACAATAGCTTGCTTCAATCTTTTTGTATTTTAGATCCATAAGCATTTAGAAGTTTATTGGATATATGCTCTTAATATATCTGGTAAAACAAGAAATGGTATTAGCTGCAGAATTTTTTTAGGCTCTATTGTGCCTTTTGCTGGCAATTTATTTTCTTTAATTGCTGCGTCTCGTCTTTTTTTTATATTTTGTAATTGGTTTCATTTGCAGATTGTTGAATACTTAAGTACTGCATTGTATTTTTGGGGTTGTGCCTGGGGCTGGCCTAGAAACCTCGTGCTTAAAAGGTTGTTGACGCAAGTTGCAGGGCTGTTCAGAAGAAACCGCAAACCAAAGCCAACCTGAAATTGAACTCAAAACGGAACAGAAAAGGATTGAACTAGATGTATAGTTGATGAACCAAGAGAATGTTCATCTTTTTTATCCGATGATTTTAAGTTCAGGCTGTGTCTATTGCTAGTTATTAGCATGTCAAGTCTTTTTAGACTTTCTCAACATATAAAATAATAATTTATTTTATTTTCTTCAACAAATGCTCATTGAGAAGATTATCCCCCCAAAGGGCTGCAGAGAATAGACTTACAAGTTAGAATTTGATCTGTGTTCTGTTGAAAGGACCAAAGGATCCTTCTTTTTGAAGAGTAGTCAAGACCTCAGTGATTTTTACAATAGAATCTGTAAATTGATGTTGTCTATGCTGTTTTTGTTCAGTTTATTAAATGGGTTTAAATTGAAAGCAACAAAATGATGCCAAAGAAAAGATTATGACAAATATACGGCATCTTACAAAACAATAAAAAGAAGCTTCCTTAAGCATACATATCTAGTTTAAATTTGATATTACTCTTATGTCCCCTTTACTATGAATGGTATATTTATCTGATATGAGAGATTTTGGAGTCCATCCATCTTTTTTTTGCCACGTCACAAATTAGGGAAAAACCTGTTTTTAACATGTTACTCAAGTGACCTCTATAAACTTAGAGGGTTGGATTGAGTTTTAAAATTTTCTCTTAACATTATTTTTTTTGATTAACTTAGTATATAATGACAATTAATTCAAAGCTGAAGCAATAAAATATATAGAGATAAAAGATAAAAAATACAAAACTACAGAAAAGATGTATTCTTTTGATTAAGTCTTACATTTTAATCTAAGTTTTGTGACTCAATTCTCCATGTCTTCATTTTAATGTCTTCATGATTTGTCTTTGATCTGAACTTTTATTTACATCTTTTATTCTATTATTATCAAAACTTTGTGTTGCATGTAAAGATGGAAACTAACTTTGCACTTTACATGCGAGCCATCTTTAGTTCTCAGTTTATTGCCATCTTATTCTTATCTTCCTCAACACATATATACCACCAAGTATTGAAATATTAAATCTCTGCAGTATTGGTTCTTAAGTCACTTTGATTTTAAACAGCGAAGTCGAATGAATTTTTATACCTTGGTGGTCAGTACCCATGGTACTGATAGTCTAGTTTGATATGCATAATTAAATGTGTTGCTATAGCAACGTGGTAGTTTATTTTAGAAAATATTTTCTATTTTTATTTAATATTCTTAATTTTAGTTATAAAACTGTTCCTTTTATTTCTATTTTTCAAAGTTTACGCAAGAAATAGAGCAAAACAGAAAAAAAATGTAGTTTTTAATGCTTAGTATACAAACTTTTAAAAATAAAAAATACAATAGTTATTTTATAATTAAAATTGAAAATAAGAATTGAAAAGAGAATATTTTCGGAACTAAATGGTTTTTAAGTTTTTTTGGTGATTTGATATTTTAACTTTTATAATTAACATTCTCCTTGGTTTGTTCTCATGAATAAGTGTCCGTTTAGTAATAAATCGTAAAAATAAAAAATTTAATAATTAATATTAACTTTATATACTGTCTGATAAAGTTAAATTTCCATAGAATTAATAGATATTTTTCGTTAGCCCAATCCAATTTAATCGCTATGGTGATTAAAATTTATTTTTCCTCGATAGGCTTTGAACCAAATAAGAGAAACAAAATCCCTCTCCTCAAATCAAACTAAATTAATGTTGTAAAAATCTTTGTTTACTCCATTTTCCTTCCCATAAATCAAATAGTATTTTTAATTTGTATTTTTTATTTTTTAGGTTTGTTCGCAAAAAATAAGCTTCTTACATATAGCTATGGCTTTTTGGGTAGCTTATAACTTATAGAAATAGTTAATAAAACTAGCTTAAATTGTGTTAAATAACTTTAAAAAATATATTATATTATATTTTAAATACATGAGAGACAAAAAATTATTTT
The DNA here is from genome assembly GCA_037962975.1 of Clitoria ternatea. Taxonomy (NCBI): domain Eukaryota; kingdom Viridiplantae; phylum Streptophyta; class Magnoliopsida; order Fabales; family Fabaceae; genus Clitoria; species Clitoria ternatea. Next base: position 6,472,137 of record CM075674.1, read on the forward strand.
TAAAAAATATAAAGGAAAATATGATAATCAAACAATTAATGAGAGTTATAACTTTTTAGAAACGATAAGTTTTTTTATTTTTTATATTCGTCAAACAATCTTAATAACCTTTAAGAAGTGATAAAGCCCTTAAAAACAATTGAAAAAAATGGGCTGCAAGATCAATTGCAACCTAGAATGGAAATGATTTTTTGCAGGCATCCATTTTGAGGAAATTCCATTATTCCAAGGCACTAATCACCTATTTGGGGAATTTTTTCCCGGTGGTTTATACCCAGGGATTTTCTTCCTCCAAGCAAAGCACAGATTTAATGCTTTATCGTTGGACTGAATTTGGAATGTTTTTAGCTAGATATCCTATCTGAGCTACTTAAGCTCTGTTTGTTTATAAACGTGTTTTGTTACTCATTAAGGAGAGAAGTATCTTTCTTGAATACACATAATTTAATTTGAGAGACAGGAAATCTTACAATCTTGTCTGGTAATAGTTTTATACATTTTGGATATGAATGGATCACACAGACACTGGAACTTTCAAGGCCTCTAATATCTTATCATCTAACTCAAATTGTATAGCCTTCTTATCTCTTCCTATCTTTAAGTACTCCTCAAACCGTTCTTTTAGGTCTTCTGGGAGGTTTGTGGTTGAACGCCATCCCAATTTTGTTTTGGCTGCTCTAGGCTCTGCATAGAAGTGCTGCATAAGACATAGTTATATAAATTGTCAGGCTATGAAGACTCTAAGAGGGTCGAATAATTGAAACTTTAATTGACCCTATTTGTAATTCAATGGCTTGTGTTTAGCAAGACATGCAATAGGGTGTATCAGGTTTTAGAGTAAATTAGAAGATAAGGTATTAGGAAGTACCAAGTTGCGGAAAGGGAAAGCTTTCTTTGCATCAATGCCAACAGCCTTTGGATCATAATGCACAATGTTAACTGGGCGCCCTGCAGCTTGAGCGCATAGTTTGGCCATTCCATCAAGAGTCACTGCACGGTCACTCACACAGTTGAAAATGCTGCCGTTTGCAGCATCTGGGTTCTCTACAGCTAGAGTAAGCATTGAGGATAAGTCCCTCACATGAGCTATGTTTGTGAGTTGTAATCCTGAGCCAGGAATTGGGACAGGCCTGTCCCGAACAATCCCTACAAATGACAAATGCACATTCTTTTAATATATGCACATTAGCATAGACCTTTTAAAATAAAGTTTGTTTAAGAGATTTCCCCTTACTATCGAAAAACCATTCCTCACAGTCTTTGTTGTTGCCAGACCCAATCATGTACTGTGGCCGGAATACTGCCCAACTGTCAAAAGTTTCTTCAATGTATTTCTCCACTCCAACATGACCAGCATCTGCTTTAACAACATCCTACTCCACAGTGGAATTTAACATTAATTTCATACATTTTCTATTGGCATAGTGGTTATACAAATGCAAAGGGTGAATATGGAACGTACCCCTTCCACATGTGGAGGTTCATCTGTAGGCTTATAGATTCCTGCACTACTGATGAACAAGAATTGCTTGGCACCAGAACTCTTGGCCCAATCAATCACCGGCCTACAGTTGAAGATTGATGTTTTAGAATGTTTGCCTTAGATATTGCATCTGTTCACTGTCTGTGTAACAGAATTGTCACAATTGCTGCGTGCTATCATACAACTAAAACAAATTTTATGTATTATGCCAACTAAACCCGTTGAGATTGTTTAGTTAAGACATTTTGGTCCATATTTTAAAAAACTCAATCTAGTTCCTTATTTTATGATATGACATTCAATTTAGTTCTTTTTAATAGAAAGCGTAAGTAAAACATAAAAGTAGAAAAAGAACTAAAATGAATGATCTTTTTGTAAAGTCATTGACTAAACTAAGGTTTTTAAAAATATCCAACTCAAATAACCCTGCTCCTCAGCCTGACTTAACAAGGCATATCGCATAGTACAAGTATTGAAGACAAGTGCACAAGAATTAATAGAACAAAAACAAACCTCACAGCCTCAAGATCCTTGCCATTGTTGTCCAAAACCACATCAAATGCTTCTTCCCCAACAACACTCCCTACTTCTGCAGGATTTCCCCATACCGTGCGGCCTCCAGCACTCACGATTTCCTGAATAATGGTTTTCAGATCCCTCAATTTATTGATTCAAATTGAAAATATTCATTCAATGCAGGTACCTAACTTCAGACAGACAAGTACAAACATACATACACACACACACACACAATGCATACACTGCTGTGGTTGAAAAATACATCTATTTCAAATCAAAGTGAGGTAAAGAATTCAAGATCATTAACTGGGAATCTGTTAAAAGGAGGTTTCTTCATCTTCTCAGAACTTTCTTCACCAACAGTGAGTATGGTGACAGTGTGGCCAGCTCCAAGAAGCTCTTTTGCAAAGTAGAAGCCAATCACAGCATGCCCACCACTGTTGGTATTCACAATGAGAACCTTCTTCTTCTCTGCAGCACTGGCACTGATGGTGAAGGCAGCAGCATGAGAATTTGAAGAAGTGAATGCCAAAAAGGTGGGAGAAATTGATAGAGAGGATGAAGAGGAATGAAGGGAAGAGGAGAAAGAAAGGCGAGAAGAAGAATGTGGAAATAGGAGGTGATTAGTGGAAGATGCAGAGAAGAGCACAGAAGGTGAGGAAGAAGCAAGCGTGGCCATTGGTTGATAACTTCTCTGCTTTCACAGAGTGTGAGAACCAACAGTTCCTGATAAAGCTAACTACTTACCTGCTTCTTTTCTCATTCCCAACATATGTGGTACAAAAAGTCAGTATGTTAATCAAAGAAGCCAAACTAATATGAGCATAAATAATTTCAACAATTATGGATGTTAGTTGTTTAATTGACTAGTTTTTCTATTATAATTTTCATAAATTTTTTATCTTGAAAAAAATGTCACCCCACTCACAGGTATTTACACATCCCCTCAACCAATTGAACTAACTATTTTAGTATAGCTACTTATATATTCCTACTTTGTACAATGTATTTATGAATAAAGTATCATGTAATATATTATTTTATGCTGGATGTATCATAAAAAATTGACAACATTTAAATATTTTAATGAGATCAATATTATAATAAATATTTTTATTTAATTAAATAAAATATAAAAAACAGAAAAAATTTGAATAAAAAATTTTCTTTTTTTCTTCTCATTTCAATTTTCAATTTTTTTTCCATTATATATATTTTCAAACAAACAAAAAATCTAAGAAAACATTTAATAAAATTGAAATAAATAAAGTTATTGACTAATATCGAGTTTAATAAATAGGTATACAAAATAAATACTAATATGTAAAAAATTTAAAACATAAACATTGTTAAAAAACAAATAATCTTAATCATGATATTGGATATATACAAGTTATAGTTAAAATATATGTAAGATTAATCCAATAATTATAAAAGAGGTTAGAAGGAGATAAGAGAGATTGTAGATTTGAGCGGAAACTTTATTAGCATGTGAATTATGGACTTTTTTTTATTATATGTATATAATATTGGTATAGATATTCATTCATGATAATTTAATGAAAAAGATTTTCAACGGGAAAGATGGTATACTCTTTTTATCATATATATTGATAAATATAGATTTCCATAAATTACAACTAATTACTTTTTTAGTTTAATATACTTTACTTGCGTCTTTTTAAAAGGATGTTAAACCGTACAAAACTACTCTTATGAATCATAAAATTTTCAAAATTGAGATATGACTACGAATTGATTTGGATCAATTATTTAATATTATCGGTTCAATTATAGTTTGTTTCTCAATTTAATCATGGTTTATTTGAATCAGTTCCTTCACAAGTTTAATAATAATCCAGTTATAAAAACACTAATCACCTTACATTATAATTAAGGTCTCTTTCAAACTCCACAATTTTGAAATGATTTCAAATTAAAATAATTACAAGGTTAACTCAGGAAAATTCCCTATCAAGGTGTAATTTGTTTTATTAACTGAAATAGAGATTTGAATTCTCTAGTTTTGGAGTGGGAAAGTCACATAATTTGGGAGTTTTTATATCTATTTTAAAAATAATTAGTGAAAAAAGTTATGTTTTTTATATTGGTTATTTTAATAATCGTGTAAAAAATCTTAAAGTCACAACTTTTCTCACCCCAAAATCATTGAATCTATTTCACTTAATTACATTGTTATCTCTAAGAGTGTAAAAGTTTTCATTAAATCTTGTAGAGAATCAAGAGTATTCTCGTTTGGTTTTGTTGCCTAAATTATGGTTTAACAAATAAATAAAAATGCTAAATATATTTCTAATTTCTATAAAATAATGATATTTTGATTTTAGTCTCTGAAAAACTATTTTTTTTACATTTAACTTATATTAAAGATTATATTTCTTGTCCATTCTATTAATTTGAAACCTATATGTTGCCGATGTTACCATATATTGGGGTTTGGGTTTTTTTTAATTTGGTGTATTTTTAAAAAAAATTAAAGTGTAGTATAGTTTTAGATATATTTTGGTGTCTGGGTTAAAAAGCATCTCATCACTTTTTATATTTCGCACACTGAGTTTAAGAAATGTCATTTCGCCCACTCCATCTCATCACTTTTTAATGAAACCCTAACCCTAAGATTTGGGGGAAAATGTAGAATATGTCTAATGAAGCATTTATTATATTAGATAAATGTTATTAATGAGGTAAAGTGATGTTATTGATGGTGGATGACCATTAATGAAGTTTGATGATTAATGATGGTTGTTGGGAACCATTAATGTGGCAACCTAATAATGGGTTTAATATTAAAGATGCATAATGAAGAATGGAGGCACCTAACCTATGGTGGTTATGGTGGATAGAATGAAATAAAAGGAGTTGATAATTAAAATGGTATAGACACCAAGTTATTAAATATGGCCATTTGAATCTTGGTGGTTTGAATAGAAAATAATTGTGTGATATATTGTATAATGTAGGAAACAACCTCATTGACGAGGCGGGACCATCAGACCGCGTTGATTATTGCTTCTCTTGAGGTAGGAGGGGGTAACTATTCTAAATGCATGATTTCATCCATTAGTAATGTGTGTATATAAATATGTATTGTTAATTTGGCTTGAATGGATGATTTGATGATTATATGTTTGAAATGCATTTAGAGAAATTGATGTTATGTGGCATGTGTTTGGGGATGTTGTTTGTGATGAAACTTGACTCATGTTGACTCATTTAATGGCATGTCATTTCGCCCCCAAATCTGGCCTCCATCTTTCAACAAGGGAAGAAATTAGTCTAGCCTCTACTGAAAAAACTACAACTGTGCCACACCAAGAAATCTTGCCATTTGCAAAAGCGGTACAATTTGAGGCGGGACACCCGCTCTACAGAAAACCAACACGCATCTACATTTCAAAATTCGATCTAGTTTTCTGTTCCAAATAGACTTCTGAGACATGCACACTTTGGAATTTTAATAATAAAGGATTTTCAGGACCGGGATTCACTTCACATAGCCCAGACATTAATGAAGACGATAAATCCATCCTACAATAACAAATACATAATTGTTATTTTTATTTTCAAATACTACTATCATTTTCAAAATATGTATAAATGAACAAAAATTACCAAACTTAACATCAATTTTTATAATGTTGTAATTATTAAAACCCTAACACTATACTAAAACCCTAAAACCTAAACCCATTAAATAATATAAAACTAAAAAACAACTATTAATAATAAAACCCTAAAAAATAATTTAAAATACATACCTTTGACCGCTTGAAAAAATGAAAACAAATTAATGATTGTTTATTAACTTATTATATTTAATAATAAAATATTATCAGGTTCACAGGCTTGGACTGTGAAACCTAGTGTACGATCTAATTCTGGAACTTTAGTTGAGACTAGAAATCCTATAGGAAAAGTTAATCCTATTGGAACCCTCTTACGGTAAATTGAGGATGCTCGGCCAGAACCTTACATACCTCATACGTCCGATCGTGCACATACTTTGGGATATCCGATGGTAGCACGGTCAATCCTTGGTGACTCGTTTTGATGATTTAGGAACTTTTACTGAAGTAACCGAATCCTAATTCGAGCCTTATCGACCCCGTTTCCCAAAGAAACAATTAATTCAATTTGATTCCCCGAACACGCCCGAAACACCTTCAGTGTTTGGGGCCTAACTTTCGTATATGACCTTAGAATTGGATAATTCTGGTCCTGATTTCTTCGTTATGAAGAGATCTATAATCTATATTTCTAACCTTGAACCCCGATTCATACTCTGTCATTCCTAAAATTGAGGACCAAGTTTATGTACTTTGAAATATTGTTATTCAATCCCTTTAATCTGCGCTTGGTTCCTTCGAAAAATCATAACTTTCTCATACGACCTCTGATTCGTGCAAACCCAGTCTCAAAATTTCCGTAACAAAATTCTCTATAATTTCCATGAATATTCCGAAGGCCATATCTGCCCCATTTGGTATAGTTTTCGTGATCTTTTCAGACTTGATCCATTTTTGCATTAGCATTGCACCCTTTTAGAAAGAAATTTGTATATTCTTTGTACGATATTATAATCACTCCATTCTTTTTTCTATGGCTTTGTATCGAGAAAATTTATAAGTTTCATAAGGGGTCTGAGACCTAATTCCAGCGACTTGGTTCCCCAAGAATTTATTTCAATAAAATCAAGTTAATCGTTAGAGTTGTTCTATGCACCTTTTCGTATTTTAATCATAACTCTCTCTCCTGTTAATGGAATTGAGTCGTTCTTGTCTTAAAATTTTCGTATTGAAATTTTCTACAACTTTGAAGTAGACCACGAAATCCCATTCTTTCCCATTCGATCCCAGATTTGAAAACACTACACTGCTCCATGCGTTCACTGTTACAACTTGCACTATGTTTAGTAATTTCCACTTTTCTTACTTGTATGATGATAAGTCTTGAAAAGACTTAATTATTTGGCATTATCTAACCCTATTTTATGTGAAAGATTAAGTTTAATTATTAAGTGTTGAAAAAAAAGTTTGGTAAATGTCAAATCATTTAAACCAGAACTTCATGAGATTTGTTGATAATCAATATTGCGTATTCCAATTTAAATAAAGTAATATCATGTTATCATTTAATATGTGAGTTTAAGTGTTTCAGGAAAATATAAGGATTGTGTTACGAAAGATAGAGGAGTACGCATACCAAAAGAATCTTTAAAAGTCTAGTCTCATAAATAAATCCTCTTTAAATCTGAAACAAGGAAAGTCTTGAAGTCTGGAAAATCGTTCTCAAAGAAAAATATCTTTACAATTGAATACCTACCAGACTTAGCTCAGATAGTTTATCTCATTCTACAGAGCCTGAACATCGTCTTTCTTATAAAAAACTTCCAGACTTATCTAAGGCATCAAAATATCTTGTGAATGTGAATCATTGGATCCAGAATTCACTTCAAAGGAAATTTCCTTTCCAAGTCTGGCTCAAGGATCTCAACGGTCAAGAAAACATTCTTGTAAGCACGCTTAAGCAAAGATCTACGAAAAGAAAAATGACAAAGCAAGGCAGTCTACGCTCTATCCAATATAACGTCAAGTCTTTCACCTGTGTCTTATAGATTCAGATATTCTCAGAATAAAAGCTTCCTCATTGGTGAAACTTACGTTACCTCTACCCTTCCTATGATCACACACATCTCAAAGCTTTTTATTCTACAATTATGTGCTCAGAACGTCTCTCTTTGACAAAAGAAAGCCTTTTGCCCGTTGTACAACATCTTTCTCCTCAAGCATATTATCCCTCAATGGATCTACATCTAAAAATCTCTTCCCAGGCTCTTTAGAAAAATCCTCTATATATTGAACCAATCTCTTCAGAAGAATGCTACTGAAATAGATCATAAGAGCAGACTCTAAAAGGGAGCAAAAATTACAGAGAGGGCATGAAATCCAAAAGAGATAGATCCTATTAAAGAAAAAGAAAAGAGGAAAGACACACTAAGGAAGAAGAAATATGAACGAGCACCAGACATTCATACTCAACAGCGCAGGAAGAAGAATAAGATGGCAGTCTGCTCGTAGAACAAAAGATTAGATCCAGAAAAACTTCTATGAAGTTAAAGAAAGCTCGCTATATGCATTCTTTTTTCTCCCAAAAGCCATAACAACCAGAGATATGTCATCAACTCATATCTCTTTGCTTTTTTAAGAGCATACTATCTCTGGTTATGCTTTCAGACTCGGTACCTCCAGTACCTATCTCTCATACTACACAGGTACTGAGTTTACTTAATGAATAAGTCTTTCCTCATGTAGTTGATCACTTAGCTCTGCTAAGTTAGAAAGACTTATTCATTTGAAATAACTCTTCAGACCCTCTTGTAGCGCAGGTCTGGCATGTTGCCAGACTCTGATTAGTGTGGGAAACACTATTGGCCTAGAGAAGCTTTGGAAAGGATACTCGAGGTTCGAGCCAGGAGTGGCTCATGAAAGAATACTTAGGTCTGTCCTGGGAGTGGGTGCTGCAAAATAATACTCATAGAAATCAAGAGAGGTCTGATGAGTAGAAGCATGGGCTGTGCTTAGGCCAGGATTGGCCGGAGTCTAGAATACTCAAGGCCAGGAGTGGCCAGTGTCAAGAATACTCTGAAGTACGGAGTGTGCTTAAGCCAGAAGTGGCTGGAGTCAATAATATTCGTAAGCTCGGTCTGGGCTATTCATGTAAAATGTTTTTACATAGTGAAAATTCTTCAGATTTAAAGGTAATGGGTGTAGTCTCTGAGTTGGAAGTGAACCAGTATAAATCACTTGTGTATTGTCTCTTTCTCTCTTACTCTTTACTATCAAAAGTCTGGTGCATTATCATTGTTAAAATAGATAGTAAAAGTCTGACAAAAACACGCTCACTTAATTAAAGCTTCGCACTCTTCGTCTCTCGAAAGTCTGGCCCGTTGTGCGTAACGTAATAACGTTTAAGTATCATTTTTTGATTTGAAAAAGTGAACAGACTTATTCAACCCCCCTCTCTAAGTCTGTTCTCCAAACTAACATTAAGTATTGAAAGTAATTAGGAAGTATTCAACCCCCTCTCTAAGTCTAGGATGGGTGACCCCTTGGGAACTTCTCAGGAAGTGTGCGATTAAGAACAAAGCACACTAAAAAGTCTCATGTTGCTTTATGGGGAAAGTCTTTAATACCGGAAAAATGGCCAGCGCGTTATATAAAACGCAATCAAGAATAGATCAATTACAACAAAACATATTCTTAAACCCCTATCATCCTAAGATTACAAGTTTAGTTACCCATAGGGCAAAGAAACTCAATTACAAAAAAAGAAAGATGAAAAAGAAAACATTAAGTAGAAATTACACAAGAAACCTATGATTAATGATGATTGACCTTTACGAATCTTCAACAATCTTTGGTTCCTAAGCGTTCTTCTTTCTCTCCTCCAATGTGATGTTCTCAGCCTCCAAAACCCTCAAAATTTAAGCCATTTTCAATAAAAGGGCATAACCTATAGGCCACAATCCACGACCGTGGTTTCCTCTAAAGCTGCACAACTAAAACTTTGCTTCAAGTGTAGGGCATCATTAGCAAGGAGTGGCAAGTACCATGGTCGTGGTTCCTTGTATCCTTATTTTCCTCATGATTTTGCCCCTCTAAGGTCATTGGAAGGTTTTGGGGTCTCTTGTGTGACTCATCTTTGGTGTCATATTTTTTACTCAAACTTCTTCCAAACTTCAAGGGTATGCCTTCTTGTTTTCAAATGGACCTGAAATCTCATAATTCCATATAATGGCAACATCAAATACATAATTTTTGGAAAAAAAAATAATTATTGCGTGCAAAACATAATTAAAAATTGATCCGGTGTGCATACCGGCCCCTAAAGGCAAGCGACACCGGTTACGATAAAATATTAATAAATGCTAAATCAAGACAAGAATTGGATGGAGTACCTTAAAACCAGATTGATAACTAGACATTGGTACGGATCTGTGAACCTGACCCTCGTTGGAAAAGTTGACACCTGAATCAAAGTCAGACGTAAGTTGGCCACTTGCTCTTGTGTAAGAACTGTAACATTGACTGCACTGATAGATGTCAAATCATAACTTGCACTTAGGAAAGTTCTATAAATAGAAGTCATTCATTAATTCACAAGTTAGAACATTTACTATCCTTAACTATCCTCTATAATCTCTTTATTTCTCCGTAATTCTCATAAAGACTTAAGCATCGGAGTCCCTTTTGTAGGTATACCCCTAGTGTGTCCCATCCACCCTGATTCAGAATTGACTGAGAGGCAAACTTGGACTTGAAGGGCACAGTGTTCCCATTGAACCCGTGTTTACAGTACCGGACTCCTACTGAGATGATGTAAAATAGAGAGAAAGAGAGGAACCTTTGACACCAGTTGAACGAGGAGAACTTTAGACCCCGGACACTAGACAGAACAAAAATTAAACAACACTAGCCCTGGATAAGGCATGAAATGCACTTATCATGAATATAATGATAATTATCTTGGAAATAAGAGAAAACAAAAACTAAATTTAAAACTCTATTTAAACGAAGAAGCTAAAGTGTAGAAGAAAGGTAAGTAGAAGATATCACAAGAGCAATCCCCTCATGCCAATTATATAAAAGGAGGCAAAAGACGTCAACCTTAAAACTAAACCTTAGCTAATGAGTTTAGTAAGCAGAATGAGTTTCAACACCTAATCAGTCCAAATCCCAATTATAAACTACTAATGAACACTATAATTCTTGTAATTATCGCAACAATATTTGAAAGTTAACTTCAAACACTTGTAACTTTTAACAAAGAATTCTAAATCCAAGGATTGAAATGTCAAATTAAAACTCTTTGACCAAACTTTCCAATGAAAAAAAATCATTGAGAATCTCCATCAACATAAAAAATTATGATTAAATTAGTGAACAGGCTCAAAAGCATTAAGTAAAAATATTAATTGACGCCTAAACCGATAAAACTAATTTAAAACAATGAAGAAATTATGAAATACCTGACGATAAAATAAAATAATAAATCTATCCCATGATAGGTGTAGTATGCATTTATTCAATTTTTTAATAAAAAAATAGATGTGTCTGTGGGAAGACAAATAGCAGGGAAGTAGATGGTGATGTCATTGGGCAAGATGCGGTTGTTGATATTTGAGTTGATAAAGAAAGGATAATAGAAAAACACGCCGATATCAAGTGACGGAGGAGCATTCGTGCTTGATAACGCAATGTCTCTTCTTCTCTTTCAACCCTGGACGATATCCATGGTACCTTGTTCAGTAACAGTTCCTTCTTCACTTGTTGCTGCAATTATCCCTCGCCACGCTTCCTTCTCTCGCTCTCACCTTCTCCGCCGACCTCGTACTCCTCCCATCGCCGCCGTCTCCAATGGCTCCGGCCAATTCAACCAACAAGTCTTCCGTCCAACTCAGCAACCCTTACCCCAGCCCCGAACCTTGTTCCCTGGCGGCTATAAGAGGCCCGAGCTCAAGGTCCCCAGTCTCGTCCTCCAATTGGACCCCGATGAAGTTCTCGCCGCCGGCGACGATGCTCTGAATTTGATCGACAAGGCGGTTTCCAAATGGGTTGGGATCGTGGTTCTCTCTAGCAATGAAGCAAGTGGCGGCAAGCTTTACGAGGCTGCTTGCTTGCTGAAATCACTCCTTCGAGACCGCGCCTATTTGTTGGTCGCCGAACGCGTCGATATTGCCGCCGCCGCCACCGCTAGTGGAGTTTTGCTCTCTGACCAAGGTTACGTGAAATTGCTAAAATACTTTGCTTTTAGTGCTATTATCAGTTCATATGGACAAAACTTAGGTGTAATTTTTTAGGTGTTTTTTTGGCTTTTTGCATTGTTTTTGGATCAAAATAGGAGTTTCACTCAGCTCAACTAGTTGAGTATTAATGCCGACTTTCATTTCAATGTTTACCAATATGAAACTCCAATGTTGATGGAAAAACAAACCCAAACACACGTAAGGAATTACACTTAAGTTTTGTTTCGTTTAGAATGTGTTCTCTGGTTAGAATTAGAGTTTCATGTTGATTAACATGCGAAATAAAGGTCAACATTAGTGTTCGGTGGAGTACTATAGTGAAACTTAAATTCTGATTAGGGGAGTGATAGGATAGTCTAGTTAGTGATGAAAGAGAAGGAAAGAAAGGTTGTGAGTTTGATTACATCTGCTCTCCTAATAAAAAAATGGCAAATTAACTATCGACTTTAGCCTGTTCAGAAAAGAAAAAGAGAAAAGAAAGAAACTTGAATTCTGATTGGAAAACAATATTAAAAACAGTTAAACAACTGCATCAAAGTTTTTCCTTTTTTGAATACCTTTGTGTTATTTAATGTGGAGGGATGTAACGTAAATGATATTGAAGCTAATTCAATGTGTATGTATGTGTGTGTGATGTGTTTGTGGCTGGTTACTTGCAGGGCTTCCTACTGTTGTTGCTAGGAATACAATGTTGGATTCAAAATCTGAACTGGTGGTTCTTCCGTTGGTTGCTAGGATTGTTCATACGGCTGATTCTGCCGTGAATGCGTCAAAATCTGAAGGTGCTGATTTTCTTGTATATGGTGGTGATGATGTGAAGCGTGTTAGCCAGGAAGTTGGTTCTGTGTATCAGAGCGTGAAGATACCTGTTTTTGTGTCGTGTGGGGAAAATGTGTCTTATGCTGAGGCTGTGAGTTTGTTTTCCTCTGGTGCTAGTGGTTTTGTTACTAGCTTGGCAAGTTTTGGTTTGTTTGGTGATGAGTTCTTGCACAAACTGTTTGATGCTGGGTATGCGAGTGGTAACAGGATGGTGGGCGGTGGTGGTGGTGGGAATAAATTGTTGGATGTGGATAATGGTTTATGGAGTGAGATGGAGGCTGTGGCTGGATTTGTTAAGCTGGAGGATAGGGGGAAACTGTTAATAGAAATGGAGAGAACAGTGTTAAATGAAGCTATAGAAGTTATCAAGAAAGCTGCACCTCTGGTGATCTTTTAATTAAACATTTGGTATTTGAAGTAATTCTTTTTATTTTTAATTATTCAGTGTTTTGACTAGTATATTGTTTACTTTTGTGTTGAATTGGGATTGGTTTCAAATGACAGATGGAGGAGGTTTCACTTCTTAATGATGCAATTTCTCAAATTGATGAGCCATTCTTACTGGTTATAGTGGTAATTGAGCGCTGAATCCCAACAAATTCTGGTTCCTGGAATATACATTGGTATTAGCTCTAAATTTCAAAAAAAAATCTTCTTTTGATATCCAGTTAGAAACTACTTAATTAAAAAGTGCTATTTCTTGTGGAATTTTTCTGCTTTTAATTCACCTGAATGTCTGGTTATGTCCATATATAAGCATTCTATAGAACACTGATTCTTGGTCCACATATAGAGTGTAGTTGATTTGTCTGTTTTTACAAACTTCAGCAGATACATTATCTTCAAGAGATTTTTTTTTGAATAGTTTGTGGTTACTGTACTTTATTATTGTTATTCTTCTTGGAAGTAATGCTATGTACTTGGTTGGTTGTTTGTCCAGCTCCTCTTCACTGTTTATCATAATACTAATATTTAAATTTCCATTTCAAAAGGAAATTGAGTGAAATGTCAAAATCAGCTGCTTTCTTTATAGACTTTTCATATACACTTCATAAAATAGAAGTGCCACTAGTGCTGAAGTTAATTGATACATTATAATGCCTTTTATCTTTATTGAAATCTTGATATTACCAGGGGGAATTCAACTCCGGTAAATCTACTGTGATTAATGCGCTTCTTGGAAAAAGATATCTCAATGAGGGAGTTGTTCCAACAACTAATGAGATCACATTTTTACGATATACTGACTTAAATATTGAACAACAACGGTGTGAAAGGCATCCAGATGGTCAATATATTTGCTATCTTCCCGCTCCAATTCTCAAAGAAGTATGTCAATTTTGTTATGGTTCCTCCCTGTCCTTTATGTGTGTTAGATTCAATTGTTTTTTAAAATATAGCTATGATTTTCTCTTTGTAATTAGGCATCCTCTTAAGGAGTTTTTTTGTTCTTCTGCAAACAGATGACTATTGTTGATACACCTGGAACTAATGTGATTCTTCAGAGGCAACAGCGTCTTACCGAGGAATTTGTACCTCGTGCAGATTTACTTCTCTTTGTTATTTCTGCAGATCGCCCTTTAACTGGAAGTGAGGTATGATCAGTCATTTTTGTGCATGTGGCATACGTATTGCTTTTATGTGGTAGGGGTTATCATTGGCTAGGCAGGGGTATGGTGTGTCTCTAAAGCATGGCATTTCGTTTTGTCAAATGTACCTTTATCTAGTATGTATCGTATACCGGTACTCTTTGGGTATGCTTGGGTTAAAAAGTTGAATGCGGCGTCGTGAGTATAATCCTATTGAAGTTAGAAGTGGCTTGGGGTATAATTTGGTATTCCTTTAAGTACTGAATGGATTAACTTTTTCGAAAAGAAATGATAGTTCTTATTCTTAAGGTAAATTAAATTTTTTTTTCCTCTCAACTTTTCCATTGCCTCTATTAAATTGAAACTCACTCATCCTTATGAAAATTGAGATGCGAGTTCATTAATTTGTTATTATATTTATATATTTTCCACAACAATTTACAAATACTTTATATGTTTAATTTGTATTGTTTAAAATTATATTAGTGGACCTATATCTTTAATTTTTAAAATTTGCTGTATTCCATACTTGTACTTGTACTCATGCAACGTTATGTGTTGTTTTATGTTGTTTTCAGATTGCCTTTCTTCGTTATTCTCAGCAGTGGAAGAAGAAAGCGGTCTTTGTTTTGAACAAAGCTGACATATATCGGAATACTCATGAGGCATGTTATTGTGTTTCGATTCATTTTCTTTTGAGTTAAAGAGAAGGGCCGAAGCCCAATGGACAGAGTTACAAAATAACACTTTAATTCATTTTGGTTGTTATACTGAACTACTTGTTCCATCTCAAGTAGTTCTTTTGTGGTGACATTGCTGAAGTAGGTTTATATTATATGTTGTCTATTGAATGCAGCTTGAGGAGGCAACATCCTTCATTAAGGACAATATACAGAGATTGCTAAATACCGAAGATGTGATATTGTATCCTGTATCTGCTCGGTCTGCTCTTGAAGCAAAACTTATGTGTGCCTCTGATGTTGGGAAGCTAAATGAAGAACTATTAATCTCTGGTTCTTCTGATAGTGCCAGCAGCTTTTATGAACTCGAAAAGTTTTTGTATAGCTTTCTAGATGGGTCAACTATCCCAGGAATGGACAGAATGAGGCTTAAACTTGAAACACCTGTTGGAATTGCGGATAGACTAATGTCTGCATGTGGAACTCTTGTGACACAAGACTACCGATATGCTAAGCAGGATTTGGCAGCAGTGGATGATGTTGTTAATAGTGTAAATGATTTTGCTTTGAATATGGAGACTGAGAGCCTTTTATGGAGAAGACAAACTCTATCTATGGTATGTTATAGAATGTTTGTAAGTTTTTTCAATTTAGTATGATTTGATTTTTCTAATGATTGGTATGTTATTTCTGGCTTGGTACACATTATCAGATTGAAACTACAAAATTACGTGTTGTAGAGCTCATTGAGGCTAGTCTGCAATTGTCAAATTTTGATATTATAGCTTCATATGCTTTCAAAGGAGAAAAAAGTTCAATGCCTACTACCTCAAGAATTCAGAATGACATAATTGGTCCTGCTGTCTCAGCTGTTCAGGTTGGTTTCTGGCTGTAACCTGTTTAGCAGTTTAGTTTTGGAATTACATTGTTTATTGTCAAAGGAGAAAATTATGCAATGCCTACTACCTCAAGAATCTGGTTTATATTGCAATGATTTTTACTGTTGCTTATCAGAATGATTTGATCTAACAATCCATTTTATCTTGCTTCTGTGGTGTTAGAGTATATAGCTTAAGCCAATCTGTTGTAAGTCAGTTGAGTCATAACAGAACTCCTAACAGAGTTTGTTATGACATCTGTAGCTACTCTAGATCTATAAATACTTTCTGTTTGGGTCATCCGTTGTTCATACCCTGATATCATATTAAGATTCCATTTCAAAACCAAAGCCAATTGGTTTTGAGATGAAACCTTAACATGGTATCAGAGCCAAAGTCTAACCTCTTTCCGGTTGTCATGGGTCAAGAGTTGCCCTTTCGTTATGAGTCATAAGTTACCCTTTGCTTGGTCCGGCTGGCTTCGTTGGAGGGAGTGTGTTGGAAGTCCCATGTCACCTACCTCATAATATGTGGTATGGTTTAAATACCTGTTAGGCTACTCCTCCCATTGCCAATTGGTTTTGGGTTGGAACCTTAACACCTTCCATGTACTCAGATTACATAACAAGAAATATACAGTTCAGTCTATGCTATTTCTCTCTTCTCTCTCTATGAATTACACTTTCTAAAATGGTATCAAGAGCTTGACAATCCTTGAGCTGGGTCTTTATCGACTATAGAAAATTTGGGTGTTCACTCATCCGCTAGTAATTTCGTTGAAGTTTCTTACACCTGAAGATTGTGATTCATCGAATGTGAATCCAGCTTTCACCGAATGACACTCTCTTCCATCGGTGATCCAGTGCCATTTCGTGATCATCTTGATGCCATTCTTGATGGTTTACCTGATGATTACCACTCCATGATCGCAATGATCCAAACGCGATTAGATCTGCATTCAATTGCTGAAGTAAAGGCAATGTTGCTCGTAGATGAGGTTCGACTTGAGAAATCAAAGAAGAAACTCCTTGGAGATGCTACCATGTCTGTAATGGCGCATATTTCCCTTGTGTAACCTAATCAAGAATAGCCTTCCACCTTCAATCCTAGTCCCTATCAACCCTACACAGGACGCATTGCAAACAGTGACTATCGACCTGAGTATTGCAGTGACTATAGGCCCCATGGTGATAAATCTGGCTGATATTGAGGTCGAGGAGGTCGCTTCAATGGACAATCAAGCACATTATTAAATTTGTCACCGTTTCGATCATGGCACAACCATGTGCTACTATTGCACACAAGAACTGCATTCTTATTCTTCCTACTTCAATGGTGGACAATATTCATCTCAGATGCATATTCACATCCATATTCACTTTGTTACTCAATTCATTATCCTACTCAGCATTTTGCTCCCTTTCCACCATAGCCTATGTACCCTATGTATGCTCCGCCATCACCCGGTTCACTCCCGCTCCCGACTCAGTATACCAATTGGCCACTCCACAACCGTCTACCACTTCCCAAGCATTGTCGTAGGTTGATCTCATCGTGAAGCTCCTTTATCCTCTGCCTAGACTTAGGAATTCCTTATGACCACTCCTGCACCTTCATCCCAAGCATGGTACCCTCACTCTAGTGCCACAAACCATGTAACAAATGACGGCACCAATCTGAATGATGCTACTCCCACTCATGGCACTAAGCAAGTCCTGATGGGAAGTAGCCAAGGTTTGTCCATCTCTTTTGTAGACACACACACCTTAATGTCTCCTGTTCCACATCATCATTCACTACATCTCAAGAATCCCCTTCTCATTCCTAACATCACTAAGAATCTTGTTAGTGTGAGCTTGTTTGCCCTCGACAATGAAGTTTTCATTGAGTTTCACCTAACCTTCTGTGTTGTAAAATTGCAAGCCAATTCTGAAGTATGGATGTAGGCAAAGTGGATGATCAAGGTCTACTGCTTTGAGCTTGTACCTTCTCCTGCCTTGTCATCTGGGTGTGCTCCTACCATTCTCACTACTGTTCATCAGTTTGTTTCTACAACTCCGAATTCTACCTGATTTAGTAATTCTGTATATAATACTTGGCATTCGTTGAGGATCCTCATCATGAGGCCATGTGCAATGTGTTACAAGCTTGTAATATAAACGACTCTAACAAAAGTATTGTTTTTGGCTGCACTGCGTGTTGTATGGGCAAAGCACATTGGTTACACTCACCTTCCTCTCACTTACACAGCTCCCTTAGAGCTTACAATGATCTATGGGGTCTGCCCCCATAGAATCCTCTGGTGGATTCAGGTACATGCTGACATGTGTTGATGCCTTCACTAGGTACACTTGGGTGTACATTCTCAAGGCCAAGTCATATATGTTTCAGATCTTTCGGCTATGGCAAAACTATGCCTCACTAGGTACACTGTTCGTACCATCCTCACTGTAGCACTCACAAAAGGGTGGCCTCTTCAGCAGATAGATGTCAATAATGAGTTTCTCAATGGGACTATAGAGGAAGAAGTCTACATGACTCAACCCCTTGGGTTTGAATCATCAGACAAGTCCCTAGTGCGCAGGCTTCATAAAGCCCTATACAGACTCAAACAGGCTTCTCAGGCCTGGTTTGAAAGACTCAGATCAGCTCTCCTCAAGCTTGGGCTTGTCTCCAGTAGATGTGATTCCTCCTTATTCATAAGGAACACACTTCCCCACGTTGTACTTATGTCCTTGTATATGCCGATGATATTATCATTATTGGTGATTCATCTGCTGTCATTTGAGATCTAATCATTAAACTAAACCTGGAATTTGCTCTTAAAGATCTGGGAAATCTTAAATATTTTCTGGGTATTCAAGTCACTCACCTCACCAATGGTTCTCTTCCTCACTCAATCCAAATATGTCTCAGAACTTCTTCAAAAGACTGGGCTAGCTAACTCTAATAGTATTTCAACACCTATGGTGAGTTTGAACTCACGAAAGCTGGCACTGCACTCTTGAGGATCCTGCTATGTACAGGTCTGTTGTGGGGGCTGGTCTGTTGTGTGGGCCCCGCAGTATGCCATAGTTACCAGACTAGATATCAGCTTTGCAGTCAACAAAGCCTGCCAATTTTTGTCTGCACCCACCCCTTGATAAGCACTGGCAAGCTGTGAAAAGGACCATAAGGTATCTCAAAAGGTAACCATGGGCTGGTTCTTCAAAAAGCCAATCTCTCCCATCCTCTTTCCATCACAGGGTACTGTGATACTGACTGGGCATCAAACCCAGATGATAGGAAGTCCATATCTAGCATGTGTGTATTCCTAGGCTCTGATCTAGTCTCATGGTGTGCCAAGAAGCAACCTGTTGTGTCTTGGTCCAGCACAGAAGCTGAATATAGAAGCTTAGCAGTAACCACACAAGAAATTATGTGGTTACAGTTATTGCTAACTGAACTCCTGATTCCAGCAGCCAAGCCTCAGATATTCTGTGACAACCTCAGCACTGTTATGCCATGTCACAACCCCATTCTTCACTCCAGAACCAAGCACATGGAACTGGACATGCTCTTTGTTAGAGACATGGTCAGAGATAAGCTTCTCACGGTGCTGCACGTTCTCTCTGATGACCAAATAGCAGACATCCTCACTGAGGCTCTTCCTCCTTCCAAGTTCCTGGTTCTCAAAGACAAACCGTTCGACAAGTTAACACTTGCTCACCCACCCTGAGTCTGTAGGGGGTTATGTTAGAGTATATAGCTTAAGCCAATCTGTTGTAAATCAGTTGAGTCATAACAGAACTCCTAACAGAGTTTGTTATGACAGCTGTAACTAATCTAGATCTATATATACCTTCCATGTACTCAGATTACATAACAAGAAATATACAGTTCAGTCTATACTATTTCTCTCTTCTCTCTCTATGAATTACACTTTCTAAAATGTGGGATAGTCCCAAGACGGCCAAGAGAGGAAATGGCAAAATGCTGGATTAAATGAATAGTATGTTATTGTAAGCAAGCAGGGTATGTTTTGATGAAATATTTTTTTATGCATAGAAAATACTTGAAGAACATGAAAATTGGTTATATTCCAAATCTACTCAACAAGGGAGACTATACAAGGAATCTCTTGAGAAGCGATGGCCCTCCTTGAGCTGTGAAAATAGTCAGATACATTTTGAGATGAACCAGTTACTAAAGAAGGTGGATCAAGCCGGAAGTCAGGTGATTGAAGGTTTCAGCAGTAGTGCAGTTTCAAAGTCATTTGAGCATGAAGTCCGGGAGATGGTAAGCTCCGAAGTCTTTGTAAAGTTAGTTGTAACTTTTTTTTTTCTTTTGGTCTCTTGTTTGAAAGAAATTAAATTTTGGTCTCTAGTTTCAATTGCAGTAATTTTGCTCACATAATAATATGAAATTGAAGCACGTGTCCTCCTTCAGATTACCCGTAAATCAATGGCAATTGAGCTGATGCAATTTTTGCTACATCAGCAAGAATACAATCACATTATTACAGAAAAACAAGAGAGGACCCTGCCATCTCCATATCAGCAAAATAAGGGTCATATCACCTCAATTGAACAACAAACTAATCAATTTGAAAATTACCAGGGAAGTAATTACTATTGTAATTGGAGACCAAATCCAAGCTTTTGTGAAACTAGGGACTAAGTGTGCAATTAACATCCCATCCATTTCATATAGATATTGAAACAATCCACAATTAAGCAATCTATTTAATTTTTTATTTTCTTATTTAAATGTGTCGATGATTAACTGAAGAGTTGAAGCATAATTGATTTTGCCACTTTATGAAATGTATCATGATAATGCTGGAGCTGAATCAACTGATAACAATGAGTTTGAAGGAGGTCAATGCTATTGTTTTAACTTTTAAGGTTAACATTCAGAAAAAGTTGTGGTTAAGTACGGTGCTACGCTACCTGCTAGAGTGTGCTAGACTGCTAGTTGGGTGTTGTAAAAGCCTCAAAAATTCATAAATGATTATAGGCATGTCCAAAAGTTGAGAAATAATTATTACCACTACATGATTTATTCAGGTTTCTCCTTTATCTTTCTATTTTTGTTATAATTTTGCAATGCCACAAATGATACTTTGAAGTTGTCCCTAGACCCATCTTGAAACTACATAACAAGTTTACAGTGTCTTTCTCGTTAACAGCAAGTTATTTTGGAGATCTTTGCAAAATTTGTAGTTTGTGTTGATCTTGACAACCCATACACTAACATTAATACTGTCTGAATCTCACTGAGTAGTAAGTTTATTTTTTTACCTTCTCTTTGTGAAACAAGTTTTAGCATCATAATATTATTATTATTATTATTATTATTATTATTATTATTATTATTATTATTATTATTATACTTGTACTGAACCAATCTGATCTGAAATGTTTTCCTTTTCAATTAGATTTTAGGGACTTTTGGTCAACTAGGTGTCGCTGGTTTATCTGCTTCGCTATTGACATCTGTACTGCCAACCACGTTGGAAGATCTTCTTGCTCTTGGTATATGTTCCGCTGGCGGGTAATATATTCGAGAGTTCTTTTCTGATTGGTCAGGGTTGTATGTCAAAATATATATTTCATACATAATAACTGATGAGATTTTAACCTTAGGACCCTTATAAAAGGAAAACATTTAAACTGCACGTTTCTGTAAGAAAAATATTACCAGGATATGTAGCTTGCTTAATGCCATAACATGCACTATTTCCGTAACAGGAACATGAAACATTCACGGTTCAACTCAAATATCAGCGCACTCTTACTGAACCACCTTCATGACCGTTGATGTTAACTTTGTATTTATTAGCACTATTTATTGTTATCAGTCATAACAATTCACAAACTGTTCAGTAATAGTTTTCTACATTCTTTTGTAGTGTTTATCAATATTAATGATTGCTCGTGTTGAAAGCACGTTAGAAAGTTCTTTTGATGTCTCACATTTCTTTGTACTTAACCATGCCTTGAAATGCTATTTTAATTCATATGAAAATTTCATATGATGGTTAAACATTATTCTGATAAATTGGTTGCATGATTTTGTAGTTGACTTGCTCCTAATATCTGGGTTGTTTTCTCTCTCAGGTATCTAGCTATATCAAATTTCCCGGCTCGTAGGCAAAGGGTGATAGAAAAGGTAAAAAGGAAAGCTGATACATTGGCGTATGAACTTGAAGAGGCCATGAAGAGAGATTTCACTGAAGCCCTAGAAAATTTGGATTCCTTCGTGAAAGTCCTTAGCAAACCATACCAAGTTGAAGCGCAGAATAGGCTTAACAGGCTAGTAGCGATTCAAGAAGAATTATCAAATGTTGAGAAAAAACTTAGAACGCTACAAATTGATATTCAAAATCTCCATGTGTCATGACTTCTTTGGACTATCCTATTCCATTCTTAAAACAAAAGAAACCACCCCCTTTTAACTGTTGTAACTCACAGTCCAACTCCGCCTTACAATTTTGGTGTATATTACTGGCAATGCGATTGTGCAAGTGGAAAATTGTCAAGATAGATTACAGTTCTTTTTGTTTTGCTTTTGGTTTTAACTTACGAATTCTATAGTGACAACCAACTTGATTAAATGGATGGATCAGGAACAGCGTATCATCACGGGAGGCAGAGGCAACTAGGTAATCATCAAATTTGTTTCAGTTTCTAATTGGAATTCACATTCCAATCTCTGCTTTTAGGTAGGTATATACTGACCTTGAGTTTAATAGATAAATATACGTAAGCATGAAATTGATGGCGGCAACCCCACATAGCAGAATCTTCTTTAAAAATTACAGCATGATTTTGTATCAAGTAGCATTCCTCAATTTAATTTTGATTTTGTTTTATTTCTCACAGGAAAGCGTTCCTTTCATGTTAGTATTTGACACCACATTGGTAGTCGAAAATTTTGAGCTTATTTGTTTTGTATGAATTTAAAATCCTTTTTAAGAAGAAAAATTATTGTATGAACTTAAAAGCTTTACTAGTGATTGTTTTTAGGGAATTAAATTAGAGCTGGCTTAAATCAGGGTACATTGATAATTCACAGAAACTTAAATTCAAGAATGTACAAGAGAGAAAATAGAAGATGAAGAGCTCAAGAGTTCTCTCACTGCTTAATGATATGCACAATACACCAATATGAGGCTTATAGACTGTTACACACACACTGTTGCTAACTATAGGGGTGTTTGCAATCATGTTTCTTAATAATCATAATTATTCAAAATGTTAAAATGTTTTGTATGCTTAAAAATTTCTTTGAAATGTTTAGAGTATAACTAAATTTTTCACTCTATTTGGGAAACTAAAATTCTCACATTTTATTTGTAAATATTTTGTTGGAAAACTTTATAAAATAACTTAATAACTTTCTTGAGAATCTTAATTTTGTATGATTTTTTTTTTAAAAAAGAGATATCAAATATGGAAATGTAAAATTCTTAAGTTTCTTAGAAAAGTAAAATAAATCCTTATACTAGATGTCTTGGGAGTGATAACAACATTGCCATAGTCAAAAGTTGAACCCAGTTGTGTAAGGGTTCCTTTGGCAACATTTTGATCTGTGACACTGCTTTCAAGAGAAAATCAATGGGCGTGATCCTTTCAGTATAAACTTCAAGAACCGTTAAGAAGCAATAGATATAATTTTGATGTTGATCAAACAGTATGTCGACATTTTAAAATCATAGAAAGACAATCCATTATTGATTTTCTTCATGGAAAAAACCAATATTGATAAAGTTTTCCCATTGTGGGTCATACAAGCATATTCGATGGTGAGGACCTGACCTCTTGGGGGGATAGCCGCATATATTCTTGTCCCCTCCGTATTTCCCTAATCATATTTTGTTTCCCTTGGCCACCCCTCATCTTGTCTCTTAACTTTCCTGTTTTTCTTGCATTGAATGCATAATATCTATAGAGCAATTGATTAGGAAGACATTGGGTCTTCTTGCCTTAACTTGTTTCAGCATTTTTAAACATAAGCTACTCTAATGCTAACATAGATAGCATGTATATGTCTCAAATCTAATATTGGTTCCAAAATAATTGATGCTCTTTGTCTCACCACTAATGCTAATACTTTGCAAAGTTACGAGGAACCCAACGTCAAGTCATTAAGATTATGTTAATGGATGCAAGTTTCCCATGTGCTCATAAATTCAAACCATTCCAATGGTAATTATCCAAATCATTATCGCAATGTCGCTACGGAGAGAGGATAAAACCGAGGGTTACTTGGGATTCATGTAATATACTCAGGTTGTTGTTTTCATATATTGATTTTATTTTTATTAGTTAATCATTATTTAATGTTCTCATATTTTAATAAAGGAAATAAAATAATTAAAGTTCATAAAAGTATAATTAAAAAATAAGCAATAAATATTGTTTTCTAATCAATCCTAGAATCATTTTAATTATATTAATAATAAAGATTCGTAATATCACTTGGTTGGACCTCCCTCCTTTTTATTCTGTTTTTTTTTACTATTCTTTAATTTTATATCAATTTCTAATTTTAATATTTCTTCCCAATCTGATATTACAGTATTAATATAAGTCAGAAATATATTAGCTTAGTATTAAATATTAGTTAATTTCAATCAAATTTGGTGGACAGATAAAAGAAATGAATGAAGTATAAATGACCAGACACAAATAGCTAAAAAGGAAGATTATCTTGTTAGGTCTTTTTAATCAGTGTCTTAAGTACATTGTTTAAGGAAATAAAATGGAAGTTTATATAAAAATTATTTAAAAATTAGTGTGGGTGGTTTAATATTTTAAAATATTTTTTTTTATTTTTACTTCCTAAACAAAAAAATCTTAGGAAATTTGTTAGTATTTTCGTATCTTTTTTATTTCAATGTTATAATGGTCCGTGTTTGAGTATATAAATTTGGAAATGGGCTACAATTCGTGGATATGATCTGTGGATTTTATTACTTATCATTTGGGATGGGTTGAATTTTATATATTTTTTTTATATACATCATTTATTCTTGAGTCGGATTAATGAGTTTATCTAATATAACCTGTATAACATTATAAAGGTTATGAAATTAGAAAATGCAAAGTTTTTATTTAAAATATTATTAATACTTATTTATATTGATTTTCAACAATTCCTACATAAATTTGAATAAAATAAATTTTTTTATCTTTTATCTTATGTAAATTTATACAGATTAAACAAACCAATTTTATATTGTAACTAATTAAAAATTATATGAAATATTACTCCATTCATTTCTTTTTAACTCTATGCTTTCAGAGTAAAAACTTATTTTTATATTCTGTCCACTTACAATTGAAAGAAAATATTAATAAATTGTTTTCTTATAATACCTTTATTTTATTATAAATAAGTGTAATAAATAAGAGAAATATAAATATATTTTAGTATAAATGATAAAATAAAAAAATAAAGATCCAATAGTGTTATAAATATACCAATTTAGTATAAATAATTTCAGTACGGTTAAAAGAATTTTACATTATCAAATAACTAGAAATCATATTGAATTTATATATCGCGGTTGTTAATTAAATAAATAATTTTCATTTACATGATTGTTTCGGATTAGATTACTGTATAAACAAACTTCATATGGAAGTGTGTTCTTCGTGTATTTTTTACTGTAGTTTTGCAATTAGAAATATATTGGTAAATTTTTTTACAAAATCTTATAAAATTAATATTTTTGTGACATTTTTAACTGAAAGAATTTGAAATCAATATTAATGTGAATTTTGATAAAAGTTTTATCAATATAAGCAAAGAAAAAATGTCCTAAAAAATATCTTTGATTGACACATTTATTGATTATGCGTAAAAAGTATAGATAGATTAATGTTTTTCCCTGTCAAATGCATAAGTTAAATACAAAAAAGATGACCAAAGAGATTCTGAGATTGAGGTGAACATCAAGTCCTGATTGGTAAATATTGATTTTATAAGATCTACTAATATATCTCTAAGTCTAAAAGTACCATAGAAAATAATCGCTTATGAAATTTAATATTTTTTTATTTTTTAAACATGCAGGGCTGCAGGCACATATTAAAGGATAAAAATAGGTTATTAAAAAATGTCTTTTAAACATAGGGCTGCAGGCACATATTATTTAAAGAAGTAAAAAAATTTATTGAAAATTATATAAGGATAATTTATAAATCAAGGTTGATAGATTTTAATGATATTTTTAGATTAAAATTTACGTTTACTTTTTTAACAAATATTTTCAAGACACTGGTCAGTATTTTCAGTAAAAAAAAGAGGTAAATTCAACATGAATTCTCACGCATGTTTTTGACTTTCGGACCCATAATGGAAAAGTTGTTGCAAGTTGGGCAATAGGGTGAAGGGTTATTCGTAGGAAGGAGTGCATGACAGCATTTATTTCATTCACTGCCACTTCCATGTGGACGACTCGTCTATTTGTCACTAACTTTAATTCTAGTGATGATACAATACAAGGTAGCCTAAGAGCCACACACACACATAACTTGCTCCTTTATGTGTGTGTGGAAGCATTCTTGTTCACTAAAACAAAGCACAAACAGAGAGGTTATTTACAGTGAATTTCTGACTGTCTTTTTGTTAGCTGGTTGCGACAGCAGAGATAAGTTCACTACCATTTCATTAGAGCAGTTAAAACAGGCCAATCCAACTCATACGGGTTGATCCACTATAGGTTGAAAATTTTTATAACCCAACCTAACTTGGTTTGTTTTTTTGAATGAGTTAATTTTCTTAATCTAACCCATCTCACCAGGTAGCTCATGGGTTGACTCACATTTTTAAAAAACTAAAAATCAAATAAAAAATATGAAAATGCAAAAAATAAAAAAATTCTTCACATTCTAATACCAAATTTTTTAATTTTTCTCACATTCCAATACTAGTCAAAAATAGAAAAATGCTATAATTCATTAATCTATAACCCATATAAAACAAAACTAAATAATTTCATAGTTCAACCTCAAAATAATACTAATCCGTGGGCCAACCTAGCTCACCACAGGTTTAACCCACCGTGAGCCAGGTTGAGTGAGCCGAGGCAGAAAAAACTTTGCTTTGAAAATGAGCTATTTTTTCAACCCGACTCACCTAAAACCCACCTCGAGTCGGGTTGGCTCATTAATTGGACCCCATTTTGACGCTTCTACATTTCATGTATTATAACTGAGCGGACACCAGACCCCGCCAAGTAGCTCAAGTGGTTAAGAGTCATTTTGGGTCACCTTGAGTAGTAGGGTTCAAGCCCACGCAACCCCCCTTCCCCGGACAAAAAAAAAACTAAGTGGACACCAGGACCCACCTAAATTTCAACTCAAATTAAGGAATTTCAATCGGGCGAAATGATTATACTATTTTTTCTTCCCTAAACTCTTTCTCAAAGAACATAATTGCTTAATGCATTATGGTTTTCAATCATAATCAAGACTCAACAGTAAGTTAGCTAACCAATCTGCTAATTTAGTAAACAAATGATATTGATTAGAAACAAACTTTTGTTTTATTGGTTATATAAAGTTAGAAAATATCTTAAATTACATGTAGAATTAACATTGATTTTTGATGGTGTCGTTGGTCAAAGTCTAAATGAACACTTAGCACTTGTTTCGTATGCATTTTTGGAGACTAAGTTTGGTTAATTGAGTCATTTAATGATGATTCATACTAATCCTACACGTTGTTCGAAATATATTCAAAGTCGGTTTGACCAATGGATTAAGGCCATGTTCTATTTCTAGTTGGGATTTCTCAATTACGATTAACTAGAAACAAATTTCTAATCTATTGGTCAAACGGAGTTTGAAAATGTCTCAAACAATATGTCAGATCAATATTGACCATTAGATGACTCAGCTAGTGAAACATAATTTCCGTAACTGAATATTAAACAAATACTAAAAATCTCCTTCTAGTCAACCCCAATTAACAAACACCCTTAATAGATGCTTTTAACTTTAAATATGTTATGAGTAGATATTATTTTATTAAGTATTTATGTTTATAGGTATAGCCTAGTAGGGCTATAATTGTATTATACTTCATTATTAGTATGGGTGTTTCTACATATTGTAGGGTATCTAATTCCAACTCACTTCCTTGTCTCTCTTTTCCTCTATGCTCTCTTTCTATCTTTTTTACACTAGTAGCGGAGGCTAGGTCGATCCATTGATCGGCTCAGACGAGTACATGCCTCCCCTTGGTGATGTGATGGTGTCCAGTAAAGAGAATAGTGACATAAAGATAAAGCCTTGGCAGAGAGCCGATTGCACCCATATATGGAAGGTGTGAGTGAAGAACCCACGTGGAAGATAGCAAAGAGGATACTCTAGTGTAGACCATTGGTAATTATGGTTAAAGAAGATTTTCTGTTGGAGGGAGAGCATTTTGAAACGCATAGCCTTAAAAAAAGAGTGAAACGCACTGTTACACTTGAGGTTAAAAAAAGAGAGAGAAAAAGAGATTGAGAATTAGAAGTAAAAGGGGTTGGGGTTACAATACCTCATCTTTTTCATTTTCTCTTCTCCCTCAACACAAGGTGCGTATTTTCCCTCCTTCTAGTTCCAATTTCCTTTAGTAAGTGCATTAAATCTTCATCTTGAAACATCCATTTTCAATTTAGGAAGGAATGTTTGAGTTATATTAATTTTATTATGTGTTTTTACAACCCAAGGATATATTCTAAAGTTTAGGGATTTTTCCTAAAAGAGTAAAATGAGTGCTCTAGTATCTGAAAACTACAAATTGGAGTCTTGAGGTATACCTATAACTAAAAATCTCAAAAATGGTGATTTCTAAATTATTTTTCCTTACCAGGGGATATATTTTTAAGTTCTAAGTATAAATCTAAGGACTCTTTTGTTAGTATAGTTTTCTAAAGCCCTGTTATATGCTATGGTGCTCAAATTTGTAGGATTTTGACATTTTTGAGGTTTTGGAGCAATTCAAGAGTACGTCTTGAGTCTTTGTTATTGTGAGTGGATAATAATTATGATGACTTAATTTTTATCCAATTCACAATTCTCAATTTTGTTTGAAATTGTTTTTTTAGGGACAAGATTTTTATAACAATTTCATATCTTTTAAATATTGAATAATGTGTTATAATTATTCTATTGATAAAATAATTCTTAATATAATTCAAGAAAATATATTAATTAATTAATTAATTAATCATTATTTTGTTATTTTTATTTTAGGAAATGGTGATATATTTTCTATTACACTATCAGTTATCTGTTAGACCAATATAATTGGGGTATGATGGTTTATCTTGTCTAAGTTGAAAGTATTTCTCGAGTTTCTTCTTGCTTGTTGGAGAAAAAAAATTCATCAGAAACACACACGTGGCTGTGTTGGTCTCTTATAGGTATGTTATCCGTTATTGGGTAGTTGTTACAGTTAATTATGTTATTCTGATATTATTGAATGTTTGATTACATTGTATTATAATTTCAGGTTTGGGCCTTAGAGCATGTAATAAATTATCCTACAAGGCCCATTGACCAATCTGATGCCTTTCCTAGATATTTGAAATGGATTGATGTTTCAATATGTATGAAATTTATCTTAGAGGCTTTTAAAAATAATTTGGTAAGATCTATATGTGGTTGTTATTTATTGTTATTTATTGATTAGAGTTGATGTATGAATGTTTTTTTTCCACAATTGATAGGTTGTAGAAGAGTTATTTATTGGCGATGCTGAAGCTTCCAATGATGTTGTGATGGGAGATATTCAATATAAAAATACTCATCACAACGATACTCATCACAATGATACCCATCACAACTATCATATGGAAATTCAACAATTGAAAGAAAGAATTTTTGGTTTGGAAAAAATAATTTCAGAGTTTAAAGAACAAGATGAGATGCTGCAGACATTAAAAGAAAAAGTGTTAGCTATGGAAAAACAAATTTCAAAGTTAAATGAAACTATGTTACAATTGTACCAGTTAAATGAAGCATCTGTGTAGCATAAACCATTTGTGCAGTATCCGTAGCATGATGTTGATGAACCCTCTCTGCAGCATGAGGTTGATGAGTCCTCTCTGCAACATGAGGTTGATGAAACCTCTCCGCAGCATGATGTTGTTTAACCCTCTCCGCAGCATAAGGTTATTCAACCCTCTCCGCAACATGAGGTTGTTCAACCCTCTCCGCAACATGAGCTTGATCAACCAGTTGTGCAGAGGGTACGAAAATCCCAGAGGGTACGGAGACCCTCTAACAGACTTGGTAGTTGGGACTATGGTAACTCCTGTGTGATATCCTTTTCATTGATTTTTACTTCTCTTACTCGGTGTTTCTAGTCAATTTACTCATCTTAAGGTTTATTTTGAAGCAGCAATACTAAAAAAGAGAACGCCGCAACCAAGAAAGAAAAAACCTTAAACATATTGCAGCAGACAACAGATGCAAATCTCATTCTTTTTTTAGCTTTTTTGTTATTTATTTTGTGATTTATTCAATTATGGGGTTGTTTTATTTACACTGGATAGTGCTTAAGTACACTAGTGAAATTTTCTTTACAACCATCACATGGATCTGAATCCATGTCTCAGTACATGAAAGGGACAAAAGCAGGTGGGGACATGCAGGCAAAACTTTACACAACAAGCATGGGCTATTCATTAAAAATATACAATCTTTTTATACATCAAATGTGGTCCATAAAATATCAACAAAATAAATGTAATGGAACCATCAACAGAAATTGGGTTAGCAGCACGTCATTACAAAATTGGTTATCACAGTGCATTTTAACAGCATGTTATTACCCAATTGGTTGTCATAGTGCATTTTTCTAGTTAACACTAAAGAAAATTGCGTTAAAGAGTTGTTTTCATCAACATGTGACATCCATTGGCCTACTACCTACGACTTCTTTATTACTCAGTGGATAATAGAAAATTGGGTTAGCAGTATGTTATTACAGAATCACAGTGCATATTTCGGGTTAACACTATACAAAATTGGGTTAACAACATGTTATTACAAAACTGGTTGTCACAGTGCATATTTCGGCTTAACACTACAAAATTCGGTTAACAGCATGTTATTACCAAATTGGTTGTCACAGTGCATATTTGTGGTTAACACTATACAAAATTGACCTACATCTTTGGGGTAAACAATGCCGAATATTGGGCTAATGGCTTCTTTATTACTCATAATGGATAATAGAAAATTGGGTTAACAGTATGTTATTAATGAATTAGTTATCACAGTGCATATTTCTGGTTAACACTACATAACATTGGGTTAACAACATTGTTATTACCAAACTGGTTGTGACAGTGCATTCTTCTGGTTAACACTCTACAAAATTGGGTTAAAGAGCTGTTTTCATCAACATGTGCCATCCATTAGCCTACTACCTACGTCTTTAGGGTTAACACTGCCGAATGTTGGGCTAACGGCTTCTTTATAAATCATAGTGGATAATAGAAAATTTAGTTAACAGTATGTTATTACATAATTGGTTATCACAGTGCATATATCTGGTTAACACTATACAACGTTCGGTTAACATGTTATTACAAAATTGGTTATCACAGTGTATTTTTCTGGTTAGCACTCTACAAAAATAGGTTAACAACATGTTATTACAAAACTGGTTGTCACAGCGCATTCTTGTGGTTAACACTATACAAAATTGGGTTAAAGAGTTGTTTTCATCAACATGTGCCATCCATTGGCCTACTACCTACATCTTTAGGGTTAACACTGCCGAATGTTGGCCTAACGGCTTCTTTATTACTCATAGTGGATAATAGAAAATTGGGTTAATGGTATGTTATTACAAAATTGGTTATCACAGTATATATTTCTGGTTAACACTATACAAAATTGGGTTAACAGCATGTTATTACAAAACTGGTTGTCATAGTGTATTTTCTGGTTAACACTCTACAAAATTGGGTTAAAGAGTTGTTAACATCAACATGTGCCATCCATTGGCCTACTACCTACATCTTTAGGGTTAACACTGTCGAATGTTGGGCTAACGACTTCTTTATTACTCAGTGGATAAGAGAAAATTGGGTTAAAGATATGTTATTACAGAATTGGGTATCACAGTGCATATTTCTGGTTAACACTATACAAAATTGGGTTAACAACATGTTATTACAAAACAGGTTGTCACAGTGCATTTTTCTGGTTAACACTTTACAAAATTGGGTTAAAGAGTAGTTAACATCAACATGTGCCATCCATTGGCCTACTACGTACATCTTTAGGGTTAACACTGCCGAATGTTGGGCTAATGGCTTCTTTATTACTCATAGCGGATAATAGAAAATTGGGTTAATGGTATGTTATGATAGAATTGGTTATCACAGTGCATATTTTTGGTTAACACTATACAAAATTGGGTTTACAACATGTTATTACAAAACTGGTTGTCACTGTGTATTTTTCTGGTTAACACTCTATAAAATTGGGTTAAAGAGTTGTTTTCATCAACATGTGCCATCCATTGGCCTACAACCTACATCTTTAGGGTTAACACTGCCGAATGTTGGGCTGATGACTTCTTTATTACTCATAGTGGATAATAGAAAATTGGGTTAACGGTATGTTATGTCAGAATTGGTTATCACAGTTCATATTTTTGGTTAACACTATACAAAATTGGGTTCACAATATGTTATCACAAAATTGGTTGTCACAATGTATTTGTCTGGTTAACACTCTACAAAATTGGGTTAAAGAGTTGTTTTCATCAACATGTGCCATCCATTGGCCTATGACCTACATCTTTAGGGTTAACACTGCCGAATATTGGGCTAACGGCTTCTTTATTATGCATAGTGGATAATAGAAAATTAGGTTAACGGTATGTTATTACAGAATTGGTTATCATAGTGCATATTTCTGGTTAAGACTATACAAAATTGGGTTAATAGCATGTTATTACAAAACTGGATGTCACAGTGCATTTTTCTGGTTAGCACTCTACAAAATTGGGTTAAAGAGTTGTTTTCATCAACATGTGCCATCCATTGGCCTACTACCTACATCTTTAGGGTTAACACTCCCGAATGTTGGGCTAACGGCTTCTTTATTACTTATAGTGGATAATAGAAAATTGGGTTAACAGTATGTTATTACAGAATTGGTTATCAAAGTGCATATTTCTAGTTAACACTATACAATATTGGGTTAGCAGCATGTTATTACAAAATTGGTTGTCATAGTGTATTTTTCTAGTTAACACTTTACAAAATTGGGTTAACAGAATGTTATTACAAAACTGATTGTCACAGTGCATTCTTGTGGTTAACACTATAAAAATTGGGTTAAAGAGTTGTTTTTATCAACATGTACCATCCATTGGCCTACTACCTATATCATTAGGGTTAACGCTGCCGAATGTCGACCAATGTAACACACCAGTGACCACCATTTGATCTGAATGACCAGGGTATCTAGTGACCAATGTAAGCTCACAATTACCAATCCAATGGGGACATGACCAAGATATTAGATACATTCAATCATACATTTAAAAGTCCATCCACTTGTTTATACTCATTAAGATCAGTTCTCATTCATCTAGTGCATGATATTCAAATCATTTTCTCTTAAACTTCATAAAATGCTACAAGTTATGAAATACATCATTCATTCATAAAATTTATCATCAACAAGTATAATAATTCATTATCATACATCATCTAGGTCATTAATGAAAATTGGTCAAACACATCAAGGTCCAATTTTCGTACATGACCCTCCAAAATCATCATTCAATCATCCAGATTACAAAATATACATACATCCATACTATATGCTATACAAAATCTAGGTTTGCTGGCCAAGGCGCTTCCTATACACCTATTTACCTCCTTCATCAAAATATACTTTAAAATATTCACTCCACCCATGGGTGTCCTGCATCACAAGTCTAAAAAAAGTAGACAACATGGGAGAGTGAGTCGTATATTCCAAAAGAATGAATATGAATACCATGTGATTATGTACATATGCATCAAAACATGTATACTTTGCATACACATATCATTCATCATCATAGTACTATCATTCATATATCACAATCAACATTTGGAATTAAGCAAAGTATATAAGCATACACATAATCAATCCTTCAATAATTTGGACTATTACACACACCTCATCATTTCACTCAATTTATTGTTTGGTATTCACATCTTTTATGTTATTGTAATACATTTTCTCATCCTCAACACAACCATCCTCATATCTCATCACCTTTGGCATACTTTCTTGCTATATGCAAATGCTCTTAAGCTAATGCATATGCACAACAGAGTATTTCAACAATTACAGATCTGACTATAGGAAATAAACACCAATTGTGGGATTCAAGTATGATCATCTAACTATACCCATACTGCAGTAGTAAAATGTGTACACTTATCATCCAATTGCATGCATTTCATCAATCTTTTATTGGTACCAAACCGCATCGCCCATTTGCAACACCTGGTCATTTTCACCATGACCGCGGTAACACATATTCAACACATGGTGTTACGGGCCGGCCACGACTCATTTCATGGCGGCTGTGATCCAATGGACCACCGGGGCCACCTGTTTATTAAGAGCCATCCCCCACAAGGGTCGACCACATGTAGCTCCCCGTAGCAATACATGGGCGGCTTCATGACTTGCACACTGAGTTATAGGGGAAAATAAAATTTGCTCGTGCCCCGAGCCACCCACTGGGTCGGCTGAGGGAACTCCCCTAACGTTCCAACATCGGCGGCTATGCAGTATGCCATGGATACAAATGAAAATCATATGCATTTCTCTTTCTATGCATCCTTATCATGCCACTCATCAATCATCATTATCATCATCACCATCATCACCACAAGGCTCTTAGTGGATTTATTATCGTTGGTTATTGCCATTGTTTTAAGTTTTTGTGTGGTATTCATAATAATTCTAATTAACAGTTTAATTCTTTCATCAGTCACAATGGTATCTGATCCGGTCCTAACACCGGCCCCCAAGAGCATGGCTTTAATGCTTTGCCAGATCAGTATTTTGAACAAGAGGAGTACGCGATTGAGTACATTATAATCACTTCTATACGGAGTACATACCGCCAGGGCAGGTAACTCCGCCAAGGCATGTTACTCCGCCAAGGAACATAACCCCGCCAAGGCAAGTTACACTACCAAGGCACCTTACTCCGCCAAGGCATGTTACTCCGCCAAGGAACGTAACCCCGCCAAAGTTGTTACTCCGCCAAGCCATAAGCTCAATATTGGCGGAATACTGAATTTCCCACACTGCGTAGCGAGCCCATACTCACAACCCCGGCACGAGATTGACTCTGTCTTGAGAGGTTAATAATGGGAATCACGCTGTCACGCATAAAGGGAAATAACAATAAAATAATAAAGCATTCACGCTTCCCAAGTAAGTGGAAATACCTACTACACTAACGGTGCCCGTGAACAACACAGGGGCCCACTGTCTTTCTTGCTTTATGCTAGAAAACAAGAAACGGGTCCTACCAATAATGGAGCACCAGTAACAGGTATATAAACCTCTCTTGAAAAGGTATAAGGGATCTTTTTCCCATTCTTTGAACCTTACACTCTCTTACTTGCATAATTCTCTCTGACTGTCTTTCTAAGTCTCTAAGTATTCTGAAATACTGACTTGAGCGTCGGAGAACGATTGCAGGTACCACCCCCAATTGGGTCAAGGCAACGTAGATCCCGTCAGGCGGACTGTGACACCGCCCCAGAGTACATTGCACTCCGCCTCAGCATACAAAGACTCTCCGTATTTACATTTATACGCACATTGCTTTGTATCAAAAACACATTTATATATATATTTTGAGTTGTTCTACAAGCATACTTCTACACCCCCTGTAAAGAACAGTTCATTGGCACGCCCAGTGGGACCTGTAAACTTGGTAATCCCACAATCTTTGATCAATCTTCATCATCAATGGAGAGACAAGGACCAGAGATGCAGAACGAGGATTCTCCTCCACGCAATCCCAGACGTCTTAACTTCGATGATGGTGCTCAGAAAAAAGCAACGCAAGCTGATTCTCTAGATCCAAGAGATGACATGATTCGAATGTTGAGAGAAGAACTTGCGGAACTTCGTCGTGAAAAAGCAAACCCAGTGCATGAAAAAGCTGGTCCCGCAAGACAGCCATATCATGAACCACACATACAGGAGGAATCAAGTACTCCTCACTACTCTCGTATTCCTACGTACATGGAGGAGCAACGAAGCCTCCCACTGGTGAATGCTCAGCATCAAGAAGGAAGGAGAGCAGGCTCAAACGTATCCCCCTTAGGATATAAGATGAGCATCCCATTTTCTAAAAGGCTCATGAATGCACATGTACCCAGACATTTGCAAACTATGCAGCCCATTTCTATAGGGAAATATACTGGGGAAACAGATCCCTCTAAGCATTTAGATGCTTATATCTACGAGGCCATGTTTCTAGGAGCTGAGGAGGATGTCATGTGCAGAATGTTCCCCAGAACCCTTACAGGCGAAGCTCTTAGTTGGTTCAAGAGCTTACCTTCAGGTTCCATTGATTCGTGGGAGGAGCTGGCCTCAGCTTTTGGAAGCCACTTCGTGATCTCCAGGGATGCACCCAGAACCTCTCATACCTTGGCTCAGATCAAACAAGGCGACAAAGAATCTCTGAAGGATTTCCTTAAGAGATTTTACAAGGAGGCAGCCATGGTCCCTGATCTGACTGAGGCAATCCAGTTGCATATTCTCATAGAAGCTATGCAACCAAAGTCACCTTTCGATTTGTCTTTGGCAAAGGGACCTCCAACCACGATGGAGGAATTTCGCAGGAAGGCGTCCAAGTACGTGGGTATTGAGATGTATTTGGAAGCCACTGCATCTCGCAGTAAACCACCCCCTGCAACTCTACCTCATGACAAAGGAAAAGAGAAGTCGTTGAAGAATGACAAGTCCCACCAAAGGGACAAAGTAGGGAACCAACCTTTCAAACAGCAAGACAGACGCGTGTTCAATTTTGCTCACTATGCACCACTGAACACAACTTGCGAGCAAATCTTGCATGAAATAGGATGGACCACCCTCAATGTTTATGGAATTCAACGTCCAC
Source organism: Clitoria ternatea (assembly GCA_037962975.1). NCBI lineage: Eukaryota > Viridiplantae > Streptophyta > Magnoliopsida > Fabales > Fabaceae > Clitoria > Clitoria ternatea. The sequence goes on from CM075674.1 coordinate 6,509,090, forward strand.
CCCCAATCAGGCGCGGTGGAAACCCAAAGAAATATTGTGAATTCCATAAATCAGTTGGCCACACCACAGAAGAATGTAAGCAACTCAAAAATACCATTGAGGTGCTCATTCGTGAAGGTAAACTGAAACATTACCTGTTCAAAGGCAAATCTCATGATGAGCCTGAGAAGTTTGAAAAGCGACATCGTGATCGTTCTCCGGATCCTGATAGTACTCGGGAATCAAAACGTGCGGCGGTGTCAGAGAAACAAAAAGGCATTGTTCTGGAGTCCGCCCAACGAGAACCGAGCCCTGAACCTAGATCACGAGGTAAAAGGCAGGTGGTGGACATGATTGCTGGAGGCTTCGCAGGAGGCGGACCCTCAAACACCGCCCGGAAAAATCATCATCGTATGATCTTATCTGTGCAGGGCAAGAACAAAGAATATCGCCCATTCAGGGACGGAGTTCAGACTCCGCCTATAACTTTTATAGATGATGATTTTGGCCCAACCATTCCTGAGGGAGATGATGCGGTAGTGATCATTGCGGTGATCGCTAATATGGATGTAAAACGCATCCTAGTTGATCAGGGAAGTTCCTGCGACGTTATTTTTTATGACTGTTTTAAACGCATGGGACTGACTGACGCTGATTTGTAGCCTTACACACAGGACCTTACAGCTTTTAATGGCGCCAAACAGCCTACTAAAGGCTACTTGGACACAAGGATTACCTTCGATGGTGAACCTGGAGTAAGGACTGTGAAATCCAGGGTTCTTGTCATTGATGTTAAATCCCCATACAATGGCATCATTGGGCGGCCTACTCTGAATGCCATGGAAGCCATCGTGTCAACCCCCCACTTGTTAATCAAGTTCATTGATAAAGATAATCAAGTCTCATCTGTCAGGGGTGACCAGGAGATGGCTCGTTATTGTTACAATTTAAGTCTTAACATGGTGAAGCTTGAAACCATGTCTAAGAAAAGAAAATTGAACGAAGGAAACAGTGCGGCGGCATCCGTTAACTTGGTGGATCTTGATCCCAGGGCGGAGTCTTCTATAGACCCACTAAATCCTTTGAAACCAACTCCTGATGGTGGTTCCAAGTCTATTGTTTTGGGCAGCACCCCGGAGCAAATTACTAACATCAATGACAAGCTGGAGCCTAACATGGAAGCAAGACTGATTGCACTCCTCCATGAGTACAAGGAAATTTTTGCCTGGACAGCCGCAGACATGCCTGGTATGGATCCTAACTTCTGTTGCCACCGTCTGGCGGTGTATCCTGAAACTAAGCCAGTGGCACAAAAGAAACGGCGTATGGGTCCTGCTAAGCAAAATGCTGCTTGCGAACAAACCGAAGAACTCCTTAAGGCGGGGTTCATCAGGGAACTCCGTTACTCTTCGTGGCTGTCCAACGTGGTTATGGTGCAGAAAGCCAATGGCAAATGGCGCATGTGCATAGACTACGTTGATTTGAATAAATGTTGTCCCAAAGATCCTTATCCTCTCCCCAACATTGACAGACTGGTTGATGACTCATCAGGATACAAGTATCTATCCTTCATGGATGCTTACTCTGGATACAACCAAATTCCAATGTGTGAGGATGATCAGGAGAAAACAGCATTTATCAATGACAGAGGGGTCTTTTGCTACAATGTCATGCCATTTGGGCTGAAGAACGCTGGGGCCACCTACCAGCGCATGATCAATAAAGTCTTTGAGGGCATGCACACAAAGCTGGTGGAGGTTTATATTGATGATATCATCGCCAAAACCCCAGAAGGAGGAGACCATGTTGAAGACCTACGCCTCATTTTCCAACGCCTGCGGCAATACAACATGAGACTCAACCCACTAAAATGTACATTTGCTGTGCCCGGGGGGAGATTTCTGGGTTTCATGTTAACACAAAGAGGCATAGAAGCTAATCCTGACAAGTGTCATGTGATACAAGAGTTGCAGAGCCCCAAAACACTGAAAGAGGTACAATCCCTCAATGGCAAAATCGCTGCTCTAGCACGATTCATGCCAAAAATGGCTCATCGCTCTCTCCCCTTATACAAGATGCTGAAGAAGGATAAGAAATTCAATTGGGGCCCAGAGCAAGAGGCGGCCTTCCAGAGCTTGAAAAATGTCTTAGCCAGCCCTCCAATCCTGGTAAAACCAAGCCCAGGTGAGCAACTCATTGTTTATTTATCTGTTTCAGATGAAGCGCTGGCAGTGGTCCTGGTCAAGGAAACAGTTGAAGGCCAACGACCGGTGTACTTCACTGGTAAAACATTGCATGGTGCAGAGTGTCGTTATCAGAAGATTGAAAAGGCAGCACTTGCAGTTGTTTGGGCCTCACGACGTCTAAGACCATATTTCCATGCACATCCCATCCTGATTCGCACAGACTTGCCACTTCGTACTATATTGTTCAAGCCAGACTTGGCAGGAAGGATGATCAAATGGGCCATAGAGCTCTCTGAATTCGACATATCCTACGAACCAAGAACTGCTATTAAGGCACAAGTCCTAGCAGATTTCGTAGTCGAATTAACAGGATCCAGCCCGGATGCAGATCATTCACACTGGACAGTATACGTCGATGGGTCTTCAAACAGCAAAGGATGTGGGGCAGGAATCGTTATAGAAAGTGATGACGGGGTACATCTTGAAATTTCATTGCACTTTACCTTCACTACGTCTAACAATCAGGCGGAGTATGAAGCCTGCTTAGCCGGACTCAGAGCAGCACAAGATATTGGGGCCAATACTGTTACTCTATGCAGTGATTCTCAACTAGTCATCTCACAAATTCTTGGTGAGTATCAGGCTAAAGAACCTCTGCTACAACAATATCTGGACTGTGTCAATGAGTTGAAACAGCGCTTCGATGAAGTAACTTTCAAGCATGTACCTCGCGAAGAAAATACACGTTCTGATATCCTGTCCAGGTTAGCCAGTACAAAGAAGGCGGGATGCACAACCACGGTTGTACAGAGTACTCTGGCGGAGCCAAGTATATCCCTTCCCTCTTCAATTCATATGATTAAAAGCCGCCCCGTTGATGACAACTCCTGGGTAACACCAATAGTTCGTTATCTTGTTAATGGACAATTACCCACGGATGATCTTGAGCGAAAGAAGCTAAGGAAGGAAGCACCCTATTATACACTCCTGGATGGGCAGCTATACCGCCGAGGAATTTCTGTCCCGTACTTAATTTGCATAAATGAAAACGAGGTGTCAGCTGTTTTGGAAGAAGTCCATGAAGGGCAGTGTGGACATCATCCAGGGGCACGGAGTCTAGTGAGAAAAATCCTCAGGGCGGGGTATTGGTGGCCCACTATGAAGCAAGACGCTGCCTCATATGTTCAAAAATGCGATCAATGTCAACGATTCGCGAATTTTCACCATACTCCAGCTGAGGAAATGTCATCATCAATAACGCCCTGGCCTTTCTATCAATGGGGCATGGATATTCTAGGTCCATTCCCAACTGCGCCCGGCGGTATCAAATACTTGATAGTTGGTGTCGATTATTTCACCAAATGGATTGAGGCAGAGGCAGTGGTGCACATAACGTCAGCCAGGACTCGAAGATTCGTTTATGAGAACATCATTGCACGTTTCGGAGTCCCTGAACGCATAGTCATTGATAATGGCACCCAGTTCACAGATCGCAAGTTCACTGAACTCTTAGAAAATCTCAGCATCACGCAGATTTTCTCTTCTGTGGAACACCCTCAAACCAATGGACAAGCAGAGGTCGCCAACAGAGAAATCTTGAAGGGCCTCAAAAAACGCCTTGGTGAGGCAAAGGGAGATTGGGCAAATCAGTTATGCCATGTTTTATGGGCATATAGAACCACCCCACACTCCACCACGAATGAATCTCCGTATCGGCTGACATATGGAGTCGAGGCTGTCATTCCCATTGAATTAACGGCCCCTTCAGCTCGAGTCCTCCATTTCAATGAGGAAGCCAATCAACAGAACCTCGCACACAAATTGGAGGTTTTGGTGGAGTTGAGAGAGGAAGCCTTTGTGAGAGATCAAGCTGTCAAAGCAAAGGCCGCCAAACGGTATAATGCACGCATGTGCGAACGCCGTTTCAAAGAGGGAGATTTGGTCCTGAGAAGGGCCAACATTGGCAACAAATTTACGCACCAAGGCAAATTGGCACCAAATTGGGAAGGTCCATACCGAGTCATCGAGGTTTTGGGCAAGGGTACATACCGCCTAGAAAACTTGGATGGCACTCCGGTCAGAAATAAATGGAACATTTTAAATTTACGCATATATTACAGTTAGTTGGGTAATACGGTATGATCTTTTCTTCCTAACTCAAGGATCTTCCTCTGTATGCTTTCCTTGAAAAGGTTTCGAAAAGATATATCCCAACTCAATCCTTTATGTAGTTCCATTCTCAATGAAATGCCTTCCTGTATTTAATCTTCATTCTAACTTTGAATTGATTATCCATGGCAGAATTTGTTCCCATGCAGATAAAACAACGAATCTAAAACTGAAGCACAAACGCATAACTCTTTATTCCATAAAGATCAACCAACATGCAACGCCGCTTCACAAACGGAGTCAACAAAAACTCCTTGGGGAATTGGTGTCTCAGCTATATGCTGCACCATACTGACCCTAAGGTACAGAAAACTCCTTGGGGGGAAAGGATTGGTGTCTCAGCTATATGCTGCACCATACCAACCCTAAGGTACAGAAAACTCCTTAGGGGGAAAGGATTGGTGTCTCAGCTATATGCTGCACCATACCGACCCTAAGGTACAGAAAACTCCTTGGGGGGAAAGGATTGGTGTCTCAGCTATATGCTGCACCATACCGACCCTAAGGTCCTACAGGCCGCCTATGGAAAGAACTAGTGTCACAGCTATATGCTGCACTAATTCGCCCCCAAGGTCCTGCAGGCTTCTTGTGGGAAGAGCTGGTGTCACAGCTATATGCTGCACCACGCTAACCCTAAAATCCAACCAATTTCTTGCAGGATGAATTGGTGTCACAGCTATATGCTGCATCATACCGCCTCGAAGGTTTAACCAAATTCTTGCAGGGTGAATTGGTGTCACAGCTATATGCTGCACCATACCGCCTCAGAGGCTCAACCAATTTCTTGCAGGATAAATTGGTGTCACAGCTATATGTTGCACCATAGCAATCCCGACTTCGATGATTTTCATTCAATCAGGAGTCGCACTCCCATCAAAATGCAAAAGGATGAACATTCCATCCAAAACTTGACTCTGCCTAACTCCCAACGTTTTACGGAGTACATGAGCAACAAACTCAAGCACTACCCAACAAGTTCAAGTAAGTTCAACACTTGTAAAATTGTGCTTCATTGAAATTCCTAAGAGGCTACTCCGCCTTCTTACGGAATTCAACTCCATGGAAATTCCTAAGAGGCTACTCCGCCTCCTTACGGAATTCTACCCTTGGAAATTCCTAAGAGGCTACTCCGCCTTCTTACGGAATTAATCTCATTGATATTCCTAAGAGGCTACTCCGCCTTCTTACGGAATTCAACTCCTTGGAAATTCCTAAGAGGCTACTCCGCCGTCTTACGGAATTAATCTCATTGATATTCCTAAGAGGCTACTCCGCCTTCTTACGGAATTCAACTCCATGGAAATTCCTAAGAGGCTACTCCGCCTTCTTACGGAATTCAACTCCTTGGAAATTCCTAAGAGGCTACTCCGCCTTCTTACGAAATTAATCTCATTGATATTCCTAAGAGGCTATTCCGCCCTCTTACGGAATACAACTCATTGGAATTCCTAAGAGGCCACTCCGCCTTCTTACGGAATCCAACCTTATGGAAATTCCTAAGAGGCTACTCCGCCCTCTTACGGAATACAACTCATTGAAATTCCTAAGAGGCTATTCCGTCTTTTTACGGAATCTACTTCATGGAAATTCCTAAGAGGCCACTCCGCCTTCTTACGGAATCTGTTTCATCAAAATTCCTAAGAGGCCACTCCGCCTTCTTACGGAATCTGTTTCATCAAAATTCCTAAGAGGCCACTCCGCCTTCTTACGGAATCTGTTTCATCAAAATTCCTAAGAGGCCACTCCGCCTTCTTACGGAATCTGTTTCATCAAAATTCCTAAGAGGCTATACCACCTCCTTACGGAATCTATTTCTTGGGGATTCCTAAGAGGTTACTCCGCCTTCTTACGGAACCCAATCTTACTGAAATTCCTAAGAGGCTATTCCGCCTACTTACGGAATCCAATTCCTTTGAAATTCCTAAGAGGCGACTCCGCCTTCTTACGGAATCTAATCTCATTGAAATTCCTAAGAGGCCACACCGCCTTCTTACGGAATCCAATCTCATTGAAATTCCTAAGAGGCCACTCCGCCTTCTTACAAAATCCAATTCCTTTTAAATTCCTAAGAGGCTACTCCGCCTACTTACGGAATCCAATTCCTTTTAAATTCCTAAGAGGCTACTCCGCCTTCTTACGGAATCCAACTCCTTTTAAATTCCTAAGAGGCTACTACGCCTCACTATTAAAATCATTTCAATGAAATTCTCAAGAGGTTACTATGCCTCATTATTGAAATTACTTCAGTTAAATTCTCAAAAAGGCTACTCCGCCCCATTACTGAATTTGTTTCATTGAAATTCCTAAGAGGCTACTTCGCCTCCTTACTGAATTTTACTTCACCAGAATTGCAAAAAGGCTATTCCGCCTCGTTATACTTAGTCATATTTCATTAAGTCCTCAGATGAATATTCCGCCTTCTCAATATCATTTTACAAGGCATAAATACGACGGACTTAAACACTACTTCTATGAACAAGTATACATTCGCAGAAAATATGCTTTATTCAATATTGCCAAATTGGTAAAATCCAGAGCCTATCCTGGAACAAGGCGACGTTATAAATAAAAACAAGACTTGCAAAGAGACTGAGGAGGAGACTGAGAAGCTGATCTTTAAGGGTCAGACGGCTTCCCTTCTTGCTGAGTGGAGGTGAGCTGACTTTCTCCTGGCCTGGTCAAACTTTGGGAAGGAGGCAAGTCCGCCAGAACATATTCATCATTGGGCGCAGGCATATGACCTCCTTGCACAGGCACCATCAATTCTCCATTGATAAATTCGTAATAGGGATGAATACCTGTGGTGGAAAGAGTAACACCTGGGTTGCGATAGCAGAGTTGGCGAACAGCCATGCTGAAGGCATCATCAATCGCTGCCTCAGCTGCATCCAAGGCAGATTGTAATTCCTTGTCGAGCCTCTCACTGGTAGCATCTGAGGCAGTCTTCTCAGCTTGCAACTCTTGAACCTGCACTTCAAGATTTCCATATGCGGTTACTGCTTCGCCCAACTCTGCCGCCCAGGCATCTTCAGCTATGGCTTTATTTATTTCTATGGAGACCAGCCTCTGCTGAAGAATGCTCACGTCTCCGCCCAAAAGTTGGTTCTGCTGATCCAAATTTGAAACTTGTTGCTTCAGCAGAACATTATCAGCCTTGACCTGGGAAAGTCCACTCACCTCCTCGCCTAGCTTTTTATTCTGTTGTTCCAGCAGGACCTTCTCAGCCTTCACCTTAGCCAACTCCTCCGTCAATTTCTTGATGTCGGAGTCGGCGGTGTCAAGATGTTTGTCCTTGGCCTTGATCACCTCGGACAGTTGCTCATTGTCATGTTCCAAGCTACGAATCTTTTCCACAGACTCGTGGTAAGACGCCTGAAACATGTTGGCCTCGGCAGCAACGTCAGCTATCCGGGGGACAGAGGCCAAGAAACCATCTATCTCTGCAAGGTGCCACCTCGCAGCTGCAGCAGCCTCCGGAATCTCATCAAAGTCGATGTCGGGGCGGAGGACGAATTCTGGATCACGCCTCTCTGACTGGCGGGATCCCGTATTTGCAAAGTACAAAAAGGGATTCAAGCGAGACCCCGCCTGGGGCAAAGAGACAAACCGCCTGGATGATTCCCCTGGCACATCAATGGGGAAAACTGCTGTCCCTCGAGTGGTCAAGCTCAGGGCGGGATCCTCAGACGGGCGAACTGGGGAAATTTGAACTCTCCCTGCCTCGTCCCCCGTATCTTGGTCAGAAGAGGCTTGGAATCCCTCCGCTTGCTCCCCCGCGACATCTTCTTCGGGGATGCCTTCAACACCGCCCATATCAGCAGAAGTACCCGTAACAGGTACCTCCTGAGTCTCCTCCAAGTCAATGGCAACATCGATTGATGTCCCTTCCTCATCCCTCCTCTTGCCCTTAGTCCTCCTCATTTGCAAGAAATGAAGGTCTACTTCCTCTTCTTCCTCTTCAGCAGCTTCTGGTTCTTGGCGTTTTTTAGAACGCCTTTCAACAGTAGCTGCTGAAGATCCTGCACCACCTTTAAAATTTATTATGTTGGTGGAGGCAGGGAAGGGAAGAGCTGTAGTAAGAGCGGCAGCCAGATTCCTCCTGGGCTGCACATTGTTCTCTGCGTTAATTTCCCTGCGGCTCATTCGGATCCGCTTGATACGCTCCATCCCAGGGAACTCAGCGATTTCTCCTGCGAAATAACAAAATGAGAATATGATTAGAAGATGCAAGATAACAGCAATACTCAATCAACATTGTGATTGTTAGTAATATTACTCAAGTATCCCTGAGCATCCCGCCCAAGCAGCCTTCGACAAAGGATCAGCTTGTGGACAGAGTTGTACTCCTTCAGCATCCGGAGTACTTCCACAGACGCCGCCGATAGAGCACCCTCTTCAACTTCATACGCTCGCTTTGTTAAGAGAAAGTGCTCATGTGTCCACGCAACTGGGAATCGATCAATTCCCTCCTTATTCCGCCAGAAGACGGACTCCCCCTCCTTCACAGAAACCTTTACAAAACTTTTTCTGAAGTGGAGTCCGCCTTCCTTGGCGGAGTCCGCAAACGACTTGAAGTTTAAAATCTTCGGCTCCGCCCGAAGAGTAACAAGGCCCATGCCGCCTGTTTTTACGTTCACCCTCCTCATGATGCGGCAGAAAGAAAAGAACAACGCCACAGTAGGCGTAAACTCCAGATGCTCCGCCATCACCTCAAAACTTCAAACTATTCCCCAACCATTTGGGTACAGCTGAGAAGGAGCACAATCCAAGAACCTCAGCACGCCCATCTGGAATTTGTTCAAGGGAAAACGCACTCCCAGCTGAGTGAACAGAATATCGTACATATATATTGTACGATTATTATGAGGACGATGGCAAATCCTTTCGAATGTCTTAGGAGAGCAAACAATGAACCTATCTTCATACCGTTCATTTTTCCAGATAGGCACAGATAGCTCCACTACACCGCCACTAGTTGTTGCATGGCGAGAGGAAGTACCCTTAACATCCTCCTCAACCCAACAATAAGGATCAATCTCGAGCGTCTTCTCCCAGTCCAGTCCATGCAACATGACGTTTTGACACTCTGCCATTGTCAACACTTGGGTATGGAAAACACCTCCTGACACAAACGAATGTACAGCATTACTAAAGTACTCCACACTGCTGTAAAACGTCGAGTCCCTCCCAGTATAAAACACCTCATCTTCACTCTCAATATCAGAAAACATGGGACGAACAGAAACCCTAGAATGAGACTCTGACCTCTTTCCTCTCATCTTCCTTTTTACGAACACACAAAAAGGAAAACTAAAGCTAACCCAATGGAAATTAAGAAGCAAAGAAGAGGAAGAAGCAAGTACCTTAAGCTTCTGAAAGATAGAAGAACTCCAAACACCAATAAACTCGCAAGAGAGTAGCAAAAACACTTTCAGTGAACAAATACGAAATGAGAGATGAAGCGAAACATTTCCCTTCTGAGAGTTTACCTATTTATAGGCATGGCTTGGGGGGAAATAAGCGAATCCTCAGAAATCTCGAAGACGTGTTTGCAACCATTAGATAAATCTCATCAACGGTTCTAAAATTGAAATATGCGTTTACAACCGTTGGATTTGTCTCACTGACGGTTCCTTTTTTGCTGAAACCAATAGATATATCTAAGGGCAGATATTTCATGGGCCACGTTTTCAAAATCCAAGGCCCACGGTAATAACCTCGAAAACGGTTCTCAATTGCCATCACGCGCATTTATGTCCCATCATTGGAATGGCAATCGTTACGAGGGCATACGTGGCAATGGGAGACTGAAGAATAAAAAACGTGGTTTCGAGGCGCATTAATGACAGGCGTGTCAAATGATGACAGCTAATAAATGCACGAAAACACTTGTCCATAAATCCTGAAATAACAAGCGCCGCCTAAACCCATGCCTACAAAAGCTAAACTTAAGTGTTATAGCTCATTAAAGTGACTCCGCCAGTCACTATAACAAGCTAGGGGGCATATGATCTGGTCCTAACACCGGCCCCCAAGAGCATGGCTTTAATGCTTTGCCAGATCAGCATTTTGAACAAGAAGAGTACGCGATTGAGTACATTATAATCACTTCTATACGGAGTACATACCACCAGGGCAGGTAACTCCGCCAAGGCATGTTACTCCGCCAAGGAACGTAACCCCGCCAAAGTTGTTACTCCGCCAAGCCATAAGCTCAATATTGGCAGAATACTGAATTTCCCACACTGCGTAGCGAGCCCATACTCACAACCCTGGCACGAGATTGACTCTGTCTTGAGAGGTTAATAATGGGAATCACGCTGTCACGCATAAAGGGAAATAACAATAAAATAATAAAGCATTCACGCTTCCCAAGTAAGTGGAAATACCTACTACACTAACGGTGCCCGTGAACAACACAGGGGCCCACTGTCTTTCTTGTTTTATGCTAGAAAACAAGGAACGGGTCCTACCAATAATGGAGCACCAGTAACAGGTATATAAACCTCTCTCAAAAAGGTATAAGGGATCTTTTTCCCATTCTTTGAACCTTACACTCTCTTACTTGCATAATTCTCTCTGACTGTCTTTCTAAGTCTCTAAGTATTCTGAAATACCAACTTGAGCGTCGGAGAACGATTGCAGGTACCACCCCCAATCGGGTCAAGGCAACGTAGATCCCGTCAGGCGGACTGTGACACCGCCCCAGAGTACATTGCACTCCGCCTCAGCATACAAAGACTCTCCGTATTTACATTTATACGCACATTGCTTTGTATCAAAAACACATTTATATGTATATTTTGAGTTGTTCTACAAGCATACTTCTACACCCCCTGTAAAGAACAGTTCAGTATCAATCTTTCATTATCAAACAAGGTATGCTATTCATTCACACCATTCTCATTCAATCATTAATAATATTTATTCCACACTCATGGTGGATGTAAACACAACATCATATTCAAGGCTTACACTTGTCAAACAATTTAACACCACTATATAGTATATCTCTTATATTCTAAATGCACAAATACAAGTTGCCAAACATTATACACAACATTACAATTCATCATACTATTGTAAGTAAGGCAAACATGCATATTGTCACATATGACCATCAAATACTATTCAGTTCATGCATTTAGAACATAAAGACTCCTCTCCTACCTCAAGAGAAGAATTTGATTGATACGACGTACCCGCCTCGTTGTTCGGAATAGATCCTACATTAACATACATATAGAATCACAATCAATCAACCATTCAAGACACAACTTTAACTCTAATTGCCCATTATTAGACCTACAATTTCATAACATGTATAAAACATGTTATAGACATCATTCCTTCATTTATTAGGCTTCGAGAATTCCTTCCTATCAAGCCTTATTCATTATATTAAAGGTTACAAAATAAACCTTAAGCCCCAACATTCACAATACTCCATTTATCATAACCTATACCCATCAATGTCATGTATTCCCTCTCAAGTATATTATTCAATCAACATTTACCATTTTCCCCAAATCTTAATAGTTAGGGTTTTCACCAAACTCAACTACATTCATAAATACATCATTAATCTTCATCACCTTCCAACTATACATTCATCTACCTCATTTATTTCATTCAAATCTTGCATTTATGACAACTCACTTTGGGATTCCCATATTTAAGACTTCTCCTAACAACCCACATACTTTAAATGCTCTCTTAACACCAAAAACTCATAATTAAAGGTTCATACTCTTGAGAAATAGCAAGCACCTTACCTCAAGAGAAGAAAAGAGAGAACCTTTAAGAGAGAGGGAGTGCTACATGAAAATAAGAAGAAGAAGGGACAAGGAACTTCAAGCTCCAAGCTTCTTCAAGCTTCCATGAAAACAAAAATAAGGGGGAGAATGGGTGTGACACCACTAAGCTTAGGTTTTTAAAGAGGGAAAGAGAGAAGATGAAGAAGGAGAAGAAGAAGTGTATTTGCTATAATGGCCTCAGCAAGCTCACGAAAATGAGAGGGGAAACATGGGCTTTTGTTTTTAATTTTAATCCTTTCATTAATATTTCATCGTTTTATCACAAATAGGATCTCTTTCTAGGCTCAATACTTTGTTTAAAAATTATTCCAAATACATATTCGGACTCCCAATAATATTCTTAACAACCCTGACCAATATCATCCCAATCGGAGATACTTGGTCCGACACCCTTATTTTAATCGGGTATAAATTCAGCTCATACAGCCTCAATAACTTATAAATAATCCTTAAAATCTAAATTTAATTATTTTCAGCATTTTGGGACTTCAATTAACTTACATGTAATTATTCAGTAATTATTTCCCTTATTTAATTATTTATTTTAAAATTTAGGGTGTTACATGCAACAAGACTTTGCTTACATAAACGTTATAAGACTTTGAAGGTTTATACATGTACGAATTTCTTCATCTTGTATTTTCCTTCTTTATAAATTCTTTTTTCTATGAAAAGTAAAAATTGGTTCAAAAATATTTTCAAAAGCTAATTTCCACCAAGAAATATGTAACCCTGATTTCTCGACATACTCGGGAATACGTAGGAGTAGGAATAATTCCTGTTAGGCCTGTTTTCCTTTTAATGATTTTGGTGTTACCTCGTTTTATTTTGATCAATTTACATTATTATTATTTAATTTAGAAACACCATTTTACTACGATGAGGTTAATTTAAACGAGACGTCTTGTTAATCTTGTTGTATTTTCAATCTCTTTTTCATCTGTTAAAAAATAATAATCTTTCTTATAAAAAGATTAATTTGGACGAGACGTCTTGTTAATCTTTTATTTTATTTTATTTTATTTTACTTTATTATTTATTCAAAATGTTCGATTTAAGATTAATTTGGACGAGACGTTCTGTTAATTTTTTTACTTTATTTTATTATTTACTTATTTATTTATTTATTATTTATGTTCAACTGATTAATTTGGATGAGACATCCTGTTAATCTTTATTTTTATTTTATTACTACTTATTATTATTATTATTATTATTATTATTATTATTATTATTATTATTTATGTTCGATTTAAGATTAACTTAGACGAGATGTTCTATTAACCTTATTTCAAAATTTTCCTTTTCCCTTGTCTGTGTCATTTGTTTCCTTTCTTAGAGATTAAATTAATTTCTCGGTTACGTAAAATATACGTGATCAATTTGAGGTAACCGTTTTTATAACGGACAGTGTAAGGTGCTAATACCTTCCTCACTTGTATTTCGACTCCCGAATTAAAATCCTATTTCTTTTTGTGATCAATGCTTTAACAAAGGTTCTTCTGATATTTTACCTTAAGAAATATCGGTGGCGACTCTGTTTTTCAAAAGGATTTCAAGAACTTTCTATTCTCCTTTTACGGTCGGCCTCCCGTCGTGATCCCGGTCGTAACAACTACCTTTGTGCAAACTATTACATGTCTTTCCTTTTTTTCCTCCGCGTTGGGTCATTGACTTTGGCACTACTGACTATATGATCGAGGATTCGAGTATTCTTTTTCCTTTCATTCCTCTACTTATTCTTTTGTTCCCTTGTGGATGAGTCTCATGTCTCTATTAAGGGAAGTGGTTGTTCTACCTTCTTTTCCACCTTACCTTGATCTTTTGTTCTATACTTGCCTTATTTTTTCTTAAATTTGCTCTCTATTAGTCAACTTGCATCCTCACTGAATTGCTTCATCATATTTTTTGTATTCTTGTATTTTTTAGGACTTGTTGACACAAAGGATTTTTGGTAGGGGTAGAGTATCTAATGGCCATTATTTGTTGGAAGAAGAAAAAAAAAGAAAGTTTGCATGCGTCAACTGCCTCGAGGAATGAAAAGGTGTCTCTATTTCAGCTACATTGTCAGTTAGGTCATTTTTCTTTAGGAGTTCTTAGGAAATTATGTCCTAGTTTAAAGTCTTTATCTAGTCATTACTATGAGTTTTGTTAATTTACTAAGCATTAGTGTAGTGTCTATTTACCTTGTTTGTATAAAAGGGCTCAAGCCCCATTTGAGATTATTCATTTTAATGTTTGGGGTATGTTGAAGTCTGGATGAAAAGAATTTTCCTAAGTTATCTTGGACCAGACCCCAGCTTTTAGTACCCTCAGATTGTTAAAATATCACACATCAAGAATTTTTGTTAGTAAGTGAAGTCTGTACATTTTATGACTAATTACTGTGCCTAAATGTTTCAGGATACAAGTCTTAGGGTATAAAACAAAGGGGGAGTACCCGCATTTCAAAAGTCTGGTAGGATGATTAAAAGTCTGGTAGAAGCATACTGTTGAAATTGGAACATTCTTAATTAAAAGATTGTAGATCCATTCTCAACATTCTTAATTCTATTTAAGTGATGTATTGAGATTCATGCACTTATCAAATATGTGTGCTTATTATCAAAGAGTGCAAGGAACAAAATCAAGCTCAGTAGCAAATATCAGCGTACCTAACTCTGCGCACAATCAGAGACAACTGAGCATATTCATAAATAATGTCAGAATATTTCAAAAAGCCTTTTTGGCACTAATTTTTAATCTTTCGCTCAATCAAGAAGTAAAACAAGAATGACCTTATGCATTGGAGATGCATGAGAAACCATTTCGATGAAAGAACTGAAGAAGCCTACTACCAGACCCATGAACCTGTAACAACACCAAGATCTGGTACTCGAAATCTTAAGGTAAATACCTTCAAAAGATTTTCATCGACGATATCTTCATTCAAGAAGCAGCAACAGTCATATCCTCCAGCTTCTCTATATATATATACCAAGGAAGATTGAACTTCTCATATAGAGAATTTACAAAGCAATCATTCGATATTTCTCGAGTAAAAATTCTCTTTGTGTTCATTCTTCTCTTGTAAGACAGAGACCTTTTTTTCTTGCTTTGCCTCTAGCAGACCTTGGTCTCGTGTCAAAACTTAGTATACAATTCCATTTGTATATTTGTTATACACTAAGTTCTAAGAGTTATTCTTCTTTCACAAATAATCTGTAAAGTCTGGTGTGTTGCCAGAATTCGTTAGTGTGGGAAACACTGTTGACCTGAAGAGGCTTTTGAAAGAATACTTGAGTTGAGCTCGGAGTGGCTTGTTGAAAGAATACTTGAGTTTAAGCTAGAAGTGGTTGGAGTCAAGAATACTTGTGGCACTGGTCTGGTGTTGTTATTGTAAAGAAGATTTTACAAAGTGAAAATTTTTCAAGTTAGAAGGGACTGGACGTAGCTTCTATGTTGGAAGTGAACTAGTATAAACTCTCGGTGTTAATATTTCCTTATTACTTTTTTGTTTTATATGATTGCAAGTTTTTATTTGGTTCAAATTTCAGCGAAAAGAGTCTGTGACTTATTCAACCCCCCTTCTAAGTCTGACTCTGAACCATTAGGGTCCTTGTCCAGTAACTTCTAGAATTTGTTTTAAGTATTATGTTAATTTTGTAGATAATTAATCTCATGCCACTTGGTTTTTTTTTATGAAATCCAAATTTGGGTTAGTTTCTATATTTTGTAATTTTTGTGCTGAAATTCGCACTCAGTGTTAGTCATGTACGTATTCTTTGTTGTGATAAAGCTAAGGAATATTTTGTTGCATTATTCATTGATTTTATAAGTCAACATGGCATGATTCATCAATCCTCTTGTGTTGTTACTCCAAAGTAGAATGGGTAGTTAAGTGTAAAAATCACCATTTTATGGAGGTAGCTTGAGCTATAATGTTTGAAAAGAAAGTTCAAAATTTTTTGGGCTAGTGTTGTTCTTACTGCTACATATATAATTAATCACATGACATCCTTTGCTTTAAATGATGGTATTCCGTACTCCATGCTTTTTCTATCCTAATCTCATTTTCTTTGCCACCCCAAAATATTTGGTTGCTATTGTATTGTGTATGATGTTCAACCACAGGTAACTAAGTTTAATCCAAAGACATCAAAATATGTTTTTTTGGGCTACTCTCGTACTCAAACAAGGTATTATTATTTTTCTCCTAATCTTGATTTTTATCTAGTTTCCTTTGATGTATCATTCTTTGAAGAAGTCCTATTTTTTAGGTCTCACTCTCTCTAGTCAGTGTATGATGACCTTTTGAAGTTATACTATTGCCACCTCTTATTCCTTTAATTGCATCTCTTGTTCCTGTTAATATAGGTTTTCAATTCTTTGAGAATACATACTCTCGACGGCCTAAACAACCTTTAGTTGTTGAACTTTCTGTGGGTAATGCTTCCCATGAGGATACTTAACCTCTACTACTACCTCATCAGGTGTCTACAAATCCATTTTCTAACCTTGATCTTCCCATAACTATCCACAAAGGTAAGAGATCTCATTTCTATCTCATTTCTTTTTATGTCTCATCAACTTATTTATCCTCTACCTTTTAATCTTTTATGGTTGGGTGTAGATTTTATGTCTCTTCCTAAGACTATTGCAAACGCCTTTAGTAATGATGGTTGGAGACATGATATGACCGAAAAGATTATGGCTCTCGAGACAAATGATACATGGGATTTAGTTCCACTTCTAAGAGAAAGGTAGATTATTGGTTGCAAGTGGGTTTATACTGTAAAAGTTAATCCTGATGGTTCCGTGGCTCGTCTAAAGGCACGCCTCATTGCGAAAGGGTATGCCCAAACATATGGAGTTGACTACAGTGATACTTTTCCCCCTAGTTGCTAAGCTATCATTTGTTTGCATCTTTATCTCTCTTCTTGCTATGAATCATTGGCCCTTGTTTCAATTGCATATCAAGAATGCATTTTGACATAGTGACTTATATGAGGAGGTGTACATGGAGCAACCTCTTGGGTTTATTCCCCAGGGGGAGTATGGGAGGGTGTGTCGGTTAAAGAAATCTTTATATGGCTTAAAATAGTCACTTAGAGCCTAGTTTAGGTATTCAATAAAGTGGTTCTAGAATTTGGATTAGAAAGAGTCAAAGTGATCATACAATGTTTTATAAAAATATTAATCGTGGTTACATTTTACTTGTTATTTATGTTGATGATATTGTTATTACAGGCAGTGATAGTGAAGGAATCAACAAACTAAAGGTATTCTTTCAAACTAAGTTTCAAATCAAAGACTTGGGAATTTAGAAGTATTTCTTAGGCATTGATGTAATGTATTCTAAGAAAGGGATCCTTTTACTACAAAGGAAGTATGTTTTGAACTTGTTGACTAAGGCTGACTTGAAGGGAGCTAAACCATGTAAGACACTTATAGAGCTAGGAGTGAAGTTGACGGTAGACGGGGTTTCTTTTTCTGATCCTTAGAAATATAGAAGATTGGTAGGAAAACTTAATTACTTGACTGTCACTCGGCCAAATATTATTTTTCCAGTAAGTGTTATAAGTCAATTTATGTCCTCTTTGACTGACACTCATTGTGGAACACTAATTCATGTTGTTCAAGAATTTAAAGAAAGCTCTAGTAAAGGTATTGTGTATCAAGATCATGGACATATGTAAGTTGAAACATTCTCTAATGTTAATTGAGCAAGGTCTCCTATGGACCGCAAATCCACTATAGGATTTTATGTGTTCCTATTAGGTAATCTGGTATCTTGGAAAAACAAGAAGCAGAATGTTGTGGCAAGGTCGAGTGCAAAGGCATAATACATGGCGATGACTCAAACTTCTTATGAGCTACTATAGGTGAAACAGATCTTGGAGGAGATGGAATTTGGCAACATTGATCCTATGAAACTTTCATGTGATAATAAATTGTCACATATATGATCTCAAATCTAGTTTTCCATAAGAGAACAAAACATACTAAGGTAGTCACTTTATTCATGAGAAAGTTTGGCAAAAACTCATATCCATTTCTCATGTCCATACGAGTGATCAACTAAGGGATATGTTTAAAAAAGTTTTGAATGTGACAATTTTACTCGTAAGAAACCAGATATGATTAATATATATGTTTTGTGAATAAATATTATTATATTAGATATTTATGTTACTAACCCATTAAAATTACAATAAAGTATTCAATTTTTTCACTTGTCTCTCTATGTTCTTTACAAAAGATGCAGCCATTGTCTACATTTGTCAATATAAAATCTGGACATTTGATGTATAGGCTATGTTAAAAATATACACATATATATTAGCATAATCTTACATTACACGTGTCATGGGTTGATTCGCTTGTCTGCACTACAAAGTTCCCACCCAAGAATTGTGTTCCCCCATCCCCCACTTGGTCTACCTTTCCCTTTACTTTATTCTCTGCAATTTGATTTCTAGCGATCCCCTAAGTTTCTAAAATTTCTAATCAACTAGTACAATTTGGTGAAATCTGAAATCCGGTACACGGTTTACCTTTATCCTGACAATGTTGATGTGGCCACTGATTCTACTAGTTACTTATTATACTGTAAAAATGAAAACACCACTTAAACTTTGCATTATGATTTTCACCTTATTTTCTGATGTACTCAATTAAGCACAGGAGAGGTTCTAATGAACTTTAACAGAGTGATTTTTGCCCTTTTGCTTGTATATAAACATCCTAATTCAAATTATGAAGTAGGAATTTGTCGATTGGAGATTTCAGGCAAAACCCTTACATTTTTGTTATTAGTCATTGTCACAATCAGAGATCAGCGATTATTAATAGTTTGACAGAAGTGAAGGTATTACACAAAATCAAGGAGTTGATCTTAACATTTTCATAAACGTGGATTAAAACATCACTTAAATTAGAAGGTTATTGCTGCACATATAATACACTAATATTTTTGGTAAATAAAAGTTAGTCTTTTTTAACCAGTTTATCAGTGGTGTAAACGAAAATCATTAGGTAGTTTAGAGTCCCAATCCAGCACATTCACTCTGAAAGTATATTTGGTATTTAATATGAATATAAAATTTTAGACATACAATCTGAATACCAATTTTCATACCTATTCGTCTTCCCGTGGACTGTTATTCGAATAAATAAAAAAAATTACAACATCATTTATTATCAAACCAACTATTTTACGTTCTTTAAGAAAATAGTTAATTTTATTTAATATCATTAGTTGTATGTAAAAAAATATATGTTGTTTTACTATAATATCTTTTATTAAAACTTAATAATGGAGTTTAGTTTCTCTATTGAAAATTAAAGTGTTTATTAATAAGGATATTTTAGTAATAGTCATGTATTTAATGAATTAAAAGTAGTTAGATTTACTTACATTTTTGAATAAATTTTTTTTATTTTTTTTATTTTGAAACAGGGATAATATCATAAATAGGAAACTTCTCAACCAGTAACAAGTATTACTTTTTGATAAAAAGAATAAATAATACTTTTTCTATTTTTATTTAATTGTACACTAAAGATAAAAATTTTGTTTTTATTTAAAATTTTAAATGAGTATTAATTGTCCATTTAGAAATTTAAGAGAATATTAATTGTTGTTTTTCAATATTTATTAATATTAAATGTAAAAAAATTAAGAAAAATAAATAAATGAAAGATATTATAAAATACAAAACAGTGAATTATTTTATAAAAAATAATAACATTAATTTTTGTTAATATACGTAATTTTTCTTTTTTCAAACAGTTACGATTTAATAAATATTTGCATGTGTCATGTGTCATTTACATATTCCTTTGAACCATTGGTCTAAGAACATCAAGTATTTTTTGTTGTTGCAAGGTAAAGAAGCTACACAACAATCCTCTCACAAAGAATACCACGTAACAAGGTACTCTGAAACGTTGTATCTTTCATTCTCTTGATAAATATTAAATAAATAAGTCCCAACAAAAGTAATAATGAAGGAGATAAATACAAATTTTATATATATCATCACCATGTCACATGAGAGGATCATCTTTCCATGATAAATTACAAAGTAACAAAGGATTATCAAAAAGAAAAAAAAGGTGACAAAGGAAACCTAGGAGTGGCCAACTATATATAGAGCCACGCTTCGGAAGAACCCATCTTAAGTTACTTTGAAAGAAACCCAAAGTTTTTCTCCCTTGCCCTGTTCTATTCCTCTGGGTTTGGATAGCGCAAATGTCTTATTCAAGTGTCTGTCAAGGGTTGCAATCATGTGTTGAACCCTGCCTTCTCGAAACACGTGTTTTGAAGCTCAAGTTGGCTCCACCAGCATCCAACTCCAACCATTCTCAATCTCCTTCCTCCAACACTACCCCGTCCTCTGACTCCCACAGCAACAAAAATTCTGAACTTTCCGGTGGCTGCAACTGGAGTTTTCTTCAATCTCTCTCCAACATTTCTCATTCTAACAAAGCTGAATCCGATAGTGTGTATGTCCACCCTGCCGTTAAATGCTCCACTTCAATGCTCAGTGCAAGAAGCTTGGAATTGTGCACCGAAAGTTTAGGCTCAGAAACTGGTAGTATTGCCAGTGATAGCACCCATGACATGTCTTTGTTTTCATTTGAAAGTAGCCCCACTTTGATAACCACCACCACCAACAACACCAATAATCATAATAATAATAAGAGTAATAACAATGTAGCAGTTAGCAAAAGATTGAAGCGAGATAGCACAAGTTTTCCACCCCCTTTGAGTTCAATGGGACAGGTTCAAGTTAGGTCTCATCGTGAAGATGGGAGGCTAATTTTGGAAGCTGTGACTTGTTCTTCTCCACAACCTTATTTTCAAGTGGAGCGTGGGAATGGTAGGCTTAGGCTTCGATTGTTTAAGAGTGTGCCATCTTATGGTAGTGATGATGAAGGAGAAGCTGAATGGTTGAACCAAGAAGAAGAAGAAGAAGAAGAGTGTGTTGGGCATGCTGAGGATGAGATGGATATGGCAAAGTTTGTGAGACCAAGCAGGTGCAAGGAAAGTGGGAATAGAGTTATTTTTGGTGATAGTTACTTCGAGCAACCTTCTCTTTCTCTGTGTCTCTGAGCAGAACTAGATTGCTTTTATCAATGTTATCTCTTTTTTCTTTTCTTCATTTTTGCTATTAGGATTTTGGCTGTTATGATTGGAACAAGTTTAGTGCTTGAAATTTCTAAACCTCGTAATGTTAGTTATTTTAGTTATTAGTTACTTTCGACATCGTCCTTCTGTTCTCTCCCCAAGCTTTGTGATGCTTGTTTCTATTTTATTTTATTCCTTTTACTCTCTTAATTATTCATTATACTTTTCGTGCTTCTAGGATTGAGAGGGAGAGAAAAATGATAATAAATAAATAAATACTCCCAAACCTTAATTGTTACGTTGATTAGATATTTGGCAAGGAAGTTGTCGGAAATTCAAATTACATAGGTAAGTGGGGGACCATTTACTTCAAGATTTTGGATGGGCACTTTGTTAAGATTTATGATTAGGCCGAGCACTTGGAAGAAATTTTATGGAACTTATTTGAATTTGGGATAAAAACATATTTTTCATATTTCTAAGGAGGGTTTGTTGACTTTTACGAGTTCGTCTTTGAGATTTATTTTATTTTAAATCAAATCATTTAATTATATTATACCAGTTTTAGAATCTGTGTGTTGCACGGTAATTTTATCGACACACATAAAAATAGTTGATGCAGAAATATTTAAGTTAACTATTTAGTTTAGATGATATACTGTTGGTAGAACATTTGATTCATTAAAGGAATATGAAATATTAATAAGTCATTGTGATAACAAAAAAAATAAAAAAAAAATTTGAAAAAAAAATCATGAAGTTACACATTATCCAATAGGGTAGAATAAACATGTAAATGTTTTGTATTATTGGTTCATTGATAGGAAGACAAAAATAGATGTTGAAAGACATTCTAAAATTTATTCAAATAGGTGATGGAAATATACAACAATTTTGATGATTCCCTACTTCAATAAAAGGATGTTTAGTGGACAAATATCGTTTAATCTCATGATTTAACCTTTGAGCGATAGAGTGATGCAATTCAAATGTATTTTTCATTGTCATATACCTAGTACAAATCTTGTATTTGTGATACTTGAATTGTGAAATGTGTGACAATATAATGAAAGGTAAAACATGATGTTGTATTATAGAAAATGTTGGAGGAAACTTTTGTATCATATGATAGAAGACATTCACATCAACCATTTATATACTATAAAAAATTGATTCTTATTTTTCATATAAAAATATGATAATATGAATATACCTTGGATGATACTTGGTTGATTGATTCCCACGTTGATAGAAAACTGAAATAAAGCAAAATTATTATAAGATTTTATACATGCTTTTAGAAAAACATTATTGATAAATTGAGTTCAAAATTACAATACAGAAAATACATACCTAAGACAACTTAGAGAATATTTCCCTATACACAACGTTGATGGTGTGGTTTGGAGAAATATCATCATGGTTTTCAAATAGGATATTTAGAACATTTGTTGATCTCACTCTTGACAATGCAACATATAATTGGCCATGTGTAAAGACTGGTTGTAGTAGATACAACGCAACATTTGAAAGAGTTTGTCTTTGAGACTTATTTATTGTCATTGCAAATGACACCATGATAGGGAACTATCTCCTTTGAAATCTAATGGGTAGAGTTTTTGAGGAAGGTATCATGTTCATTCTTGGAA
The DNA here is from genome assembly GCA_037962975.1 of Clitoria ternatea. Lineage (NCBI taxonomy): Eukaryota > Viridiplantae > Streptophyta > Magnoliopsida > Fabales > Fabaceae > Clitoria > Clitoria ternatea. The sequence goes on from CM075674.1 coordinate 6,532,005, forward strand.
TATGAACGATGTTCTCGATTTTAGTCCCTGTTAACACATAACATTGAAAGGCATTATTCCCATTCGTTTAACTTGTAGTCTTGTACCATTACAAAATTTGTTAGACTGATCTATATTTCTTAACAACATCACAAGAACACATATCTTTAGGATCAATTCATGGAGGAAGACCAGAATAATTTATTGCATTAAGGACATCTAGAGTGAAGGTCTCCAATTCAAAATTTAAGCAATTTTCTTCTCTACAAATTGAGTCTGAACTGAGGTATGATTTTTGTTGTCCTTGTATTCTCCCTATGATCTAATTATTCACTTTGGAGAAAACACCTAATGTAGGAGCTAAGATTGATCTGTCTTTGAAATATCCATCCATGTTTAGGTGTTGTAACATATATGGATACACAGAGCTAATCAATTCATCAAGAGCTTAATCAGATTATTGTATAAGAATATTCTATAGAATTTCAACTTCAGATTCCCCTTCAGTTGAATCTTTGATGAGGTCATCACCTATATTAAGAAGCCAATCATTGAATTGCTTGGTATCAAGTTGACATTATTTGATCAAGACACATGTTTCTTGTTAACCTTAAAACTTGACAAGTAGACCAAAGATAATATGAATTAATTATTGCAAGACAAATGTCTTGTCTGAACCTTTTGGGAATAAAACACAATATTTATCTAAAGTCACCTCCAAAAACAACAATCTTACCTCCAAACGGTAGTCTTGGATCAATAATCTTTTAGAGTTTTGTCTAAAGTCTCAAAGTAGAATCTATTTACCATTGGAGCTTCATCCTAAATGACCAATCTTACTTGATGTATTAACTTTGCATGAATAAATCCCTACTTAATATTACAGGTTGAATCTTCATTAACAATCAATGGGATTTTGAATCTAGAATGTGTAGTCTTGCCATTGGGCAATAAAAGGGATGCAATTCCACTTGTGGCAACATTTAAGAAAATCTGACCTTTTGATCTAATTGCTGCAGATAACATGTTATAAACAAATGTTTTTCCTGTACCCTCATATCCTTATACAAAGAAAAAACAACATTTATTTTCATTGACAACATTCATTCCTCAAAAGCATAATTTTGTCCTAGATTTAGACATAACTATCAAGGGGATGCCAATAAATCAACATGGTTAAAATTAAGTTCTTCAACAATTACCCTTTCTTGTAAGTTGTCAACCAAGCTGCTTGAAGGATATGACATCCCATGAAACTCCTTTAGGCTTCTACCATTGCTTTGCTTTAAGGATGTGTTCTATAGCTGACAGACAAAAATATTTGATTTCCTCATCCCTAAATAAATTTTTGTAAACATTAAGAGAGAAATTAGAATTGTAAACATAAAACAAAATAATGTTATCATATCATGCATTGTATACAATTACGAAATTGACTATGACATTTCATCAATCTCCATTAAATAGTAACTGAATAAATAATTATTTGCATTGTTATTACTGTAAAGTGTTTTATTTTAACTTTATATATATATTGGTGTGTATCATATCTTCTTCGTTTCTTTGTGTTGATATACTTTCATCAATTAGCAAAATAAAACAAAGAAAAAATATTTGCATTGTTACAAATATTTCCAGAAAATTAATAACTTGTAAAAATATGTAGCAAAGTGTCAGAATATGTCTTTTTTAAAGAAGTAAATCATGGTATTTAGTAATCCTTTTTCTTGATGGGAATGTATAACTTGTTATTATTTCTGTTTAATCTAAGAAGGTGCATTTGACCCTGAGATACTTGAAACTCTATAGTAAATATAATTAGCAAGTACGAAAATATAGTATATATAATTTGTAAACATAAGAAGTATAACCTATAAAGTGTCATCATGTACAACACAAAAAAACAGCATTGTCTTCCATGTATCATTCATTTATAAAATCTAACAAAAAACCACATACATTTAAACAAAAAATCTCGTACTAAGATGAAAAATGCAATCCACTAAAAGGTCTAATAGAAAATATTTATTTAAAAACCCTAAAGTACAGAACAAGAGCATTAACATAAGGCTTCTCAATCAATATATATAATATATAATACATAATATATATATATATATATATATATATGGTTTGAGTAGGTGATTTGATGTTTATAATTTAGATTTTGACTATTTTTTTGTAAATCAAAGGGTCCATTAGTTTTTAAATTTGATATATTTGCTAAACTATTTTACATGTTTTGTTGTCAATTACGTCTATAGCATATCAAATAAAATATTATACTATATAATCTTAATATAAATATATATTATTAAAATTGTGAATATAATTTATATAATGTTAATATACAAAATATAATCTATATATCTATATATATTAGTATATAGTATATAGATTATATAATCTTAATATAACTATAACTATTATTGAAAAATGTGTATATAATATAATATATAATATGTATATATAATATAATATATAATATTAATAACTATAACTATTATTAAAAAAATGTGTATATATTATACATATATAATAATATATAGAACGACCCTTCAGGTTTATTGGTTAAAGATTATGATAATTGATAGGGTAAATAGGCACGACATTAATTGATATTTTAGTTCCTAGTTCACTAACCACTCATTCTAAATAATGAAGGGCATGTATAACAGTTAGCTATTTAAAAAAAATTAAAAGGCTGATAATAGAAAAAATACTTTTTGAGGGAAAATGTCAACGGGTATTTTCAAAGCTACAAAGTCAAAGCAACTACAAAAATAAAGGGAGACTTTACCATACAGAAACGTAGCTCAAATAGTAGGAGAAAATCAAAATAGTTACATAATAGTGAGTGGTTAAGAGAAGTTAAGGGTTTTAAATAAGATTCAACTTAAATATTTATTGAAATTCAAAATTAAATATTAAATAATGGTGATTCTTATTCCATATTTAACATGAATAAATTTAAATATTTTATTAAAATAGGAATTAAACATTAAATAATGATAAGTATTAAATATAATGTTAAATATGAAATAATGTTGATTCCTGACCCTTCAGTTCAGAGAGAGAGAGTAATAATTAGAAGGTAATCTAACAATTAAAAGGCGTCAGATTGATTGATGTTTTAGTTTCTAACGACATTCTCATTCATAAAATATAAAACCTTTCAATTTTTTGTTAATGCTATCACATATATTTGATTAACATAAAACATAGATAATATAATATACATATATAAATATATTAATTATATATATGGTTTAAGTAGGTGATTTAATGTTTATCATATCAAATAAAATAATATAAACTAAATACACCTTTTGGTCCTCTATTTCTTAAGTTGTTCCCATATTGGTCCCTAACTTTTTTAGGACACATGTCTCAGTCTTATTAGCATACGTGTCACCACCAGAATTTAGGACACGTGTCAAATTTTGATTGAGTGATATTTAAATTTGAAATTAAAAGAAATGACCCTTGGTACGCTTGAACCCAAAACCTTAAACTCAAATACCACATGCATTACCACTAGGCTACATGTCACTTTCATGTTTTAATTGGCAATATTTATATATAAAGGTAACCTTTCAATATCTTGTAAATATAAATTTAATTTAATCATTATTAATAAAATACTTAGAGGTGTATTTAATTTATTTATTGTTAATAAAATATTTAAAGGTATATTTAATTTTTTATTGTTAATAAAATATTTAATTTAATTATTATAAATAAAATATTTATAAATATAGTTAATTTAAAAGGTGTATTTAGCTTATAAAATATAATCTATATATTTATATAGTATACAGATTATATAATCTTAATATAACTATAAGTGTTATTAAAAATGTGTATATAATATAATAATATATAATATGTATACATAATATAGTATATAATATATAATGCTAATATAACTATAACTATTATTAAAATATGTGTATATACTATACATATATAATACAATACAATATAATATATAATATATAGAATGACCCTTTAGGGTCTTTGGGTGAGAGACTATAATAATTGACAGGGTAAATCATTAATTAAAGGGGCACTACATTATTAATGTTTTAGTTCCTAAGTTCACTAAACAGTCATTCTAATTAATGAAGGGCATACATAACAGTCAGTTATTTAAAAAATAAATTAAAAGGCTGGTAATGGACATTGCATTAACTGATGTTTTAGTTCCTAAGTTCACTAAGCAGTCATTCTAAATAATAAAGGGCATACATAACAGTTAGCTATTTGAAAAAAATAAATCTCCAACAGATGAAGCAAGTTCGTATATATTAATATTAAGATGTCATTATGCACACAAAACAAATGAACATAGGCTAAATCTCTAACACATAAACTAAATTACACAAGTACTAATGATATGTTAACCTGCCAAAGTAGAAAATACATAATAATAATTTAGCAATTTTCTTTTGTTTCCAACTTGGCTCGAGGCTTAAAGCATTAGAACCAACCAAGGAGTTTCTTTAAAATGGTTGTTCCACTTGCTCTATACTTTGCAACTACCTCCTCAGTCTTTAGAATATTTTTCCTTTTTTTAGCCTCAACAATTTCTCTTTTCTCTTTAGTTTCCTTGTGGATTTTTGCTTTTTTATTTTTTATTTTTTCTGTCTTTACTGCCTTTTTGTTATCCAATTGTTCCTATCACATGTAAAAATTATTGGTCAACTTTCTCTCCACTCCTTGGTCATATTCAATGTAGAAAGAACAGAAGAAATCAATGTTTAAAAAGTAGGAAAAAAGATTAAGATTTAGTTTCCCTGCATATAAGCCTTAAGCTAAATTTACCAAACATACTCTAAAAGGTAAAAATAAAGAATATGCTTGTATCTGGTAAAGAAGTTATATCTTTGATTACGAAACAGAAAGAACAATTCTTATTTTAAGCTTATTCAGTTCAACCTCCACAGAAGCTTTCTTACTATTTTCCCATGCTGAAAGGGCTGAAAGTTTTTTTTAGCTCTACTCAACAAACAATTTCATTTGAATTAGTATTCTTGGCATTATTAGGCTCAAATATCAAAAGTTTAAGATAAAACATGAATACATGATGTGATAGCATCAAGTTAAATTGGCTAAACAAAAAGATATCATTGCTTACTAATTGAAATCTATTTTATATGTATCTATTTATAAATTACCAATGACCATGATGAAGATATTTTGTAATGTATGATACATATTTTAAGGAAATTTCAAGGAAAAAAAAAAGTCTAAAGACCAACCATTCAAGGAAAACAAACAAAAATATTTTAGATAAAAGATAAGAAAAACCATAAATTTGATGTTAATTTGATTAATCAGCAATCATCATGTATAAGGTGATTTAATTAAAGACTCTAAGAATTGTTTGGCACTATGAAAACCCATATAACATTTGAAGCAAGTGATGTAGACTATTATTTGTTTTCAAATTTTGATTTTTCACTTTCTTCCCATGCTTTGATTAATGACATCCCTTTCTTAGTAGCAACTCTTACAAGAACCACATCTAAAGAAAAATGAGGTTCCATAATATGTAATGTTAGAATATGAAGAATAGAAACAGGGAAATTTTTGAATGTCATAATTTTGAACCACCTACTCACGGATTTAATCCTGAAAAAGAGAAAAAAATAATAGCCCAAGAAAATGATGTATTAATCATGTGATCCTTAAAACACATGATACCAAAAAATGATCTTCAAGAATTCAATGTAAAGAAAAATGCTAGCAACTCTCATTTCAACACATCCTCTATGCTTGACTACCTAATTGACAGGGATGAAAAATAATAAAATATTAATTGTTTATCATCAATCATTCATATAATGTTTCAACTATGATTTTCATTCAGAGTTCTAAAAGGAAACTGGCTAAAAAGAAACCTATAACAAAAACCACTTAGACAGACAACAAGAACTAACTAAATTGGCAATGTGCTAAAAATATGCACAAAAGATAAATAAAAAATAACTACTATTATTGAAATCTCACCTAACATGTTTGGAGAAATATTAGTCATTGTAGTTCAATTAATATAATCCTAGCCTTTTTCTCATCCTCACTAATAATACCCTTCTTTCCTGTAGGTAATGTACAAATTAATAATTACCATAATAATTATCTCTATTTTATATGAGATCTCTGATATTTTAAATTATCATTTATTAATTAATATCTAAAAACAATTAATATACAAATTTTAGAATGTTAAATATTGTAGAAACAAATTCAATTTCCTTTCAAGTAAACTAAAAATGCAATTTAAGATAAAGAAAAAATACTAAATTAATTAGACATCACCTAATCTTTTTAGATCCTATTAATTTTGCATCAATTTTTCTCAGGTAATTCAGTAATTATCATAACAAAGTAATGAGGAGGGAACTCATTGAGGAACATTATCAAATAAGTGACACCCAATATTCCTTTTAAAACTTTAATTATCCAAATTGACAAACAGAGATTGTTTGATATATAACATAAAATTAGGAATTCCATCAATTTTTCTCAGGTAATTTACTAATTATCATTAGAAAGTAATGAGGAAGGAACTTATTAACGAATGCTGCCAAATAAGGGATGTCTAATATTCCTTTTAAAACTTTAAGTATCTAAATTAACAAATAGATATTGTTTACTGAATACAGTCATAATCATAATATTGACATAAGTATAATGATTCTAATAAATTATTAGTTTTAGTAACCTTCAACTACCATATTTTATCATTTAAAAACAATTAATATATAAAGACGTGACATGCATTAAGGACAACCATGTACTCGATCAGAAGAAGGTTGGAAAGGAATGAATGAGTAAGGGAAATGACACTAAGTAAGGTCAGTAAAATTGATATTATATTAAAAATGAGAGAGGAGATGCCAAATATCATTAAACTTAAATATTTAATAAAATTTTAAATTTGAAATGTTAACTATGATGGAAAACAAACATACTTGATTTCTGACCCTTCGATTCACAAATAATAATAATTAAGAGGGTAATCCAACATTAAAGGACCCTAGATTAATTGATGTTTTTGTTCCCAACACCACTCTTATTCATTAAAGGGCATATAATATATAATATAATATAATACATGTACTTGATTAGAAAAAGTTTAGAGAGGAAAAGAGTAAGGGAAATGATAGTAAGTAAGGTCAGTAATTCACAAATAGTAATAATTAAGAGGGTAATCCAACACTGGATTAATTGATGTTTTAGTTCCTAACACCATTCTTATTCATTAAAGGGCATATAATATATAATAATACATGATATATACATAATATAATATATAATATAATATATAAATATATAGTATATATAATCTTAATATATAATATAATATATGTACTTGATCAGAAAAAGGTTGGAGAGGAAATGAGTAAGGGAAATGATAATAAGTAAGGTCAGTAAAATTGATAACCTTGCAAGTTATAGCTAATATGTAGTAGAATATATTTGTATTAATACTTAACTGATTTATAAGGTTGGTAATTAGGTTGTATCAAGTTATATAATTGACAAATTCTTCAAGAAGGAGACACATACTTACACATTTCATTTTAAACCACAAGCATTGAGAATTTGTACCAACATTTATCCATTACAATACATTTAAAAAGCATAAATGAAAGAAAAAAAAGGAGTAAACCTTCAAGTTAGTTCTTAAGATCATTTTAATTCCTTAGATTTTAAAAATCTCAATTTAATCCCCAACTTTATAAAATTACTTTCAATTTTGTCATTTTAAGTATAGAATGACACTAAAAGATAAAGTAAACAAAAATAATAAAATGAATGACCTTTTATGATGTCAAGGAGAAAGTGACTAATTTGATATTTTTTAAATCCCAATAACTATTTTGCACAACCTAAACAATGAACTTACTTAAGAGTTTATTCAAACAAACATCAACTGCACAAGACCCAAATAGGAGCATTTAGCATAAGAGAAGAATGAAATGTACAATATGTAAGCCCTGCAGCTGTAGCCTTTGACTTCTCGGATTAACATTGGTAATATACCTATCTTTACACAATTCATTAGCTGTTGAGGTTGAAATCGCGTGTGTCGTTTAAGACAATTCCTATTTGCAACCAAACCACCATCATGTTTAAACAATTGAACAAAAACCAACACATTAAAAAACCATTATTCATTAATCCTATTAACACCCAATTCAAATTAAAAAAATTATTAAGCAAAAGCCTTTATAGAGACCACCAACAATATGTTTCATACTCAAAGTATCAGTGCTAGAATTTGAAAAAATAAAACATGAAAAGTAATAAAATATTTTACTTAATCCTTATGCTACCTATTCATTTCTGAGCTTAGATTCATCTTCTACAAAACAAAACAAAAATTCTATAATATAATAATTATACTGTAAGTAGAGACACAACTGATAGTAATATAAATATATTGACATAAATCTTGAAAATGGATGAAAGAAAAGGAAAGTATTGGGTCTTTTTTCACTTATCTAACTTTATCAATGAGCAATAAGATAAAGGGACGATGTATGCCATTAGAGGAATGTTTGTTCTAATTCTCTTTCTCTTTCAACTTCTTGATCCCTATACTTGTTGTTTCCATCAACCTTTTAATTCATAAATAAGATCACAATAAGGATGTTATATATATTGGAAAAGAGAATACTAATACTATTATAGACAAATGCAGAGCTAAATCATAAATCATAGCAGTTAGATGTTGGTTATAACAAGCATTGAAAATGAGAGCCAAATGCAGGAATGAGATGAAAAAGAACTTTGACAAAAATTACACACTGTATAACATTAAAAACCAAGGAAAAAATAATGAACTTCTCATTGTCTCACCAAAAATGGCAAACTCCTAAACACTTTATAATATCTAAACCTCCAACACTTGTAATGTGATTTTAAGGGAATGAAAAACAACTTTGGAAATTTACATTAGTATCTAAACCCAACACATACAAAGCTAAAAAGGGGAGATTGATATTTTAAAACAATAAGAACAAAAACAAACAAAACCAAATATTATTACCTTAAAAATGTCTTCCCAATGCGGCTGCTAATTCAAATTTTATAGCATCCATAGTATTTCAATACTTACAATCTGTAATGTAAACATTCACAATAACCATGAGAAACAAAATAATATTCTCTAATTCATCAACAATATGAAAAAGCAAGTACTACATATTGATATTTTAGTATTTAAGAATTATGATAAACATGAAAAAGAAAGTAATATTAAGAAATGAATAAGTGAGCAAACATCTAAATGAGATCACCAACAATATGTTTCATACTCAAAGTATCGGTGCTAGAAGTTGAAAAAATAAAACATGAAAAGTAATAAAATATTTTACTTAATCCTTATGCTAACTATTCATTTCTGAGCTTAGATTCATCTTCTGCAAAGCAAAACAAAAATCCTACAATACAATAATTATATTATAAATAGAGACACAATTGATAGTAATATAAATATATTGACATAAATCTTGAAAATAAATGAAAGAAAATATTGGATCCTTTTTTACATGGCTAACCTTGTCAATGAGCAATAAGATAGAGGGATAATGCTACACCATTAGAGGAAGATTTGTTCCAATTCTCTTCCAATGCAACAATAACCAGAAGTAAAATAAATGTTAAATAACAATCAGTTTAGATGATACATACATTGTTTTTATTCAAGTTTTTGCATATAATTTTTTTAATAGTATATATAATATCTACAGTTAAGAAAAATAGACCATAATATTTCTAAAATTATATATTAATCAATCAAATAAAATTTATAATATTAATTGTCAGAAATTAATCATTACACACAACATTGATTAAGTAATAATGAAATTATATATACAATAGTTAATGAAATAAAAATTAGGAATTATAAATATTAAAAATAAAAAAATTATAAAGTTATTGAAAGTATTAAAACTATTACAATAATCAATAATTTAATTATAAATGATTTTTTAACTTACATGCAATCGTAGCGGTTGAATATTTTAGCCGTAATCTGTCAAACACTAATAGCACAAGACCAAATAGGAGCATTTAGCACAAGAGCGAGAGCATGAACAAGCTAATGAAGAAGAATGAAATTTACCATATGTAAGCCCTTTAGCTGCAGCCTTTGACTTCTCTGGATGAACATTGGTAACATTCCTATCTTCACGCAATTCATTAGCTGTTGAGGCTAAAATCGAGTGTGTCGTTTGAGGCAATTCCCATCTGCAACCAAAGCACCATCATGTTTAAACAATTGAACAAAAACCATAACAACGCCATGGGAATTTTTGTTTTTGTTTACTTTGAATGCAATAGCACAATACATATTTTTCTCATCATTGTTATAGTTTGAACTTTCATGTTGTGAACTATAGTAATAATTATTGGAGTTTATCTAGAAAACAACAGTTTTACAACTTGTAACAACACCATCAATATATTTTTTTTCTCTTTTTCTCTTTCTTTCCCCCTTCCAAACCGAATATATGCATTAAGCTTGGACTTGGTAGATATGACAACAGTTCAACAAACATCTATGTCGCCTGCGTACAAAGGTGGAAGCTGTAAAATAACCATAAGCAATACACAAAGGTGTAAATTTTAAAATTCTAAAACTTACTTTAAAACATGAAAAGCCATCAATATCTCTAGTTCTCCACCCTACACATAAAGCGGTTGAATTCTTTTCACATATGCATCAAAATCTCCTTTAATAAGCCTATAGATACATCAGACATAGTAAATAACCAAGTAGAGAAAAGCATAAGCAAAATGAATTATATATCCTCAAGTCACAAAGCCTACCATTCTGTTTCCTCTCACCTTTTCAACAGCTCATTTATAACTTAATTTGGAGCTAAAAATATGGTTAAGAAAAAAGATGAAAAATAACAACAGAAGTTTCTTTTTTTTCTATGTATGTCTAAGCTCTTAAGCACAATGATCTTACTCGAGCTCTTAATTCATCAGCTAATTCCCTCTCACGATTCTCATCAGGTGCTTTTTCACCATTTCTCAAGCATGCTCTATGAACTATTACTTCAAACAAACACCTACCATTAGCAGGCACCCTAATACCATCACTTGCAAATTAATCCTTCACAGATTTTCAAACACTATCTCTATCATTCACAATCTATAACTCAAGTTTACAGTCTTTAACGTTAACAAAACTTCACCAACATAATTTTTATTAATTTAACGCCTAAAATACTAACAAAAAATAACAAAAACATTACACCTTTCAGTATTTAGTGTCTCTAGAAGCCTCCTATAAACAGAACAACTCTTTATCATGGTAACAAATTCAACAGAAAATATCATCAAAGCAAGCAACATCAACCAATATAGTACTAAAAAACCTTTAAAATTCCATGAAAGAAATGCATTTCCATTCCTCATAAAGGTAAATCACTGATATTAAAAAGTGTCTCCACTCAATGCCTAACCCATAAACCATAAACTATTAGATATTCTTAGTTTTGGTCCTTATCAAAGTCGAATATGAGAAAATGAGCAGAAATAGAGCACTTATAAATACACAAGATACAACTACATCAAAAATAGAAGAGAATATGAGTAAAAAACAATAAAGGAGTGACCATGAATAACTAATATAAGTTGTAAAATATGGATAATTCAATTTTCTATATAAGAAGATGGAATCAGTGACCATGAATAATTCAGTTTTCTATACATGAATAACTAATATAAGCTGCAGAATATGAAATCAAGCTTGAAAATGGAATGATTATTAATTTTGGTTTTCAAATAAATATATATATATATATAACAAAGTCTGTTTAAAGAAAAATAATTTTCTTGGTATTGTTGATTGGTAGCATAAATTGTGCCCTGATTTAACATAAATTGCTCCTGTAGAGAAAATAAGAAGGTCTATTTAGAGAAAAACAATTTTCTTGAGGGGTTCTAAAGAAAAACAATAAATGAAATAATATGCAAATCAAATAACAGTGCAGTAATAGCACAATGTAAAAGCGTTAAGAACAAAAAAAGTATCAAAGTGCATTGAATTTAAAATGGAAAGGGAAGGTCTTTAAAAGACACAATATCACCTTCTATATATTGTTCATCATCTAGAAGGGAAGGTCTTCAAAATCAGAAATTGTCAAGAAAATAATAGTAACATAAAGAATCTTAAATAACGCTTACACCTCCATTCTTCGTTGCAGAAATCTCATTTGAAACAATAACATGCAAAAAAAATTAAAAAGGTTAAAATAATATCACCTTTTTCCCATCAACTTCATCGTAGCTAATCTCAATACCATTCGTCATTTGGAAAACCAAAAGCAGATTTTAGGGTTTAAGGATCCCAAATCGTCTTCAAAATCGTGGTCAAAAAACTTGCAAGACTCTTGAAATAGGGATACGACAAACAAAGGAAATGATATATGAAGAAATGGGAAAGATTATAGAAGGGGTTTATGAGGTATACCAACATGTATAAAAAAAGTGGGAGATGAAAACGAACGACTTTATGAAGAGAGACGTACACAATGGGGAGGCATGCGCAGTAGGAAACAAAGGGACTCAACTCATTACAATGGAAATTGATTTATGAACCCTTAAAAAATAATGTGAAGCGGTGGAAGAGAAAGGGAAAGATGGAAGCAGAAGAGACATGCAACAGAAAGTTTTTCAAATGAAGCATTAAGCATTATTAAAAACACATAAACAAATCTTAACAAAAAAATTAATAAATTGAATATATAAAAATGAGTTTTAGGCGGGAAAGCAGGATTCACTAGAGGGTGAATTCCACTATCAAGTGGGTCTCATGAACTATTAAATATATATAATTAAGATTAAGATTATGATAAGGTAAAATTTTGAAAATATTAAATACTTAATACATTATCTTAATTAACAATGTTGATTTGTATTATAGATTGTATGATACACTTAATTTCCTTAATGAAAATTTTATACAGAACTTTTTGACTAACATATTTCATTATATATTCTAAGTTATAGAACATAGTAAATTTTAGAGTCGATAGATCTCCCCCTCTTCATAAATATATTAAACGATGTAATAGAAATATATTGAACAAACACTTAATTAATTTACTTATTAAAACATGAATTTTGTTAACTCTTCTATCATGTATAAACATTAAATATTTAATATTAGTTTTAATATTTATTATAAGACTTTTTTAATATTCTTTTTAATTATCTGTTTGTATTTATTATTTATATTTTATTGTTTTTGAAATATTTCTTTTTAATAAATTGATTAACTTTTAACTTTGATAAATTTTTTATTTCTTTTACACTATCTTTTTCCACCTTACTTTTTTAAGTATATTTTACACTTCAAAAGTGTTTGATGGTGTTCTTAAAAATAACACTCCAACAAGATCAAAAATGATCACAAGTATTTCTCTTGATAACCGTATGTATATACACTACATTCTTAGTTTTTATTTTTGTTGTGCTGAAAAATTATATTTGTGCGTTTTATGTTGTGATAAAGTGGGGAAAATGGTATAAAAATTAGAAAAGAATTCATAGAAGTTGGAAAAGTTCATCAATTTTATAGATATAAACATACAATTAAGAAGAATATTGAGAAGAATTTTACAACAGATATTAAGATTAATACCAATATTTAATATTTCATCCGTTACAGAAGTATTACCATTTTAATTTTTTAAAATTATTGTTGTTTTAGGAGTTTAAGGTGAAATCAATTTATATTTTCTAATTTTATTATCTTGTAATTAATGTATCTCTCTCCTATCATATTTCATTTCACCAATTAATAAGACTTATTATTTATTATTAATAAAATAACAAAATTAAATAAGATATTTTAGTATATATCAACTTAAATAATTACACATTTAATAATTCTTAACCTATGTGAAAAAATTAAAACCACAATAGTTTGAGAAGAGAATATTTCCCTAACAGAGTTGCCTGGGACGGAGTGAGTATTTCTCTAACAGGGTGCTTATGGTGATTAACACAGTTTGGTGATTTTGGCGAAGCATACAGAGGAATGATCCCCAGATGAGTGAGGGATGAAAATAAGGTAATAAAGAAATGAAAGAGGCGTTTGAAAATCAAAATGATATTGTTACGTACGGCTTCAATACCATATTGCTTGGTAACTCTCAAAAAAGTGGGAAGGACCCCAAATGGAGTAACATGATCATGAACTCCCTTCCCCACATAGTATCATCCATGTGTTTTCCTTCTTGCTTCTTTCCAATATTACATCATTTATTTTGTTTTTGTTTTTGTGTTACCTACATAACTTTGTTTTGAATTTAGTCATAATTAATACTCTTTAGTTGTCTAAAAATATGTGTTTAAGTGGATCAAATATAAAACTATTTTCACAATTTTTATATGTATTGAGTTTAACTTATTCGTTTGCACCCTTTAATTTAATTTGAGATTTTAGTTTGCAATTTGTTTTAATTAAGATACACGATGAATTAATCAACCCTTTCCCCCCAATTATTAATTAAGAGTATATTTGAATTTTGTCCATTAAAAAAAATTCTTTTTCTGTATCTTTAATTAGAAGGTCATCTTTCAGGGCTCATAATCTATCTAAAACCTTCTTAAGATAGACTTATCTAGTAAAAGTCATGCTTAAACTTTTTAAAAATTCCATTTAATTTAAATATATTAACTCAGAGACTTTTAAAAAGTCTATGAAATCTATTAGTTTAGCTCGTTTAGTTAGTATGATATGTTAAATACATATATTTAATGTATTTATAATATAATAATGGTTTGGCCGGTATTCAAGGGGGAAAGTACTCCGTCTATACCAGAGTCTAGAACTGATATTTGATGGGTAGGTGAATTGGACGGTCTTAGGGAGCGGACCATTGCCATCAAGTGACGTTACCAAGTTCTTCACACTAGCCCAATGCATTGAGGGGCGAAGGGGGAATGGTATCTGCAAAGATAATCCGACGCCCAAGTTAGTCCGGATTCTAACATCGGAGCTATATCGGGTCAATGAGATGGGTACCAGAGAGCTTACCACTTATGAGAGTGTTGGCTATTATTTATAGTGATAGTGTCACTACCGTGCCTCATTTTGTGTGAGATTAGGTTCGTGCATCACGTGGGACTGACATTCTGCATGTTATGACTGGTGTTGGTTTGGTCTTATCTTTTCATGACTCTGGTCACTAGCTACTCGAAGGGGCTATGACTCCGTCAATGAAAGTGTGATGGTTGTCCAGCCGATGTGAGGAGTCCAGATGATGTGTTGTCTCCTCATGGGTCCACATCGGCTGCTTTGAGGAAAGGAATTAGGGGGTCAGTATCAAGCCCAGATCAAATAATATATATAAATATAATATTTTAAATCATATATTTATAAAAATTTTAATTTATAACTTAAATAAAATAAGAAAAATTTAAAATAGTGTTTAATGTGTTATGCTTGGTTGGATAATTAATAGTTTTATATTGATGTATCATGGGATAATACGTGGTTTAAGGTCTTTTTAATTGTTACATATTATAGCTTAGAATTTAATATTTTTCCATTTTACAATTTTTTAAAAATAGATTTTTTAGCTTTTGGGTTAATAAATCATTGGTCTACTCAGACTAAAATGGTCAAATGACTTTTTATGAGACTAATTAATAAATAGAAAATGGTCTATCACAAGTACTTAGCTTAGATTCTTCAAATTTTTAATAGATCAAACTCAAATTTTTCAAAATCATATGACATACATTCTTATTGATTGTGTATACTGCAATTTTTGTTTTCTACTTTCACATATGATGTAAAGGGGGGAAAAGAAGATTGAAAGGTCTAAAAGGAGAATAATGAGCATGATTGGTAGAATTTGAAATATCACAAGTAATTGGGAAGGCGATGAGGTTGGGTGTGACATTCCTTAATAGAGGAAGGCAATGGCTAATCGTGGAGTCTAGGCATCCATACGTTAACATGTTTTAGGTGAGGGAGTTTGGATGACAGTGAAACGCAATTTTCAATTTCAACCATCACATGCATCATTTTGTCCCAAACATCATGTGCTTTAGGAACCTTATTTTTGTGAGGTATATAGGTCCTTTAAGCACATATTCTCTCACCGTATCATGTCACAGCAAGAAAAATCTTTAAGGAAATCAGCATGTCCCCTAATTTTATTGTCACATGGAGGTACTAATGCTAATATCTCCAAAAGATTATTTGAAGGGGAAAGTGACTCTACCCAAATACCCTTACCGTTTTTTCTTCGATTCGCGACTTATATATAGTATCTATGCAAATGCTTCTTCTGAAGTTTCATTGTCAATGTCGACCTACATTGTACTCAATGCAACACATATTTAGCCATTTCAATATGGTATTTTTGCATTAAATACTCTTTCTAGATAGAAGAGAAAGTATCTTAACTGTACCCTCAAATTTTTAAACAACTAATAATTATTAGTGTAGTGAGAAAATATATTAAATAATATAGTTCATGTAATGTTGGTAATAAATGAATGGTGAATAACAAACTTTAATATATAATTAAAATAATATAATTATATTGTTGTGTAATTTTTTATCTTTAGGCAATTAAATAGGAATAGATGATATATATTATTAACAAACTCAAGTTTTTATAATTCCACTTGAGCGGGGCAAAATGATGACGAGACAAACATGAATCTATTTCAAACCTATTGTATTCAAGTTTAAAAATTTTGGCCTTTTGCTAAGGTAAATTTGAACATACATGAATGAGATTAACATTTTCATACGTAGACTCAGTGGAATCTTCCATAAGACCACAATACGGGGCCCTTGAGATTTTTTTGGCTAGAGATTCATGCGCAATTGAATGGGAAAGATAAACGGAAGGTTCTGCTCACTGTTGTGCCTTGACTTTTTATTGCCATCTCGAATTCTCTCTCCACCAAATCCAGGTTTCAATTCCTGGATGTTTTTTTTCAGACATTAATTTGTTATTGTTTAGTAATTGGGTATCATGTCAAAGAAAATATTGTGTGAACATATTTTAAAAGTACATTAATTAGGGGGACATGGTACGATGTTCCCATTATTATTATTGGTCATGAGGTGATGGGAAACGAAAATATTTCGTTGACATTCCTTGGGATGTTATCGTATCACCTGTAAAGAGAGATAAGGAAAAAATGATAACGTAGTATGAAAAAAAAGAAAAAGAAAAATAGAGAAATCAACATGAAATGAATATGAAAAAGAAGTGATGTATATAGAATTTACAACTCGCATGAAAAATAGGATAAATAATATAACCAAATATAAAAATACAGTAAAGATGTTTTAAAAATTTGTACGAATAACAAAACTCATCATGTTATTGTTTACATCTTTGTAGTTATCCAAATTATTAACACAGAAATAAGTAAATTTTACTTTTTAAAAAGATAGGACAACTTAAGTGTCAACACTAATTTTTGTTAGGAAACAAAGAATTAAACAGAGGAAAAAAAACAAGAGAAGAAGCAAAGCAAAGAAAAACAAATAAAAGAGAACATAAAAAAAATGAACAAAGAATAAAGGGAGAAAGGATAAAGAAGAAGAAGACAAGGAAGAAGACAAATAAAGAAAAGGAGTAAAAAAAGGGAAAAAGACAAAACAAATGGGTGTGTGGTATCATAGTGTCAACACTCATGCGTAGCGTCAACATCCCAAAATGACCTCCTTATGTAGCGTCAGGCCTGATGTTATGTGTCAGCCTACGTGCACAACATCCTCACTAAATTCATGGATCTTCAGTAAGAGATGACAATGATAGGACCAGGTCACTTTCACATATTGCAATGCTCACTCATGAGATTACCTACTATATCCCAATCATGTTTCATGATTAATCACACTTACCACAAGAAGCCACACATCATAAGGGTCCAAGGGAGGAAAATGACAATGGTCGGTGAAATTTATCAATAAAGGAAGGGGAAGTAGGCTAAAAGCAAAAAGGCTAAGTAGAGAGTAGGTCACAAGTGGAATAGGCTTCACCTTTGCCTCTATGCTTTGGCTATACAAGAGAGATGTAGAGTTTTTGAAGAGGAAAAAGGTAGTTCCAAAATTAGGAAGTTAGTAACTTGAGAAGAAATGAAAAACACCAAGGACCATGCTAAAAAAATGAAGGCAGAGGTTTAAGAGTGAAAAACCAAAGGGAAATTGGATTTGCATCATGTTCATAGCTTCTGTAAGCCTGACGCTATGCGGTAGCTCCCATGCGTAGCATGAGGGTAAATTTTTTAGCCTAACGCTACGCGTGAGCACCTTGTTTTTAATATTTTATCTTTTTCTTTATTTTTTAGATATTTTCTTGTAAAATCTTATTGAAAAGAGGTATTCCATATTCTGAATGTATAATCATGTATTTTAATTTATTTTATTTTTTGTTTGATTTATTTAAAGTGTTGATATAATTGTGATTTACGCCATAAATAATATTATTCTCGTAATAAAAATAAAAATAAAAAGATTTAAAACTTACTTACCGCAAAACCCCCCCCCCCTTCCTATTTCTTCACAAACTCAAGACCTTCTCTCAAATCCTCTAGAGATCCCCAAAAAAAGTGTGGTTTTTTATGTAAAGGAGACCATTTTATTCCCTATCGGTGTTATAGCACTCATGATGCAAAAATGAACATATTAATCAAAACAAAAACTGAAACAATACTTTTATGCTTTAAGATTCTTTAGGTTGATCATAAGTATCTCATGTTTTATAAAATATTGATATTTGAATTCTAAGATACATGACATGCTTTAAGTTTATGTATTAAAGTATACTATACGGATCAGGTAGCATAGAAATTTACACCTATATACAAGGAATCATAAAAATATTAAATTTCTAATCGTAAAGTTACAAAATAAAAAATTAGAAACTTATTACAAATTAAATATGTACTTTATTATTTCATAATTTATTTATTTTTTAATAATAAAAAATTTAATTTTAATTATAAATTATAAAATAAATAAATTATAAATTCCTAATTAAAGTTTAGAGTTTATTAAAAAAATTTAAAAATTATTAATTACAAATAATAAAAAAAATACAAACTTATAAATCAAATATGTACTCGAGAATTACATAATTAATTTAGGTTCATTAATCATAAATTTTTAAATGTTGAAAAATTAAAAAATAAATAAATTTTAAATTCCTAGTTAGAATTTAGAGTTTAATAAAAATATTTAAAAATGTAATGTTAATTATAAATTTAAAAATTTAAAAATTAAAACTTATAAATTAAACATGTACTCTTACTATTAGATAATTAATTTAAGTTTGTTAATAATAAAATTATTAATTTCTATTTAAAAATTATAAAATAAATAGTTTATAAATTCCTAATTAGAGGTTAGATTTTGACAAAAAAAAATTAAAAAAATACTAAATATAAATTAGGAAATAAAAAATTAGAAACATACATATTAAATAGGTACATAAATATTACATAATTAATTTATGCTTGTTAATCATAAAAAATTAATTTCTAATCATAAAAAATTAATTTCTATTTAAAGTTACAAAATAAATAATTTATAAATTCCTGATTAAAGTTAAGGGATGTGCAATTTTAAATAATACATATGTTGGAATTTTATGATGTGTTGGTAATGCCAATTTTGATATGGACTATTTATGGATATATGATAGAGTGTGTCTCCCAAGTCCACTGTTGTTCTCGCCTTGGACAACGGAAATGACTTTCTCACCCTCTAGTGAAGACTTGGTTAGGAAGTTGTTTTTCCATTAAAAACTTAGGTGAAACAACCTACATATTGGGAACTAAGATCTATAAAGATAGATCACGAAAACTACTTGGCCTAAGTCACAGTACATACATAGATAAAGTGTTAAAAAGGTTTGACATGCAAGATTCTAAGAAAGGAACTTTGCCTATGTCACATGGCATAAATCTATATATCAAAGGTTTAGTCCTCTTCCACTCAAGAAGAGAGGTAATAGATGAATAAGATTCCAGATGCATCTCTTATTGGGTCAATTATGTATGTCATGCTATGTACTCAACTAGATGTCTCGTATGTTTTAAGCATGATGAACAGATACCATTCTAATTTTAGTGAAAGTCACTAGAATGTTGTCAAGAACATCCTAAAGTACTTGAGAAGAACTAAATATTCATTCTTGATATATGGAGGGGGAAAGAGCTCATTGTCAAGGGTTACACTAATGTCAGCTTCCAAACTAATAAGGATGATTCAAATCATAATTAAGGTACGTGTTTTGTCTAAATAGTGACGTTGTAAGCTGCAAGATTTTGGAGCAATAAATAGTTGTTGATTCTATTATAGAATCTAACTATATTGATGTCTTAAGTGTTGTACAAAAGGTGATATTGATCAAGAAGTTCATAGTTGAACCAAAAGAGGTGGTGGAATATTGGTTATGATAGACGGTGGAACCAAAAACATGGAAAGGATCGATTTTGCTAGAACGTGTGTTAAATTATGTCTTTGTAAAAAAAATAGATGTTTTAAAGTTACGGTTAATGAGGGTGTATAAGTTTTATTAAAATATTTAAATTAAGAATATGCCTGAGGTCGTAAATAGATGCAAATGTTCTTCCCTTATCTTTTTCATTGAGGAGTATGAAGAAGAGAAGATAAATTTCAATTTTGGTAATGGAGTTTCTTATCATGGAAATGGTGATGGTGATCGATTCTTAGAGTTCTTCAAGGAACACCTTGCTAGGCTATTCAACGAGCCAATCTAACTTAGAGAGAGAAGGGGATTGTGAAGTTCAAAAAATAATGAGGTCTAACAAAGAGTCAATCCAACTTGGAGAGAGAAAGGAGTTGTAAAGTTCAAAAAATAATGAGGTTTAACTAATTGATATGATGGGAATAACTTTTCAATGTATCAGAGGTAGTTGCAATGTAATCGTAGACCAATTAGTGAACAAGGAATGAAGAGCGAGGTCACAGTTTGATAATAGTAAGATATTAAAAAATAAAAGGGAGGGGGGCTAAATCTACTAGACTGTGAAGAAACAAGTATTAGGTCATCTTGTGAGGCTTACGCAAAGTGTAAAACATTATTGAAGACAAAGATGAAGCCTACATGGTATCTAATGTCAATCTCAACTTCGATTTCATACAAATTAACTTAATTAAAAGAAGTGAACTTTAATGCGGTGAGGGCTTACATAAATTGAGGCCCAATCAATGAAAGTGGGATAATGGCTTCCAACAAAGACGAGATCCAAATTGTTGAATGTAAAGAATCCGATGCCGCTAATCAGATTGGGCAACCTAAAATTTAAGGGAAGGAAATCACATGAAACCTAAAGGGAGAGCTTTGAAACCAAGGTTGGTGGGTTCACGAGGACAAAGATGAAGCAATATGGCATCAGGGAATCCACAATGGTCAAACAACAAAATACCAAAATTCCTATAAAGACTTGCAGACCACGTGTTTCATAGAAATAACAAACAATTTATATATGATAAATTAATTACCTCTTGATGTGTAGAATTAATACTTCAAAGCAATAGTAACCCTGTTCTTAAGAAATCCACGTGAACACTCCCACCAAATTCCTTCTATTTAAATATTAGTTTGTTAGAGCCTGACCTCTGCAACAATTTCAGAATTTTTACGTATTATAAGTGGGATTGAGCTTTTTCTTTTTATTTTTCTTTTCTTTCTCTTTATATTTTGTTTGTTCAGATCTCACTATTGGATTTGTCTATTTTTATTTGTGTAAGACCTAGTCTTTTATGCAAAGAACGAGATCAAGTTATGACGCGTACTTACTCTCACTTGACCCTAAAATTGATAGTACTTTCAACAACGCATGCTAGAGGAAACCATTGTAGAGATAACCAACAACGATGAAGCGAGACTGCTTAAGAACTTCATTACCCAAACCATGGTTAGTGTGCATTTTAGCATCTTATCCCTTCACATAGAAGGCAACAACTTTGAATTGAACTTTGGGCTCATGAGCATGGTGATGAAGATGTCATTCTATAGGCTACTCACAGAGGATCCAAACCTTTATTTGGTTGCATTCTTAGAATGTTGTAGCATTATTAAGATGAACGGCATCACTCAGGATCAGATCCACCTTAAGTTGTTCTCATTCTCATTAGTGGATAAAGTTAAGTTATGGCTGATCTCATTGCCCGAAGACTTTATCACTACTTAGGATCAACTATCTTTGGTATTCTTGAATAACTTTTTTCCACACAACAAGACCACCACCCTCAAAGCCAAATTATCAACTTTGTTTAGAAGGATGGTGAGTCACTTTATGAGGCTTGGCAGAGATATCTAGACATGTTAAGAAAGTGGCATCATCATGGTTTACTAAAATGGATGATAGTTTCTACTATTTATAATGCTTTGGACAATGCAACTTGTGCTACTCTTGATAAAGGTGCAAGTGGAGAATTTACTACTAAGTCGGTGGATGAGAGCCATAACCTGATTAAAAGTATAACAACTAGCCATAAAAGTTGGGTCCAAAATCGAGGGCAGAGTGGTAGGACCCCAAGTAAGCATGAAATCTATGTTTTTAATTTTCTGGTTACGAAGGTTGATGCTTTGGCATCAAAGTTTAATAATATGAATCTTACTCATGAAACAGTTTTTGGTAATACAGGTGACATAGCGACAACCTATAAAATGGTTTAGATGAGGCAAGATTAGCCTAGCATGAAGTAGGTGCATGACACCTATAATTTCTATGATTATCCTAAGCAAGGAAACTTATACTCATAAACTTATAACTTAAGGTGGAGAAGTCATCCTAGTTTTTCTTACCAGAATAATCAACCAGAATGTGGGTTAAGTGGTAGTGGCAATAAAAATATTAGACCACCTAGGTTTCCTTAAGGCAAGCATAAGCTTGAGCTCGACAAAATAAAAGAGACAATTAGACATTTTTATTGCTTCTCAAGGAAAGACTAATAAAAAGCTGAGGGCATATGTACAGATAACTATTAGTAGTGTATTAGATTTACAAGGGAAGGATGACTTGGTCATCACTTATAACAAGATAATCAAAACACAAGTATCCCAACAAGTTTCTGCCATAGCTTAGTTGATGAAAAATCAAGGGAATTTCCCTGGGCAACTTAAGCCCAATCCTAGAGCCCATTGTATATTGTCTCACTAAGGAGTGGCAAGTAAGGATGGTAAAATAATCTACACCTGCAGATATAACTACAGCGGATACCCACATATTCTCGAAATGGGCAGGTATGAGTATTGTACTACCTGTCTCGCAGGTACCCGCATAAGTATTTATACCTATTTTATATTAAATATATTTAAATATGAAGACATTTTATTATTTTATAATGAGATAAAAGAAATGTAATATTGCTCAATGATAATATTTTTAATGTAAAAAATTGTAATTATATTATATAATATTAATTTATATCATATTATAAGGAGATAATATTATATTTAGATATAATCTTTATTATTGTTGTTGTTTTCTTTTAAGGTTAAAAATAAATAAATACCCACAGGTCCCCGTTCTCCTACACATGGATACATGTACCCACTCTTATACTTGTGGGCATAGGTACAAGTATCATACTACCTATACCCACCCTGCCCTATTGACATCCCTAGTGGGAAGAAGCTTGAAATTCTGTTGAGTGATATGAATAAGAAAAAGAAGCCCATTGGACCTGTGCTGGATGTTCCTGAACATATTGTTAAAGTAGAAGAGCCTAAGTCTGACAAAGCTTAAGAACCTCATGTAGTCCCTTATGTCCCTTATTCTTAAAGGCTTGAAAAAGGTATAGAGGAGAAGAAAATCCAATTTGAGAAGTTCATGGCGGTTCTAGGGAAGTTACACATCACAGTCCCCTTTTTAGAGGCCATGCAGCAAATGCCTAAATGCATTTGATTTCTAAAGGAAATCCTCACTAACAATAGGAAGCTAGATGAAGGTGTAATAGTGGCTCTTACTATGTAATACAGTGTGTTGGCCCTTACCAAGCTTCCACTTAAGTTTAAAGACCTATATAAGTTTTATGTTCCTTGTTCTATTAGAAAATTACAATTAGATAGTTTTTTATGTGATCTGGGGGCTATCATTAAACCTAATATCCCTAGAAATTAATGAGGAGTTAGGAATGGGTGATCCTAAACCCATATAATGATTCAGGAATTAGTAGACAGTTTTGTTAAGCTTCCATTAGGTATATTAGAGGATATTCTTCTGAGGGTGGTAAATATTTCTTTCTAGTTGATTTTGTGATTATGGACATAAAGGTAAGCCCTCACACCCATGTTATCCTAGGTAAGTCATTCTTAGCCACTGTAGGCATGGTGAATGATGTTAAGAATGGAAGACTAAAATTTTTTGTAGGAAAAAATGAAATTGAATTTAAGTTGCATGACACTGACAAACCTTTAGAGTAAGAATAACTTGTGTGTTAAGTTTATGTAGGTTGACCCCATGGAAATTCATGGGGAGGAGAAAAAGGATAAGCTTAAGCTAGGTACCTCAAGAAAGATCAAAAAGGATAAGAGAAGATTCAGTTGGCTTCCCCTACATTTTATAAGAGAAAGAATGCCTTAGAGAAAACTTAAGAAAGGAGAGTTACAAGGAACTTCTTCCCAAGGTGAATGTTGAAGACCCTTTGTAGTAATATGCTGAGTTGACACTCAAGGATTGCCAATATAGAACCTTAGCAGTGATGGTAAAGGGTAATGTATTGCTAGGCCCATGTAAGGTAAGAAAGTCTCTCCTAAATTACAATGTTGTATTGATTTGGCATGAAGAAGGTGCGTAAGTTAAGACTTTTTAAAAAGTATAATAGTAACTGCAATGTCTGTAATGCATGGAGTAGCTTGACTACACTCTCAACCGGTATTGAATCTCATTTTTATTCTGATATTACATCAATCCAGTAGGAAATCCATTATTATAAAACGCTACTCAGTGGGAGCGCAATGTCTTCAACCTCGGTGTCTGGGGTTCTCTTTGCTCTTGTTCTAGAACATGTGGTGGTAGTACCTGTAAAGATTCTCCAAAGCTTAAGTCAGTATAGTTTAACAATACCAAAGTATTAAGAGTAATAAATGACTTACCTTAATAATCATAAATGATGGTACTTATGGCCTTTGTGGAGGTCCAACTCATGATTTGATGTGTGTTAGGTAACAACGTTGTTTATGCATCCAAGTTGTAGCCTGTGTTCAGAGGTTCTAACTTGCTTGCAGGCTTTTGGTTGGTATCCATACAATTATCATATTGGTCATACTAAAATCTGATTTATGTAAATTTGTTGGATCCGTGCCTTTTGTTTTAAACTTTAGGATGTTTGTCATCTCTTGGTTTGAACGGGGTCGATACTGGATCAGTAATAATGCTAGCACTTGATATAAAATACATCAGGCTTTGACATTAAAATAGCGTTAGTTGGGAGGCAACCTGATGTTTATGTGATTTTTGAATTAGTAAAGTCCTAGAATAGAGTCCATTGATTGAGCTTTGATTTAAGTCTTGCATTTTCCATCCTTTTTATTTGTGTGTTAGTATGAAGGAAACATGAAAAAGTGAAGCCAAAGATGCATAATTGAGTTTGGAGTAAGGAACAATGCCCTAGGGTGAAATAAACTTAGTCAAATCAATGAAATTAAGCATGAAAGCACGCCCACGGCCTAGGTGTGAGAATTCCCATAGCCACAGGTTCGAACAAGGGCATTAGCAATACGTTACACCCAGGTCGTGGCAGGGAGCATAAAACTGTAGAAATCTAATAGAGTGGTCCACAACTAGGTCATGGAAATTTCCATGGTTGTGGACTAGGTACCAACATGCCACACCCAATTTAGAGCCCCACAGCCAGCCTGTGTGAGTGCATTTAAGATCGTATGGACCCCCAAAAACCATTTTAAACCTCTTCTTCCTTTTTCCCCTCGTTCTCACTCTGCCCTTTCATCTCCTTGAACCTTTTTCCTAAATCCCTAAACACTACCCCAAATCCATAACCTTAGAAATCAAAACATTACCATTAAACACACGTTCTCAACACTTTCCTATAATTTTTCATCTCCCTTCAACCAACACCCATACCTTTCAAAAAATCACCCAAAACTCAATTCCTCTATAAACCAAACGTTAAAACCCTAAACATTTCCTTTAAACATATATTTATTGTTCAATGGCTTTAAGGAAGAAATAAAAGGTCACTGGAGCTTCCTAATCTTTTCAGAGAGCATTGTCATGGCCAAAAGGTAACCCCCTAACCCTCATGGTATATTCTATTATGATGAAACTCGTAAGCTCTTCTATGAAATACTTTCTTGTAAGAAATAAATCCCCTGGACATTTTGATCTTGATTACTTAGGGCTTTTAGATGATGTTAACCAGTTTCTTAGGAGGATGGGTGGACTAAATTGTAACCTTGAGGGAGCACACTTATGAAAGGTTCATCCTAGAATTTTTAAGCTCTTATTTTGTTAGGTGGGGAAGTGGAGATAAGAAATGGGAGGTTTGCTTTAGGTTGAACAATGAGGATCACATGATGCCTCAATCTAAATTCTATGCCATTTTCAGTTTCCTTGTTAGTGGAGCCATTATTGTTCCACCTAGAAATTTTAAGGGAATAACCTGGGAGGATTCCTATGATCTTTCAACTTCAAAAGCCTCCTTATGTTCCACCCCATTTTAAAATATGTGCTTAGGTTGATAGCACACACTATCTTTAGTAAGAGTGATAGTGGTGGTGCAGTGTGCAACTCTAAAGATTTTTTTCCCATTATATATTGGAGAAAAAAGATGTTAATTCTAGGTATTTTATGATTAATTGAAACCAATATCAATATTAAATATTTTCTCGTTAAAGTGGACCATTAGAACATGTCATACAAATATATATATATATATATATATATATATATATATATATATATATATATATATATATATTCTCAACTACTATATATATATATATATATATATATATTCTCAACTACTATTATTTCGGGTCTCTGTAATTAATTCCAAAAATCATAAATTGTATCCCTCGCCTCTTAATATACATGTGTACATCCTCTCATCATATACTCGATTTTTTATTGGCTATTAACTCGTTCTTTGCTATTGTTTGGCACGTGTGCACGATAGCTAGCTAACCCTTTCCCTCCCTTAATGTCAATCCTAGTGTTGGTTCCACGTCATAGGCCTACTCCACATTCCATTTAGCCTTTGTCTTTTAATTTCTTCAGGGTTTTAAGTGGCCTAGCGGCAGTAAATTCGTTCCATGTTAGGTTCCAGTTATATTAGTCAAACCTTGATTTGACTAATTAAAAAAATTATAGTGAAATAAAGTTTTATTATCTCAAACAATATAAAATACTAATATTAACTTTAAAATTTTTTTATATTCAAATCCATTTCACCAATATCCCAAAGTTGCAGTTGGAACCTGAATGTATGGCCAATATCGCAGGATTCCTAGAATATTTCTAAAGTCTTATAATTGTATGAGGAAGTCATGATAAGAGAAAAGAATAAGATAAGAACCATATATAATTAATAGGCAAGGACAACCGTAAGCATACTGCGCGTCATTCATACTCCTAATTAATATGTTTATTATATCTTTAGAAATATAAACAAATTAAAAAAAACAATATAATTAATATACAATTTATCACACTCATCTTGAATTTTACATATAAATATAAACAAAGAAGTTTATTCAAACGGGTACATGAATACCTTAACCCATCAATACATAACTGTTTTCTTTACACAGATTTTAGACAAACAAGGGTTCATGTCATTGAATCTTGATATTAATGGAGACTATTGAAACAAGACCACAATGTTTTCTCCAAAGACAGGGCACATGCATGAGGCACGGAAGGAATGCCAACCCTAGCCACTAGACTATTCCATTCTGGTCATATTTGCCGAAGAAGCTGGTGGGATCGAGATTTTCGACATCCAAGACATAACTTGGGTTTTAAATGGAACTTTCATGACAAGTTCATGTTACTGCCAACTGTTTTGGATGTTACAGCTCATTATTACCTCAATATGGCGAAAGAAATAGTTATACAGAAATTAGATACGCACGAAAAATAATTTATTTTTAGGTTTAACTTAATTACCCTTTAGTTTCTCATATAGTTAAATGTTAATTTTGTTATAATTTTTAATTGTATGATTTTGATTCTTAAACTATTCAATTTATTAATATTTTTAGTTTATAAAGGTATATGTCAACAATATGTATAAAAGAGAAAAGAATAAGATAGAAATGTGTTAGCTCTTAAGAGAATAAGAAAATAAATTGCATTGATAAGATTACAATAATGCAAGCTTATATTGATAAGAGAGAAAGAGATAAGATAGATTTATCACAACTAACTTTAACACCCAGATCCAACTTTAACCTTCATTATAGAATTTTTCACTACATAGAATTTTGTTACACCACTAATACAAAATGTAGATATAAGCATAGTTAAAAGGTAACATAGTTAATAAAACACGCAATTGCATTTTTAAAATTTTTAGGAAAACAATATAAACACAGTTACATTGTAATCGTGGTTAAAATAAGATATAAGCATAGTTATTCAGGCAACCGTGTTTATATTGTTTAGGATTTAAGGTTTATTTATTTTGGTAAATATTTAAACACAGTTGAGGGGCAACTGTGGTTATATATGTTAGATACAAACACGGTTGAAAAGCAACCGTGGTTATATAGCTTATATTTAAACACGGTTATCATATAATCGTGTTTATATCTGTCAGATACAAACACGGTTATAAGGCAACCGTGGTTATAGAGTTTCCAGGACAAATATTTAAACACGGTTACTGTCTTCTATAAACACGATTATAGCTTTAACCGTGCTTATATATTTTAACTAGAGCCTTTTTGTTTTCGTACTTCGTTACGTCGTGCCTCATTGAAACGTCGTGCCTCATTGAAAGGACCTTTCTCTATAAGCTTTCTCCCCTCTGCCTCTCTAGTTTTCTCTTTACTTTCCCATTCCTTTGCCTTTTCCCATCAGGTTTGTCTTCATCTCAGGCGTCATTGTTGTTCCCATTGCTACTCCAACAAGTAAGTAAAGCTTCTCACTGTCCTGTTCTTGGCTCCCTATATTTCTTGTTGTCCTGCTCGTTGTTTTCATTTTTTGTAAGTGTCTGTCTAAGCTTTGTGTTTGTCTGTGTAAGATTTCATCTCTGTTTTCCCCTTGCGTTAGTTGTTCCCGTCATGCGCCGTTGAGGTTCTGTCTACGTTCTCATACATTACAACTGTGCCACCACGTCATTACGCTCCAACAAGTATGTAAAGCTTCTCATTGTCTTGTTTGACAATGTGTGCAATGTTTGGCAATGTTAAGATATGATATTCTATTTTTTTGTTATGCACCATTATCTACTATTGTTTCTAATTTTTCAAGAAGCAAAATGATAAGGTATCAGTTTCATGAGTTAAATATATCATTAATGCCACAACAATTGAAGCTACTAGGTCAGTGTTAAGTTAAAAATTTAAGCTTGCTGCTTGCCCCATCTATTTCAATTAATGAACCACAACAAATTTCCCATTGCTAAATTAGTCCAATGTCACGTGTCTTTCTTTTTTCATGTCTGAAACATAATTTTGATTAAGACACCATTCAATAGTTAGTGTTAATTTTATATGTTGTATTTCCTTGTTATATGGTTTTGCTTTGATTCTTTTTAAATAGTTATTGTTTTTTTCAAAATTAAGGGTACCTATATGATAATATAGATATATATAGTCATACAGGTGTATAATTAATTGTGTGTGTTCTCACTCAGATACACACTTTCATTCCATGTATGATGTATGGACTGCTACTGCTTTCCAAATAAAACCACCACATCATTCTTGTGTTTTGCATGCTACTTCATAATTTCTTCCTTCTATCTTTATCATAGTTTCTATAATATATTAAAAATGATCTATAAAATTTGATAAAAATCTATATAAATTTTAATAAATTTATATCAAACATAAGACAAAGGAGAGGGTCTCTATATCAATCTACATAAGACATATTAAAATCCTTCAGTCTAAAATAGAGTCAAGACATAATAGAATCTCCAAAGATACCATCATTTAGAACAACCCTTCTTTGGCTCTGCCTCAAAATGAAACCATGAATTGGATGTTGAAAGTAAGTAAGAGTTACTTCTTCTCTCCTATCATAACACTTCTTTCTGTCAAGTACCTCACAATCTATAAACATGAAACAATTAAATCTCCTAAACCATATCGCGATTTAATTACCGCAAGTAGTTTAAAATTTCTCTGCTTTACATGAGTGAACCGTAGTTTCCCGTTCGAGATTTGACACAAATGGAAATTAAATTAATTAATTTCATTGTTTGTGTTGAATCTCAAATTGTCCGTTTGGAAAATTTAGGATGAATAAATTTTTTATACGTCATTGTTATGTACAAGTTAACACTATTTTAAATTTTGATCAAGTTTCGGTTACTTGCATTTTGTATTGTTCTTTGGGTGCATATTTGATTGTGGTTGAATTTGATGTCACAAATTTCATTTCGTGTACTTAGAGACCAATGCGAAATGTTGTTGAAATTTTATCAAATTTTAAAAGAGTCCGTACTTGTACATAGTGATGAAGTATAGAAGAATGTGTTAGCCAAGGCCTCGATCTCAAGAGGGGGGTGAATTGAGTATTTCAAATTTTGGCGCGGAATCCCTTTGAAAACAGTTCTTAATACACAAATGATACAATGTAGAAGAGGTAATAATTAAGAAGCACATATCATACTAAAGCACTTTGAGGTGAAGAGACAATATCCAAGAGTTAATTATGATAAACAAGGTAAGTTATTAGTTTAAGCACTTAGTATGCAATAATTAACTCCAACACAATTTTAAATCAATTAATTCAAGGATTTAATTTAAGCAATTTTAACAAATTAATTTGGTATAAATATTTTATCAAGAAATTTAAATTCACAATAATAAAGGAGTTTAGGGAAAAGAGAATTTGCAAACCGATATAACGAGTTCCACCACCCCGGTGTACGTCTCGCCTTCAAGCAACCCACTTGAAGGATTCCACTATTGAGAATTTGAGATTACAAGCTTTGAGCAATTACAGCTTCCTAGTGTCCCACACTCAAGAACCCACTCCTCACAAGCAAAGGGCAACCCACCCAATCTCACAATCTCTCAATAACCAAGGTTGAAACCCAACCTTAAAACTCTCATAATTTTGGTGATAGTGTTTACAAGAATAACTCTCAATAGAGTAGATACATAAATTTAAGCTCTCACAAAATAATAACTCTCACAGAGAGGATATGTAAATTTAAGAGCACTCAAATATTTTTCTCTCTAAAAACTCTCAAGGAGAACATGCAAAATTAAGGAAACGGGGAGTAATGCAACGAAAGAGAAGAGAAAGGAGTAGTCAGAGGAAATGCTTCTCTGCTTGAATTGGTGTTTTGTGTTGCTTCTCTTCGTTCTCTATTTATAGTCAATTCCTTCAGATGCTTTGCATTAAAGAAATCTCCCACTAATCCTTAATCCATGCAATGGAAGACTTAATTCCATGTTTCATGTAATGGATTCTTTATTTGTCTATCAATTCCATGATTTAAGGCTTGCTTTTCGTAGTGCTTCCATGTTTCATGAGATGCTGTTTCTCTGATTCAAATTTCGATCTTCCAGTAACAATTTTTAACTAAATGAATGGATTCATTTTCACCATGAATGGATTCATTTAGTGCATTTTGATATTCAATAACATATGAATAGATTCATGATTGATT
Organism: Clitoria ternatea; assembly: GCA_037962975.1. Taxonomy (NCBI): domain Eukaryota; kingdom Viridiplantae; phylum Streptophyta; class Magnoliopsida; order Fabales; family Fabaceae; genus Clitoria; species Clitoria ternatea. The sequence continues at coordinate 6,563,851 of CM075674.1, forward strand.
TGAATAGATTCAGACCTTCAAAATTGATGATTTTAAGCTTCTGGGCACGCATGAATCGATTCATGTGCATGTGAATCGATTCAGCCCTTTCAAAATCACATCCTGGGCCAAATTAATTCGTATGAATCGATTTAGAAGGGGATGAATCGATTCATCCTCCCGATTCTCCACTTTTCACATACTTTTTCACCCTTTTTGAGATGCTTTGGCATATACCTTGGTTCCTTTGATCCTTGGGCACTTTGATGATCATTTTTCACTTGTTTTAAACCTTTTTAAATGCCTTAACATGTATCCTTGATGTTCATCAATCCTTATGCATTTAATTCTTGATTTCTTGACCCGTATGAGCTTGATCTTCATGATGATTTAATTCATGTCATAAGATTGCCATTTATCATTCACTTCTAATTGCTCATTAATTGCTTTGCACTTCATCCTTGTTCTTTGATCATGTCATCTTTTTGTCAACCATATTTTCCCTTTGTGGTTCATCAAATACCGTATCATTCATCAAACACATTTGTTCCTTGTTCATGTGCATTCTTCCTATTTGTTTGCTCTGTCTTTGTTAACATGCTTGTCATTATCAAAACCTTATCCAATTACAGAATGTTCATCCTAAATGGGTAGGAGGACATATTGACTACCGTCATCGGAATACCAAAGCACCCTGGAAGAGTGCGTGCTATTGGTTAAGGTCATAGTAAGTTTAACACTATTTCTTTTCATTTTATTTTCTATTAAGCTATTAGTTTCTAATCATTCACATTTTGTAGGCCTCCGGAGATTTTACGGTGCTCTCGCCCTAACGCCATTCGTGGAAGAGTTGGTGGAGTAGAGGGTTGAGTCTAGGGTAGTTGTCGTCGAGGCAGAGTATCGGGCAAAGATCAAGAAGCTACAGCAGGAGATGGCAAGGTTCTAAGAGGAGATGAAGGCCTCACTCAACCATCAGTAGGAGTACTACACCTGCAGTAGACCCACAGGTTGGATTAGTTGTAGTATTATACATCATTTTATTTCATTAGTTATAATTTGGTTTCATTAATTATTGAATAACTTATGTTTGTTGTGTAAATATACAGGTTAGGCGGGTCAGCATAAAGGGGTCTTGTGCTACACCTGACGTTGACGACGACGGGGTCGAAGTTGGGGATACCCATCAATGTGACTTGTTCATTGATGGGTCAAAGGATCCTGTTGCCACTGGTATAGTGTACAACTTAGGCCCTTTGGTTCACCATCAGTCATTGTTTGATGGTATGTCAAGGGTCTCTATTATCGAGATCATTAAGGAGGATGTCATTGTGCCAATGGCAACTACGGAGGTGCAAACCATCAACCAAGCGCTGGGACACTTCCTCATATGGCCCAACAGACTCCTGTTAGTTGTTGTTCCCCAGGTATGCTCCCAAAATGAACATCAATTATATTATAAGTTTACGGTTCGTATCATAGCACATTCAGTTTAATGTTTTAACTGTTCAGTAGGAAGCAGGCCTAGCATCGAGGAAGCCAAAGCTCGTCATTGATCCAATCCAAATGTTATGGACTGTCGGGGCTGAGCTAGGTGATGACGTCGTCGTAGTCCCATGGCAGCCAGATATGTTCGGCCACCCAAGTCCACTACCGCTTTATATCACACGGAGGCGGACGATGCTGAACATCTCCGTCATTTAGTTTTGGGAGATATAAGTATATTGTTCCATATTTAATTATTTTATTTAACATGTTATTTGTCACTAACCGTGTGTAATTTTTTTTAGGTTTCTACATAAACTTTGTCTAGAGTTAGGTGTCCAAGGAACTTATGGTTTCTTAGAGCCCTCTTTCATACAAAGGAGCGGGAACAACAGGGATAAGACCCAGACATACATCCAAAATTAGATGTATGAGTCTAGAAAAACTGTATATTTAGCCTTGTATCATAGAGAGTAAGGCATAACTCAAGAACCCAAGTTGTATATTTAATGTGCATCTTGTAAACTGTACATTAAATAGCTCCTACTCATATCATGAATCCAAGCTCACCTCCTACATCATCATATATACAAGATCACTTCCATGGGACAACAAGACATAACTCAACTATCAACATCATTACACAACTATATATACATCCAATAAGGCTACGACTAGTTATATATATATATATATATATATATATGTACACACACACAAAATTCTGGCCAAGGCATTACCAAGGTAAATACTACAAAACCCATACACAGTTATTTACAGCTTCACAGTGCAGCTAGCACCATCAATACCTCTGGTGCATCACCATTCTTTGCCTTTTGTGAAGTTCATTGTTTCATCAAAATGGTAGAAGAGGGAAAATTTATATGTTAAATTATAGATTTCTCATCATCATAATCATAATCAATGAATCATACATCATCATTTAACATTATCAACATCAATCACGGTTGGTCACATTGATCAATCATCATCAACTATATTGCAGCTCACCTAGTTCAATGCTACTATACTAATGCATATGCATGCGGATCCGACTCTACTAACGGGATATACTACAGTATTAGACGATTCAACATACAGTATATTTTTACCGGTACCAAACCGCCACCCATTTGCAACACCGTCTCTCATCAATGATTGTGGCATCTCAACTCATTTAGTGTTGCGAGCTGGCCCTAAAATCTCATTCTAGAGCTACTATGGTTCCATAAGGAACCATCACAGGGTCTATGCCTTTTCACCAGGCCGCCCTCCCATTTGGGACTCCTCATAGGACCCCTGCATCCCATGAGCAATGTTTATGCAAATGCTATGTTCAGACAACCTCGACTACTTAATATCACTTTTTGATTACCATCATCAAGGGTTTCACAACATTGTTAACAACAACATAGCATATCCAACATGATTACCATCATCATATATCAATATCATCATAATCATTTCCACACCATTGACATCTTTTATCAATTAACAATCATTTCAACCACATCAACATCATTCTTATCAACAACATGCACATTTCATTATCATCAGCCACAATTCATCATCATTAATATCAATTATTCAACATCGACAACATACAAATTCATTATCAATCAATATGACCTATAAAAATCCATTCGTAATTCATATATTTAACATATATCACTTCTCTCCTACTTGGAATTAAGAACCTCACGTTTATGTTTTCCAACTTAGTTCCAGAATTCGACCTACACCAAAACAAATCGACCTTCGTCGATTAATCAACCATTTCCAAAATTCATTCAATTCATCCAAATTCCAACTACCCAAAAACCTAAAATACTCCTAGTTACCCCAATTTAATAGAAGGAGGAAAGTTCAAAAGTTTTAACTTATCGAACGTACACCGACAAGGGTTCCAGAAGTGATTCAAATCATCGACGATACCCAAACGCTTAGAATGGTTCCTATGAATATTAATCAAAGGAATTTGAGGTTGGAATCCAAGAATTTGAAGAAATATCCATTTGGGTTCATGAACTTTACCTTAGATTAAGGTAGAATTAGAAAAGGAAAGCTTGTAACTTAGCCCTCCTTGCTAATGGGAGAAAAAGATAAGGGAGCCTTGTTTCCTTGGCTTGTTTGGAATTGAGAAAGAAAGAAATGATAAAAGGTAGTGGTAGGGCATGGCTACAGTGGAGGAGAAAAGAACTTATTTTCTTTTCTTTTCTTTTTCTTTTCTTTTCTTTCTTTTTGTTGGTTAGGAGAACGGAAGGTAAATTAAATTTTAGGAATTAGGGCCATTTGATAATTTTACTGGTTTAATTAACTTTTGAACTTAATCGGATAATTTTAAGTTACCCTAAACTATCAAGATTAGATCACTATTTAACCTAACCTTATTTCAATCCTAATTAACTATTTAGTTATCAATAATTAACCATTAATTTTAAATTAACATGTTATAGTAGTTATAAAGTTTATACATTATAAAAGAGTTATAAAGTTTATAAAAGTGGTGTATTCCATAAAAAAAAGTGTAAAAGGAGGTGCAAAATAAATTACCGAGGCACGATTTGCTTTAACGATTTGTTATGTTTGAAAGAGGGAAAACAGATTAATACAAAAAAGAAAATAGGTTAAAGGAGATGAGACAAGAAAAGAAGCAACTTTAAAAAGCTCTCTTTATTTATTTTTTTAAGTGTGATTTTTCTTAATTATAAAGCTTTTAATTCCATCTCCTTTCCTCCATAATTAATCCTTCCCTTGGTGGTAAACAGAACATGATCCAAGAAAAATAAGGGTAAGGAAATCATCCATTCATTTAAGATGTCCAGAATGAATACCCGATTGAAAACCATATCTATATATATATAGAACCAAATTAAAGAAGCCTTATTTCAGTATCTTACAACAATTATAATATGCCATACAACAAATATTTTAACTTTAGGTGGTCCACGGCTGGAGCTTAGAAAGCAAAATGCTGGGATGAAGGCAACAGCTAGTAAGTTAGAAGCAATGGCATAACAGTTGCTTGACGCCTAAGCTATAGTATTTTTCTAACCTTCTTCACTGCACGGGCACGAGCTGTCAAACCAACAACTGCCATAGCCACCCCAACTGTAAATTGAAGATAGAAAGCTATTTAAATGTTCAAACACTTGCAACAGAAAATTGAATATCAAACAAATTTGTAGAGCATGCGTCAAGCTGTCAAGTTCTGGTGAGGTAGAAAAAATAAACACACCTAAAGCAAAAATAAGAGAGTGATGGAGAAGCTGGTGGTGTTGCTTCTTTTTCCTTGCAATCTCAGTTTCCGGAATGCTTAAATGAGGGTGTTCTGCAGCGTTAACAATTTTTTTATATACATAACTTGAATCTCCTAATTTCATACTTACGTGAATAGGCGCCTCTATTCCCAACTCCTGAGTAACCTGTGCATATAGATAAAGAGATGATAAAATACCGAACACAAGAATAGCTATGACATTATTATACTCAACAAAAAAAAAAAAGGCTGTGGCATTATAGAAAATCATCCTGTATGCAACGATATGGTACTCATAAGCTGAAAAACACATTACCTTAACTGAATCTAGTACTGCCCTTGGGAATGGAGTTAAATCATCCTTAGCAGAAATGAGAAGGCAAGGAACTCTATAACCAGTTCGTTCTCCTTGTCTAACAACCTTATCAAGCAATTCTGTGGATTTATTCCATGAATATTCATCTGAGCTGGAAAACAGGAAAAGAAAGATCCTAACTAGTTATACAGGAATAAAATGCAGAAAATAATTTATAGGACTTGAGCATATGAGGAGAGCGCAATTCAAAAGACTAATCCATTATATGGGAGTATCAAGGCTTATATACCATATTGAACTTCATTAGTTATTCAATATGAGACTCTTATCATTACTACCTTTTTAAGGGCTGATGTCCATGCGGCTTTCACTCTATCAACACTAACCTAATGGTAGCCCTTTCTTCTTTGGTGGCATCACTCACCTATCAGTATAGAATACTTGCACATCTTAAGCCAACCTATAGGTAGCCTTTTCCATGGACACGTTTCTCAATGAAATCACTAATTGATAGAACTTAAACACATGAAGAAATCACAACTCAAAAAACTAATCCATTAGGTGAGAAAGCCTCAAGACTTAAGTATCACATTGAGTTTCCTTAGATACTCAATGTGAAACTCCTATCAATAATTATACTACAAATACATTTAGCCATCCTACTTTGATTGGGGAAATTTATTCCATCCTTGGACCCAACTCTATGGCCACATAGTTGAGCCACAAATGTGGAAAAATATGATACAATTGAATGTTGGTTGATACTAATACTATTTACAGGGAAATAATACCCCCCCCCCCCCCAAAAAAAAGTCTCGTGCAGTACCAGAGAAGATAGCCTCACCCCGAAAGCAGTCAATGGATAAAGCAATGTATACAATTTACCTTTCCCCCAAGTTCCCCGAAAGAAAAATCCATTAACTGTGGAACTTTGGCTCTGGCATAGAGCCCTGTCAAGCTAGGATAAATCCCTATATAATGTCTGTAAAGAAATTCAATTGCATCATATTTTTCCAGAAAACAATGAACCATAAAAATGCAAGCCAAATTAACTCCATATTGATTTTAGTGCATTTAAAATTATTTGTAGGTCAGAAATTAAACGTTTCTGGATCTTAAGTCTTTTAATGCAGCAAATTTTATCCGCAACATAATTAACCAGCTCTTAAGGAAACATAGCATGCAAGATAGGCAGCTTATGTGATCATTGACAGTTCTAGAAGATCTTATTTCAGTCAAGTTTTCACACAAAACAAAAATGCTAGTTAAAGTGAATCAATAATGCTAAAACAGCAGGTTTACAACTAAACTGTAGCAAAACATTACCACTTAAAATCATCTTGCACCGCACCTGTCATACACAAAAGCAGCTACATCACATGAAGCCAAACAATCCTGATTTGACAAAAATTCTGCAAATCCATCCTCTGGTATCTCGCGCAATACGAGAATTTTCCTAGATACCTATATGGTAAACATTAGGATAATCAGTATATAGAATGCATCTTGCACCCATATAACTTCAACCACAACATCTGTGAGATGTTCTATGATAATTAACAATGTGATATATTATAATGGTTAATGAGATAAAACATGACAGAAAGACAATACTGTTTTTCAAGATCACTAAACAAAACATGAAAGGAAGACAATACTGCTTTCAAAGATCACTAAAATGGTCATCATGTTTACTCATCATACATAATACTCACCATCACACCTTTACATTCAACAACATTTGCTGCATACTGCTCAACCGTTGTTGGAGTATAATTATTTGAAAAAGGCCTATGAAAAATGACATGGTTAATTGTTGCTTCGAGGAAGACAGCAATAAACAGTATGAGTGTATTAAATTTCACGTGTAGATATAGATTCGAAAAATAAGGAAGCGACATATAGTCATATACTTGAACATATCAACTATGATGATTGGTTCAGAAGCAGACCTTCCCAATAATGAATACAACAAAGCAGATTTCCCAGCATGTCTAGAACCAAAAACATAGCATTGGAACACATTTCTTTCTGTTGTCTGCTTCTTGCGATCTACTGATTTTCTACGAGTGACACGAAGTGCTGCAGCAGGATTACCTTTGTATCCAATGTAAATCAAATTAGCCAAGCTATGGGGTGGATCAACCAATGTCATAAGAGCCCACTGCACCATACAATTTAAAAGATTATCATTAAAAAAACTCAATTTCCAACTAATGTGAAGAACTGTAAGCAATTTTCCTGAAATATAAATATAAATGCCATAGATGAAGTAATGTGCCATAGATGTATGTGTGTGTGTGAGAGAGAGTGAGACAGAGAGAGATAGAGAGAGAGAAAGAGATTAGGGTAAAAGAAGGAATATGAAGCCCAATACTAGTTATCCAGATGATTAGAAAATTGAAGTTCTCTAATAAATGACAGTAACCAAGAACTAGCATCCTTCAATGCATCTTTCCATGCATTTAAATGAGTGTAATATAAAAATAGAAAATTTAAATCTTCACTGATAATGATAGGCATGTCAATTAGAAAAATTTATGAGAAGATGTCATTGTGTCTGTCCTGTTTCTGATTATAAAATCTATTGTGAAAATTTCTCCCGAAAATAGTTTAACTACAACTTAGGACCGATCCTCAAGTCTGTTAACTATACTAGCAAGAATAAAGTCATTTTAGATCATAGAGGCATGGACATAATAGTAACACTTTGAATCAAGAAACACAAAAATCTATTCTGAGATTTATCCAATAGAAGCAGGTTGAACTTTAAAGAATAAAAGAAAGTAATAAAATAAGCACCTGAGACAGAAATCCATTCCGAGAGATATAACCCCTATCAGTTTTCTCTGCTCCATCCTTATATGGAGCATTGTTCCACGGGCTAGAATCAAAAACAGTAACTTCAGGTAGAAAAACCGAGAGACTGTTATAGATATATTTCATTATGTGTATGATGATGTATTACTATTTAGGGAGGGAGGGAGGGGGGGGGGGGAAGAGGAAGCACAAAAAATTGTGAAGAACATATTACTCTTGAATGAAGATATCAATCATAAAGTAAGCATACTTGCATCAGCCTATCTGATAGTGTCGTATTCAATACTCTCAGACACCTAACTAATACTTATCCATTAAATATTTAAGCTCTTAAAAAGGTTGTAAATTCTAATGTAACTAGATATGAGACATAGAAGCATCTACAAGATAGAGACATAAGAACATTATCTCTTATTGAACTAAAAATGAAAGTTGTCATCTTTATAGATGATGCATAAAAATAAAATGGCATTAATATTATTTATTTATTCCTATTTGTAAGAAATAAGTAGATAAGTAGATAATTATGAGGACAATCGTTTACAGCTTTGTTTTTGTTTGTTATGTCCAAAAATCATGTTCTTAATTTGGATTTGTAGGATTGCAACTTAAAATACATTGTTTATTTGTTCTATGAAATTCTATGCATATGTAGATACGTATCCACAAGTATCATGCCCTATATATTTTAAGAATAGCTTTTATCGCGGTATCAGATACGTATCATATCCGATACACGTATCGTATTTTAAGTAACAAAGTTTATTTTCAAAAGCACACATCAAATATACAATAAAACATACTACCTTCGTCCCTTATTATAAGAACCTCTTAACTAAATCCCAGTTTTTAAGAAAAGTTAGTTAATGTAGTTAAAGTCATTTAATTTGCCTACAAATTATACTAGTTTTCCAAAAATACCCTCTTACTTTTATTGGTACTCACAAATCTTACTCTCTTTCTACTTAATTAATGCTTATTTCATTAATGACTAATAAGGGTATTTTGATGAAAAAATAATTAATGCTATTGACTTTTTAATGAGGTTCTTATATTAAGGATCAAAGAAATATCTCAAAAGGTTCTTATAATAAGGGACGGAGGTAGTAGTTCATAGGAAACATCATAATTCAATAAGTACATTAAACAAATGGAAAAAGCTAACATAAAAGACCCGTGGATAATATCCAACTTAAGCACAAATCGCAACTTGAATTAGGAATTATGATAGCCTATGATATTATTCTTAATGCAATAGGATAATTAGATGCTAATCATTGAGAAACTAGAACAAAAAATTATTTTAATGCTGCAGATATAGACTAAAGTCCTAGGATAAATGATCATGTGAACACTCAATTCATGTTAAACACAAATATCTAGAGTTGCTACTCATCCTAAATTTTTGAATGATGTTTCCACTACACTTCATTGCAGCTTGCACTTGTCATCCTAACTAAGATTTCTATTGGTCTTGACAACTTAAAGCTTTGGATTTCTCCCTAATCAGATAACATAAATGAATAATACAAGTAACTTCACCGGTTATGAAATAGTTCAGTGTTATACATAAATCATCCCGTCTCAATTTCCCAAAATGAAAAACAACAAAGTATCTAGTAGATATTGTTAGATTTATGTAAAGAAAGTAACTGTGTATAATAGGATTAATTAGAATGATTCTATATTTATGTTTGTCTTAATTAAGGTAATTGTATATTCTATAATTATGTATGATTATCTATAAATTCAATAGCTCCATTGTGGTCTAAATAAATAGAATTCATAACATATTCTCTTGTTTTCCTCTCTCACAACATGGAATGTAGAGCCTAATGAGAGGCATTCCTTTTCCATGACTCTTCAGTGAGCCCACTGCTCATTGTAATTTATTATTTCTCAAAACCCTACTCTTTCAGGTTTTGAACCCCTCCGACCAATTCTCCTCCAGTCAGTTTTGGCTATTCCCGCCGCTGGTCTTTTCCGACCAGCAACCACACCATCAAAAGGGTGGAACCTAACCGGTCCAGTCCCTGTTGGAGCTCCCACACAACGCGCCACCTCTTTCTAGCATGATTTTTTCAACGCACTGTCCCTTCCAACAGGAAGTCCGGAGGCCAATTCAGATGCTGTTGCCAGGGGTTTGCTCTCCCTCTACCCGGATTTGTCCTCAGTTTGATGTTTCGAAACGTATTCATACCTGTTTTTGCCCTTTTCATGCTGTTGGGTATTTTCTCTCTCTTCTCACGGATCCATGGTTGCCAATGACTCTCCAGGCCTAATACTTAGAATTTTACCAACCATGTCACTACCTTGCTCTCTTCCGAGCAATTGGATGGTAAGAACTACTCCTCTTGGGATTCTATTATTGAATTTTGACTTGTTGGGAAAGGTTATGAGACATGTCTCACCCAAGCAGAAGACAATTCCCTGCTGGTGAAGCTAGACAATTTCCGATGGGGTGGACAAATATATAAAATATTTCTAATGAAGTAATTAACTTCAAAGTAAATTTAATTATATTTTTTTGTCCTACAAAGATAAAGGTGTGATTCTAGTTCTTGAAAAATTAATTAATTGTATTCATAAAAATTATAAAAGAGAAGAATTTGAGAATTTTAAAGTAAGAAAACAAAAAAAATTAATTAATTTTGTTCGTGAAAATTAAAAAGAAACAAATAAGAGGATTTCAGAAAAATAAGAAAAACAAATGCAAAAAACTATATACTACAAAAAAATATAGAATGAAATTGATATAAGTATATATGTTTAGCGACCAATTCATCCTTCAAAGTGCCTTGCATACTCACAAAACCTACAAAGCCATTTGGACACAAGCAAGCAATGCTTTATCAACACTACTCGCCAACTCTACCACGTTTGTGAAGATCTCATAACCACCCTTAATTCCTGTCAGACTAAGGACTCTTTGTCAACTTAAGCTCGAGTCTTCTTTGTGAATTCAATGAATTACTTCCTCCTATTTCAGTCTTGCAGCAGAGCTTGTGCATCACTAGAAGTTCTTCATGTCCCTGACCTTGTATGGTTTGCCTGAAGATTGTTCCTTTGTTCATGATCAGATCCTGGATTGTCCCACAAAAGCTACCATGGACAATACATGGGCGACTCTCCTTTATGTTTCGCCTATATTTGTCTTTGAAATTTTTCCTCCCTCTGTTCCTGTTTATTCTTTTGCTTTGCTTTCTCGTAACAACAAACCTCCACATAAAAGGGGCAAGGGACGTGCTTGGTATAACCATTGTCAGGGGCCGGGATATACAATTGATAAGTTTTAGCTCTACATGGTCGACCTCCTCGTACCACTCAAGTTGCTTTTGTACCGCCTCTCTGGCTTTTGCTTCTTCATTACTTCCGGATCTAACTCCATCACCTTCTTGCGATGACTTCTTGAAGTGGTATGAAGACCGTCAGGCTTAAGGTTCCACTACTTCTAATGCACACACTAGTAATTATTTTGCTAGCATCTCTCATTCTTTAGGCCCTTAGGTCCTTAACTTTTGAGCCACAGATCATATCACTAGTAATAAATTGCTTATTTCTTCTCTTTCTACTTTTGGTTATTTGCCTTTTGTCATTATGGCTAATGGTTCTTAAACACAATCCTGGGGTACTGATATTGTTTATCCTCTTCCTGCTCTTTATATTCATAATGTCCTTTATGTCCCTAGTGTTCCCTTTATTTTATTATCCATCAGTTAGCTTACACAATATCTTGATTATGCAATTTTCTTACTAAAGATTTTGTTTCTTTGTAGAACCGAAGAACGGGGAGGACAATTGGCATCGGATGTGAGTGTCATGGTCTCTATCAACTCAACAAGCCCTTTCTTGTGTGGATCAAGAACAGTGTCTCCACTTCTTGTTCATGTTCAGTTAGGACATTTGGGTCTTGATGTCTTAAGGCAATTAGTTTCTAGTCTTTCTAAGTTAGAGTCTTTGTCTTATGAGTCATGTCAATTAGGAAAGCATATTTGTACCACTTTTTCTAGTCGTAGTATTAGTCGAGTTTCGTCCTGTTTTGCTTTAGTTCAATCAGAAGTTTGGGGTTCGAGATTGAATCTTTTGCTCTTAGCTTTCTGAGATTGAATCTTCTATGAGCTTTCTGAGATTGAATCTTTGCTTCTTTTTCAAGAAGCTAGAATTGAAAAGAATTGTGCAACTCTTGTTCAAGAGAAGGAAATCGAGAGACAATTGGATGAATATCTGTGTGTTTGAATACACAGCGGGAGTAGCATATTTATAATAAAGCAGTAGTAAATACAAGTTCATAATACAAATCGTATACAATCAATCTAATCAATTCTAATATATTTACAATATTCTAACACTCCCCCTTAAGCTGGAGCATATAAATCATATGCACCAAGCTTGTCACATAAGTATTTAATACGAGGACCCTAAGAGACTTTGTGAGAACATCTGCCAATTGATTATTGGAATTTACATATTTCGTAACAATGTCCCCTGATACAATCTTCTCTCTGATGAAGTTGCAGTCTACTTCAATGTATTTGGTCCTTTCATGAAACACTGGATTAGAAGAAATGTGCAATGCAGCTTGATTGTCACAAATGAGTGTCATAAATGTAGTTTCCCCAAATTTTAGTTCTTCAAGCAAGTGTTTGAGCCATATGAGCTCACATGTAGCCAAAGTCATGGCTCGGTACTCCGCTTCTGCACTTGACCGAGCTACAACACTTTGCTTTTTACTCTTCCAAGAAACCAAATTGTCCCTAAGGAAGACACAATACCCCGTTGTAGACCTCCTATCAATAGGAGATCCTGCCCAGTCAGCATCTGAGTATCCAGTTATTCGAGTATGACCCTTTTCTTCATACAAGAGCCCTTTACCCGGTGTCCCTTTGTGTTGCAAGCTGTCAAGGGAATTCTCATCAACTTCATGCTTTTTCTTCTACTACTATATATACTACTCCATTACAACTATTGTATTGTGATCTCTAGGGACCTGGTTCTATTGTGTCCTCGTGTGGCCACTCCTATTATTTGTCCTCGTGTGGCTACTCCTATTATTTCCTTCACACCAAGGCTGAAACTCTTGCAGTCTTCAAGCAATTTCAACTACTAGTTGAAAGACCCGTTTGGCACCTCTATCAAAAAAGTGCAAACTGATGATGGTGATGAATTTAAGCCATTCACTAGGTACCTTGCTGCCTTGGGAATAAATCATAGAGTTACTTGCCTCCATGCCCATCATCAGAATGAAGTAGTGGAACTAAAGCATCAACACATAGTTGAAATAGGGCTTACTCTTCTTCCTCATGCAAGCTTACCTCTTCTTTATTAGTATCATGACTTTCACACTACTACCTACCTTATCAATCGTACCCCATCTTCTGCCATTAATTTCCAAATTCCCTTTGAAACACTCAACAAACAACACCCAAATTTTGTCTCTCTCAAGGTCTTTGGGTATGCTTATTATCCACACACTAGACCCTTTAATCATCACAAATTGGACTTTTGCACAACTAAGCAAAGTAGTCAATCCCGGATCGCGTTGCGACACGGCCGACCCTAAATTGGGATCGCGGCGTCGTGGAGCAAATCGCGGACGCTATTTGATACTATCACGGGGGAAACACACATAAACATGTATATATGCAGAATCACTTAAAAAATACAGAAATATAACTAAAAAAACACTCCAGATTCATGGTAGATAATTAAAATGCAATATTATCCAAATGAAACATTGTCAAGTGATCCAGAACATTAAAACATAACAAGAAAAGAAACATAATAAACTATGACATGAGGTAGTGGTAGTAGGTGGTTGGAGGTTGTTTGGAGGTGGCAGCAGGTGGTTGGAGGCTGTCTGGAGGTGGCAGCAGCTGGTCGGGGGCTATTTGGAGGTGGCAGCAGGTGGTTGGAGGCTGTTTGGAGTTGGCAGTAGCTGGTTGGGAGCTATTGGAGGTGGCAGCAAGTGGTTGGGGGTGGTAGCAAAGCAAGCGGTCAGAGACTTCGGGGTGGCAGTTTCAAGCTCGCCGGAGCTACTAAAGGGTCACCGGAGGGATGTGCAGGGCCACCGGAGGCCAGAACAGCGTCGTCGGAGTTTTGAAAGGGGTCGTCAGGGAAGGTCGCCGGAGAGTTAGGCAGCAGTGGGTGTGGTTATTGGAGGGTGGGTGAGCAAAATAAGAGAGTGAAAGAGAACTTAGATGAAGAAGAAGAAGAGAATTTTGAGGAAGAGAAAGGTTATCAGAAAACCTAAATAAAAAAAGGAGGGAAGATGAGAACTTACCATTTTACCCTTAAAAAACATGCAAATCGACGTAGTTTTGGACAACACATGCATTACGGCTGCGTGAAGCCGCGATCCGCGATGCTGCAATCGCGAGCAATGCGTCGTGATTTGAAACTGTCTCTCAACACGGGCCGCGAAAGTGCCATCCCAAGAAGGAGCCGCTCCACGACGGCGCAACGCAATTGCAGCCACGACAGCCGTAATCGACTACTACGCAACTAAGTGCATATTTCTTGGCTATTCTACCAACCAACGTGGCTACAAATGCATGCTTCTAGACGGAAAGATTCTTATTTCAAAGGATGTCATCTTTGATAAACTGAAGTTTCCTATAGCTCACCTACCTCTTTTCCAATCCTCTCCACCATCACATAGTCTCTCTCTTGGAGTTATTCCTTCTCTCATTCCTGCTTCACCTCAACTTAGTTCCTCCTCCTCAATCCACATCACCCTCTTCTTAACCAACACCTATACATTTTTCTTTACCTAACTCTGGTTCACCTACATACTCCTCATTAACTAATTCAATATCCGCTAATAACTCAACTTTATCCCCTCACATCTCACCACTAACCCTCCTCTTCAACATCTATTGCTACCTCATCTACTCCTACACCTAGTCCAACACTGGCCCAACCTCCTCCATCCAGGTCTATTCACCCTATGAAGACCCACTCCAATCTGGAATTGTTATGCCTCGATTGCATCCAACCCTTTTTCTTGCTCTACTGAACCCACCACTTTGCTTCAAGCATTATCTTCTCCTCACTGACGTACTGCCATGGCTGAGGAATTTGGTGCTCTAATCAAGAACCAAACTTAGACCTTAGTTCCTTACTCTCTCATCGCAAAGCCATAGGTTGCAAATGGGTTTTTCAGGTTAAGGAGAACCCGAATGGCACTGTACAGAAGTACAAGGCATGCCTTGTTGTGAAAGGCTTCCATCCGCAACCCGGTTTTGACTATACCGAGACATTTTCTTCTACGTTCGCCCTATAACATTCGTGTAGTCCTCAGCATTACTCTTACTAGTGGCAAGGATGTACATCAAATTGATGTTAACAATGCCTTTCTCAACAGTCACCTAGTTGAAGAGGTGTATATGCAGCAGCCTCCAAGGTCCCAATATTGATAAACTCTCTACTCGGTGTCCTTGGTCCCAAAATTGATAAACTCTCTGCTTAGTGTCATAAGTGTGTTTTTGTCAGGTACCAACGATCTCAAAAAGAGTACAAGTGTTACTCCCCTACTCTTCGCAAGTATTTTATCTTTGTTGAAGTCACTTTCTTTAAAATTATTCCATTTTTAGGTTTGGAGCATCTTCATCTAACACTTCTCTTATGTCTTTCAGAGGAGACTCTATCTCCTCCAGACCATTCTCCTCCACTGTTGCAGGTTTATCAGCGTCATTCTCCTCCTGTACTATTGCCACCTACCACCAACACCATCATAGACTCACCTTCAGAGCCAACTCATCCGTCTCATCCTGCAATCTCGCTTCCTGAGTCTGATATTTCTATTGTTCTTCGATAAGATATACACTTTACTTGTAATCCTTCTCCTCATTTTACTTCTTTGAGTTATCATCGCATCTCTTCTTATTATTTGTCTTTCTTCTTTGTCCTCTGTTTCTATTCCTAAGAATGCAAGGGATGCCTTTGTCCATCCAAGATGGAAACAAGCTATGATGGATGAGATATATGCATTATAAAGCAGTGGGACTTGCGATCTCATTCCTCTACCACTAAGGAAGTCTGTTGTTGGTTGTCGATGGGTGTATATGGTGAAGGTTGACCCCAACAAAAAAGTTGACCGCCTCAAGGCTCCTGTCGTCGCCAATGGCTCAAGTGTTCGAGTTGAATTATGGAGACACTTTTTCTCCTGTTGCCAAAATGCCTTTTGCACAACTCTTCCTATCCATTGTTGTCATTCATTATTGGCCTTTTTATCGGTTATACATCAAGAATACCCTTTTACATGTTTATTTGCTTGAGGAAGTTTACATGGAGCAATCTTCTTGTTTTGTTGCTCTAGGGGAGTCTTCCAGACTTGTTTGTCTACTGCGAAAACCCAAGGCATGGTTCAGTCAATTCGGTACTGTGATTCAACAGTTTGGTATGACTAGAAGCGAGACTAATCATTTTGTCTTCTATTGCCACTCAACTACTAGTTGCATCTACCTAGTTGTGTATATTGACGACATTGCCATCAAGATAGTGATCCTCTTAGCATTGCACAGGTGAAGCAACATCTCTTCAAACACTTTTAGACGAAGGACCTTGGCAAACTCAAATATTTCTTGGGGATAAAAGTATCGCAGTCCAAAAGTGAGATCATTTCCCAAAGAAATATGCAATGGAGATTCTAGAAGAAATAGGAATGTTGAATTCACTTATTCTTTCTAATAAGATACTAGGTTTTATTAGAATTATTCTATAATTAATTAGATTGATTCTATTGTTATGTAATTAGTTGTGATTAGGATATTTGTATAATTTGTAATTATGTACAATCTCCTATAAATACAAAAGCTCTACTGTGATTTCAACACACAATTCATAATATGTTCTATCATTTTTCTCTCTCTCAACAATTTCTATCAATTAGAATTAGAGCACTAAAAGAGAATGGAGTAACTCACATGTTTGTGTTTGACCCAAGAGGAAGTGAAAGTTATTTTAGAGCTAGTGGTTTAGGAAAGAGTACCCTTCACCTCAGAGAAAGGTGAAGACTTAGGGAGGTGAGTATTGTTAGGTATTTGTTAGCATTTGTTAATTGTTGGTGACTATTGGTTAGGGTTCTAGTCAGTCATTTGGGGACAGGGATGGTTACAAAAACGAGGCATGTTGGCTGTAAATATGAAAAAATAAATGTTGTCATTTTTTAGATAAGATTGGAACCTTTGGATTAGGGAGGTACAGAGCCTCAAAGTTCTGCAAGTCAGGCACTCTAATCAGGGGAGAATTACTCTTTCCAATAAGACACCAGGTTTCCATCATCATTCTTAAAGGATCCCTCTCCTACCTCCTACTATTTAAGCAAAGCCCTTGCTCCTACACCTCAAACCACCTAACTGATTCCACTACTACCCTTAAGCATTTTACAAATTCTGTAATTACTTTCACTCTCCTGCTTAACTGAGTTAGTAAATTACTCTGTCCTCAATATGTTATTGAGTTTTGAACCTAGAAATTATCTAAATTCTCTTACGACTGAAGCAGTAGCTCAAGCTGTTAGAGGGGGACGGCAAGTCTTAGATTACTTCACCAAGGTCGTGAGAAAGTGTATTATGCAGATTGAACATAAAATCAGGGTGACGCTATTTTAAAGGACAAGAAGTGGGAAAGCTCACTTTTCTGGAGCAGTATCAAATAGCTTATCAACTTCAGCAGGTCGTAAAGATCGATCCTAGAAAAGCATCAAGTTTAAAATAAGAAAATTAGACACAGTATTGTTTTTATGCATGGAAAGCCACCTAAAGGAGTAGTTTAAAGTACATAGTAGTGGTCACGATAATCCAAAAATGTTATACATACTTTGTCACTATCTAGCAATCGAAAGATACCATTCAGAAACTCTATAGCTTCAGCTGTCAGCTCCACACTCTGCAAGATAATGTCTACGAAAGTAAATTCTTACATATCACTTGCAAGTTATATAGGAAAAAGTAAAACATTTTTGCAACAATGTATGTTGAAACTTGTTGACCTAAAACAAGGGGGATACTTCCCATGATTCTATGAAAAAGATCATTTTATTGAACAAGCATGGATCATTAAACTATACCATCAAATATTTTGTGCATCCTCTTTTCAAGCCAACAATGGGCAACAAGGAATAATGTTATAATGTGACAGGTACTAGCTGTAAACTAAAAATGCAATCAAAATTGGCATATATTTGTACAAAAGGAAATATTTAGAGTACTGTTGACAATGAATAACCACACAACATATAAGAGTTTTTTAGAACAAATATAAAATCCAGATTTATCATAACACCGATCCTAGAAATCCAAGTACGGCTAATATTTCTTACATGTTTGGTTTTTGCACAATCAACACGGAGAAAATATAGGATTTATGGTTAATGGCTAAAATTACTAATTAAAGTTTAAACTGTGTGTAAATTTTTAGCTTTCCTCATTCAACAATTAGACAAATTTTCTGTGATGGTTAATACAAGTTTTAGAACTAAAACAATTGAAAGGTTGACTCGGTACTCTAACCTCTTCCATTTATATCAAACAGGAAGACTGTTAGGTACCTATCAGTTTAGTCAATAGTCAGTTACTGTTAGTCCCTTTTATTTCTTTTACTAATCTCAGGGTTCTATCAAGACCAAAATGGACTTCATAACAGTCAAAAACAAGAAAATATGACCTGATCGGAAGCCTGCTTAGAAGGAACTGGAAGGAAATCATCCCGAAGTTTTAAATCATTATCATATCCAAACTTTCTTAGAACAGCCCAGAATGCCTCTGTTCGCCCTTTCTTTAGAAACATATTATGGACATAAATAAAGCCTGGAAAGGTAAGACCAAGAGAGCTGACTCCGTCAGGTACTTTCTGCTCTACAATTGATTTGACTTTTGCTATTTCAGATGGCTGCAATGTTGTGATGAAGCATTTAACCTGTTGGCATGTGAAGTATCAAAGCTAAATGAGCTAAAATCAACAAAATATTCTAAGTATATAAATTGGAAAGGTGGTTTGGGGAGTTGGGGGCATTTATCAATAACCTGAAACTCATTTAGCTCTTCATCATTGAGGGCACCATCCATGTCATGATCACAAAGAACAAATATTCTTCTCAATGCCCTCACACATCGGTCTGTTAAGGCGTGTCTTTTATAATCAAACAATGGATCAACTGGATACAGTACTGCTTTTTGGGCAAAATAAAAAACTTCAGGGACCTAAAAATAATCATAATTAATAATTAATAATTAAATACAAGACACTTGATTTTACAAAATAGGAAATCAAATATAACTCCAACATCATCAAGTAGATATCCGTATATGCATAAAACAAAACAATTGCATTGTTGCACAGAATGAGTTGCTTGTGATTATTGCAACTAATGACCCTCTAAGAAAACCCCGGATTAAGTGATCTTTTAACTACAAAAATACGATCCACTCATACATTTTGAAGTTTTTATAACCTTATAACAAACTAGTTACAAACTTTCAATTTGCAAGGCTATATACATAAGCATGACCAAGTAACAATGATGCAGCAAAACAATATACCTGATAAAGTGTAGCTGCAGAGCATTCAACACACGTGACAATTTCAGTGAACCGTTGCATGATATGTGTGGTGTAACTCTCTAAGCTCAGCAGCTGGTTTTCATCCCGGAGATCAAGCTTGCAACCAACCAAAATCACAGGTGCCTTCACCTGCACCAGCACAAACAATACACACAAAAACCATTGGCTGAACGTTCACACACATTCATGAACCAAAAATGTGTGTAACTAAGAGAAGCAAAACCAATTAGCCAACCACCGACCTTCAACCTGCGCAGTGCAGGGATCCAGTAACTACTCACACGCTCAAAACTCGCAGGTTCATCACAAGCATAGGTTAAAACCACCACATCAGCTCGCTTCAATTCTTCATTGCGCATCCCTTGATTTGCCAAGCTAGAACGAAATAAACACGTCCTCGTTATTATTATTTGAATAAAATGTTTTCGCGTGTCTCGACGAAAATGTTAATGAATTCGATCAAGAGAATTCGTGCATACTTTTAGGCTAAAAAAATTGAATCACAATTCCTTCAGTGACACCTAGGGCTTATCTTTGATTAACCAACTATGTTACAGAAAGATTTACTTTTGTGTTCATTTGGTGGATATGATAGAAGAGTGTAAACGAGAGAGAGAATGTGTCAATGAGGTGGAATAGGGACCTGGATGGAGTGTCAATGAGGGTAAGAGGAACTGAATCGGGGTATAAATTAGCCGGAAAGTGATTGGGTGGAAGCACAGGGGGAACCGATTCGGGGAAAGACTCCGACGCCATTGCGGCTATGAGTGTGGACTTTCCAGTGCCTCCGTCACCGGCCACGGCGATTCTAACACTCTTACGACCGCCGGCGCTGGAGGGACCTAACAATACCATTGCGCCAAACCAAGAAACAAGTGTGAACGTTCACAAGCGTCCGTATGTTCGCACCCTGGCTGTGTTTTTGGACAATTGAGCATGGCACCTGGAACTTATATCCTCCGAACTAATCACGGAATTTAAATTTTATAAAATCAAATGTTTTCAAGTGGTTTAAAATGGTAATTATTTACTTCATTTTTTAAAATAAAAAAAAATTAACCAATGTTTAATTTAAAAATTAATATTTTGACTCGTATATTTGTACGGTTTTTTGTTTTTTGTTTAAGAAAATGTTTCGGGAAATAACAAATATTTTTAATAGAGAATATGATGATAGTATTGTGTATTACTTTAATGTATATTTCTATTTGTAAGTTGGGGGTCTTATGTTTATATATTTATTATATAATTATAGATGATAAGAATATGATGCTATTATTTAGTTAGATGGTTCAGATGAAACAAATTCATACACAATAGATTAATATTTTGTTTGGATAAAATGGGGAAACAAAAAAGAAAAAAAATTGGGTGGAAATAAAATAAATGAAAAAATGAAGACAGTATTTTTATCAGATATTAGAGATGAAAATGAGTGAGTTTAGGTCGGGCTGAGTCAACATCAAATTTTTAAGGCCTAATCTGTTAGTGTGTCATGAGCCTGACCTGTTTAGAACCTTATTTAAAAAGTCTATATTTATAGTGAGGCAAACTAAGAACAACCAAAAAAATAATTGTGTTCTCTTCCCTCCTAATTTTTTTAATTGTAATTTTGTAATATTCATTTATATTATGTAAATGGAAATATGTAATATATATATATATATATATATATATAATTTAATGTTATAAGTATATTATATATATAATTAACTAATAATTAATCTAATTAAACAGACCGACCTATTGGACTTCAAAGGCTTTTTAGAAAGATTATGGTCTGACATGTTTAGTTAAAAATACCTTCATGAACTTCTAGCCCGACAAACCTGACTTATATAGGCTTTAAACGGGCTGGATCATAAACCCCGAGAGATAGTCTGACCCATTTCCATCCCTAACAAATAAGGATGGAAATGGGTTAGGTCGGGCTGGACTTTAAAAGGTCTGACTATGGCCTACATCAAATTTTCAAGGTCTGAGTCTGGCCTATTAGGCCTTAAAAAAATATTTGTGTTTCATTCTCTCCTATTTTTTTTAATTGTAAACTTGTAATATTGATTTACATTTTATAAATATAAATATGTAATATATATATATATATATATATATATATATATATATTATTTTATGTTATAAATATATTATATATATAATAATTAATAATTAATCAAATTAAATAGGCAGCCAGTCTATTGGGCTTCGAAGACTTTAGAAAGCCTATGGCTTAACCTGTTTAGTTAAAAAGGCTTTTTTAAAAGTTTAAGCCTAGCCTTTTAGTCTGACAAGTTTGACCTATGTAGGCTTTAAATGAGCCGGGCCACAGGCCCCCGACAGACGATCTGACCCATTTACATCCTTACTAACAGACATATAAGAGGAGTTTAAATAGAATACATACATGTTAAAAAATGAAATATAGTACATACACAAATTAAATTCGTTATCATCTTCAAAATAGGAACTCATGCACAACAAATAAAGCAACATATAGCCTTCAAAATTGGAACACGATGTTCCAAAAGGGCACTCATGCAATAAAGCAAACCAAAATTTACCATTTACCATCTTAAATAACAAAAAACACTATTTTCATACTAAACCACATAAAATAAAGCATTTCATGAAACAAAATTAGTGTACACAAAAAACAAAAAGTAGAAAAACATCTCTAAATAGAGAAAAAATAGATTAAGAGCATAAAAGAAGAATATGGTGATAATATATGATGTTATATATGATAAAGTTGAATAAATATAATATAATATAATATAAGATATAATTCATTTGAGATTATCTAGATTTAACCATATTAAAGTTTTTCCGGGGGGTGGGGGTGTTATACATTGATTAAAATAATTGTATTTTGTATTTTTTAAAATGGGAGATTAATAAGGAGTATAAGTGAATTTTTAGGATTTTTATGAATATTATATATTTTATTATATCAAGTAGAGGCCTATAACATATGCTATGTAAAATAAATAAATAAATAAAAGAGATTATGTATATTTTTTAATGTGAAATTTTTTTGAAATTAAATTATTTAAATTATATAGATGCAAATAGTGTTAATGATTATTTCTTTCTGCAAATAATTTAAATTATTTTCTATGAATCGTGTACATTATATATATAATCATATATTTGAAAATATATTATATATATTAAAATATATTATTTGTATAAACAAGAGAAGAATATAAATTTTTTATGTTAAATTGATTACCGAGAATTAGCATAATAATTTTACTAATAATTTTATTGACTAATTTTTTAATTTTCTTTCTAAAATGTCAGATATACACATGATATATTTTTAAAAAATTGACTAGTCAAATATATTTATTGGTGTTTATATATATATAGCGAACGAAATCATTTAATTTAATTACATAATTCAAAAAATTGAACGAAATTATTATTTTTTTTGGTAAACAACGAAATCATTTGATTAGCAACAGAATTAATACATCGGAACACAGATTTATTAATGCTAAATTTCAAATATAGGAGTAAATGAAATCATTGTAGAAAAAAGTATTTTGATTATTTCCTTAAATATTAATCCTACGTTGATTTACAATTGTAGGAAAATGTCCTTTTGATTATTTCTATCTCTTAATTTACGTTATTTTACTTTTTTGATTATTTTATCCCTTAAATATTAATACTTTGTTGATTTGTAATTGAAGAAAAATATTTTATTATTATTTATATCCATTAATTTACACTATTTTATTTATTTGATTATGTTGGTCCCTCAAATATTAATCCCTTGTCGATTTACTTTTGCAGCATTCCACCTAAATTCTTAGAAATAATTCTCAGGGTTTAATAAAAAATTAGGTGAGATTTTCACGAACAATACAACACTCCAACGCATTAGTCTCAAAACCTAAATGACGTGAGACTTAACAGTACACAGACAGTGACATAATTAAAAGTCCTGACAGACTCACGAATGGACGGACCCTAACTATAGGTCTCTAATATGGTATCTTTCCTTTCACATATATAACGATATGAGTAAGGACTTCTGAAATACTCATTCCAGGGCATTACTCACATAACATAACCACAATATCAAAATTACACAATCATCTTAGTTTTAAACAGTTCCTGGGAGAATTAATTTCCCAACATCATACCATGACAAAAATTAAACTAAACCTCCAGTGAGATGTCAGCTACCTATCCACTATCAGTTAGATAAAGATATTTTAGATACATCATATACATACACACACACACACACACACACATATATATATATATATATATATATATATATATATATATATATATATCAAAATTTAGTATTTGGCATCACAATAAATGTGTCCACCAAATTAGCCAATCAAAGAGTGGTCCAGATTTGACTACAATTCTTCATACAAGATCGGTATCTTGTATAGCTTGGAACCATAACACTAACATTTCGATATCATGCGTAAAGTACCCGAATTGACTCCGGTATGAGCCATCCTCTCAATACTGGAAAGTCAGAGTAGACCTATGCATCAGCATGTTAAACAAGTAACCTACAAAGTGACTGATTGGTTGGTAGAACCGTTTGGAAACGTCTCTTTCATGTGTCAGCCTTTCTGCAAAAGATCAGAATCGTACTGACACTGTACGGGAAACTTTAGGAGCAAGAAGGCTTTTTCGCTACCACCGGGTATAAATACCTATGCATCAATGTAACAAAGTGATCCGGTCTCGATACCGGCACCAAGATAAGGATGTAATTTCATCCGTCCTCGCTATGCTTTCGACGCTGTAGGTATACTTCCGAACTGTAAACCCCGTATCAGGCGTTCTCCCTATACCGGTGTGTTCATGTAGTAACTTGGCACACCGGAAAGCATCCACATCACCCAACAGAAAGTACAAGGTACAGCTGCCAGGGGACGTTCGTAGGAGACGCAGCTCCTCCCGCGTCGTGTGCCAGAATCGTACACTGTGTAGTGTACTATTTGTCCCCTGGCTCCACCTACACCTGATGATTCATTCTTCATGCTCACCTATAAATAGTCCATTCTCACACTCAAAAGAGGGGACGTTATTCATTCTTGCTATATATTGTTCCATTGTTTGACCTCTCTTAACTTGAATTCTCATTCTAGTTACTGACTTGAGTGTCGGAGAATCATCGCAGGTGACACCACCTTTCGCCCATCTTCAACGCAAAAGCTTGGTGAGAAGGACCTCCAGGATAACAAGACCGGTGTCTCCCACTAAGATATCGGATTATAATACTGGATACCCACTGTACCGGTGTATAAACACTATCAATAATTAACTTTTGTGGCTGGTCTCCACACTGGATCTTTGACCTCGATTCAGACTAGTTCACAAAGGTAGAACATTCTCTCTAGAACTTACGCTTGAGCTTTAATATTCCCTTTGAATATTCATTAACTTGAGCGTTAGAGTGTCCTTGTAGGTGACACCCCCTTTCGCCCCACAACGGGTATGGTGGTTTGGTACAAGGAATCACTCCAGGACCTTTATTTCCCCACTAGAATAGAGGATATAATACTGGATCCTCACTAGGCGTGCCAATGAACTAGTCGAGGCCGGGGTGCAAGGGTTGGCCTTAGGACAGTACTTAATAGTGTTTATAAGTTTAGATTGGAAATAAGTTCGCACACCATGACAAGTTAGCACCTACTTGGGAGGGTCCCTGTCGCGTCTCTGAGGTATTAGGTAAGGGAACTTACCGCCTCGAAAGTTTGGATAGGACACCAATAAAAAACAAGTGGAATGTTTTAAATTTGTGTATTTATTATAGCTAGATGGATCTTCCCGCATGTACTCTTTTTTTTAACTTGATGTTTTTTCCCATTGGGTTTTCCTCAGGAAGGTTTTAACGAGGCATGTCCCAGTATAGCTCTGATAGGCAATCCCAGTACAGCCTATGCCTGTATCATACAACATTCAAAGCATTACAACCCCAATAAGGATTACACCTATATTGCTACGTGTAAGTTTCATACAAAAAAGTAGAGCAAAATAAGGCATAAATATTTGTATTGATAAGCAGAAATTTCGTTCATTCATTCAAAGTTAAAAACTGAAGTCTATCCTGGTACAAGGCTATTGATATTGATGAAACCATAATAACAGTGGACAAAGAGATGAATTCATTAAAACCAAAAGTAGTCATAAGGTCGTAATATTATCTTCGCCAACAAGTGGAGCTTAATTATTGGAAAGAGGAGGTCCGACGTCTTCTTTTCCCATGGTGTTGGCATTTTCGTTGGAGTTTTGGTTGGGTAGTTCTTCCATAGTTTGAGGCTCGGTAAGAGCTACCAACTCGTATGAGACATTGTCAGGGTACCGACATTCATCCCTACTATGGCAAAAAGCTTACTGCCATGAAATTCATGGTAGGGGTTGATATCATGAAACTTGAGATCAACACTAGGGTTCCTGTATAGTACTTGCCTGATGGCCGTATTAAAGGACTCCTTGACAAACTTCTCACACAACTAAAGGGCTTCCTCCATCCTTTTGTCGCTTTCCACAGCCTTGACCCTCAGAGCTTCAAGCATGTCATCCGGAGAGCTGGCCTCTAAGATTTTTTTTCTTTAGTTCCTCCACATGGGATTGAAGCACAATTTTCTCTTTCCTCCACACCCTTGGATGTGCTTTGAAATTTGACGGGTAATGTCGACCTGGATGTCTTTATAAGTCTTCTTCCATTTATTGTTCAACGTCGTTAATTCCTTATTCTCATTTTTCAAAGACTCTGCCACACTTCTCTTAGCATGGAGTTTTTCAACTTCTTTTTGGAAAGTGGGAATCTCTTCATCTTTTTTGTTACCGGCCTTGTCATTGGCCTTAATGACATCATTCAAATTTTCATTCTCCTTGTAGAGAGTTTTCTCCTTTGCCCTGACCCCTTAATCTGTTCAAAATACAGGGTGCTCTCCCTAGCTTGGTTTGTAATTTCAATGAAAGATTCTAGCAGGCCTTCTATTTCAGATAGGTGTCAACGCACAGCGTGGACGACGCCTTTCACCTCCTCATAGTCCATTTTGAGATGCAGGATATATTGGGGGGCCCTTTGTTTTCTCTGGTCCTGGTCCCTACCCCAGTAATAGATGTGGGGGTTTAACTGAGACCCGACGAAAGGGACAAAGTATTGCCTAGGTGTACCCTCATCCAGCTTGGCAATCTCAATGTCGAGCTGGATTGGGACAGCGCTGTGCGGGGACTTCCATGTTGGCCGACACCTCTTCCTCACCGACATCAATAATAATGATTTCTTTCCCCCTTCGCTTCTTTGAATAGGGGATTGGTTGCTTCCGGAAGGTTCCGACCTCTTTCGTTTTGCTTTCTCAACATCTTGTTTCTTTTTGGTCCTTTCTTCTTGGACCTGTTCACCTCCTTCAGAAGTGTCCTTCAAAGGGATCTTGGACATATCTTTGCCCTTGAACTTGAGGTCAACGACATTGGCCTTCAGAATGTTCCTCTTGCCCTGGATTAGATTCTCCGTTATTGCAGCAGTTGCTTCAGCTCGCAGTTTCTTGAGTTTATTCATTGGGCCAAAATTTTCAATTTCACCCGTAAAAACAAAAATAAAACGGGTTAGGTAGTAGAAATTTCAATGCATTTAATGTAAGGGTTTTCTTGAGGACATTACGCAAATAAGCTTCTCTTATTTCCTGGGTGCCCAAGAGTCGCTTGCATGAAGATTTCTAGTGTTCGACGTTGTACTCCTGCAAGGCCCTAACTACCTCCACAAAGGTCGGGGATAGTTCACTCTCCTTTATGATATAAGCTGCCCTGATCAGCAGAAAGTGTTCACGGGTCCATGAGATCGGAAACTTGGGGATCTCGTCCTCACTTTCCCAAAAAGTGTTCACGGCTTTTCAAAACTTGATAATGGTTCTTACTATGATAGGTGTTGCAGAATCACTAACGGGTGGTGGTTTCGACGTTGTAGGTTTCGAATCAAGCATTAGAGCGCCGTTAGGTAAGGGAGATTTTCGAATTTGATGTCGGATTAAGTCGAAGTAAGTCCCTAAAACATTTAGAAGTAATTTAAAGCTATTTTGGTAAATTGAATTATGATTTTAGTAGGCGACGTATAAGTTAATGGAAATAATTATCGGAGCTGATTTCGGCAGTTGGGAAAAAGGTAGAATAGTTAAATAACTAATGTAAATATACAAACCCATATATATATATATATATTGTGTATAAGTATGGCTAGATAAATGTTTAATGAAATGGTGATGATTAAATTATGTGATGCGTAAGAATTAG
Source organism: Clitoria ternatea (assembly GCA_037962975.1). NCBI lineage: Eukaryota > Viridiplantae > Streptophyta > Magnoliopsida > Fabales > Fabaceae > Clitoria > Clitoria ternatea. The sequence continues at coordinate 6,591,548 of CM075674.1, forward strand.
TCTATAGCATTAATTGCATGTGCATATTGATGATGATGTTGTAAGTTATGAACTATATACTGGTTATTGTTGATAATTGAGGTAATGTTTATTGACATCTATGAGTTGCATGGTGATAATGATGTTGTTGATGTATGTATACATGATAAAATGATTATGATATTGATGCCGAGAATAAGTCAAATTATTGATGAATTGAAATATGTTGAGCTATGACGATGGATTGAGAAGTATAAATAAGGTTGTTGATGAGATGGTTGCTTGAGTGACTTATGTGATTGTCTTAGGGTGATGGCTATAATGTTGGGAGTTGATGATGATGAATTATATGAAGTGATAATGAAAATTATGGACTTAATTAAGTTGTTGGTGATGTATAAATGCTTTATATGCATGTTGTGTGGTGTGGACGACCGATCGGTATAAATTACCCCTCATTTTTTACTCCAGTGGTCGGTTGTGGCCCAATTGAGCTACCTAGTAGTTAGGTAGGACCCAATGATGAGGTGGGGAGCCAAGTGGGCTCAATGGACCAGGTAGGGTCCATGGGGTGTTAGGTAATACCCTAGCTGACGACCGATCCTTTTAGTATCCGGATACTAGAGAGTCGTAATATATTATGTTTGATTAAGAGTGAGTGGTGTTGAAATTGAATTGATGATGAGCTTGACGTTAATTACATTGATGAAAAAATTAATGTCACTCGTATTGATGATGTAAGTGGATGATGTAATGGTATGATATGACGATGATGGTTAATTTGAGTACAAATAAAATAGAGGAATTGATGAAAATATGGAATTTAATTGTAGATACACTAATTGAAGATGGTTGTATGCATTGTGGACTATGTTCTGCTTTGTCTGATGCATGATGAGAAATTGTTGATTATTTATATTAATTTATATAGTCAGTTACTCACCCTTATATTTGTTTTTAGTGACTGAACATAGAGAAGCCATGGATGATGTAGAGACCAGTGGCTGGTGAGGGATGTTGCGATGCCCAAGAAGGACCTTTGACTTATTGATATATATATATATTTGTAATTATGTGTATATTTGGTATGTTTGGAGTAATTGTGACCATATGGATAGTTATGTGTGTATATATATATATACACACACATATATATATAGGCCCTTTTGTGGTGGATGTGGATTAATGACTAATGAGCTAGATGATGTTGATGATTAAGTGAGGAATTGAAAACCTGGTAGTGATCATATGGCTGGATGTGTATATAGATATATGATGATTATGTTTGATGTTAGAAATGTGTGTTGGATATTGATAGCATGAGGCGATGCTAGGTTTTGTTGTATGGAACTGAAAAATTACAAAAGGAATAACAAGAATAGTTTTTTATCGTAACATACCAAACTTAAAATAATAACTGAGTTATTATGTGGGTTTGTTTGTTCAAACTTATTTTAAAAAATAAATACTTTTTTAATTAAAAAAATATTTATTTTAAATTTTGATGTGTTTTGTTTAAAGTTTTAAAAATAAAAACTAAAAATAAACAAATTCGTACTAATTTTAAGAAACAACTCTGATCTACTTGTTAAAAGAATACTTACTTTTTTTAAAAAAACATTTAAAAATAAGTTTAAAATGAATTCTTATAACTTAAATTTTATTACCTCTTATGGAATATATGGTATGAAAAAACACTTCACCCCGCGACTATTAGTTAGGGAGGTTAACAAAACTCAAATGTTAAAATAAATAGTCATTGGATCTCAATTCCAATTAGGGTTTTAGGGGGCATGAAATTTCCAATCAGGTTTAAGAACCTTTTCAACTCAAGGATTTTGGTGCAGTTGAGTAAAAGGGAAATGTTGCATCGTTCCATCGGAACTTATCGCGCCGTCGTTCGCTACTTTTCCGTGAAGGCGGCGGCACAAACAGGCGCCGCCGCTGCGGCCAGTTCGAACGGCGGTAGAGACACACTGGGAAGGAGGCTTCTGAGCCTTGTGTACCCAAAACGCAGTGCCGTCATCGCCATCAACAAATGGAAGGAAGAGGGTCATGCCCCTCCCCGCAAATACCAGCTCAATCGCATTGTTCGTGAACTTCGCAAGAGCAAGCGGTACAAACACGCACTCGAGGTTGGTTCATATTCTCTTGTTCCTCTCTGCCATACAACTAATCTCTTCTTCATAATATGTAATAATATGGAAAAGAATGGTGCTTTTGGGGACTTCAATACTTGGTCTCGGTTATTAATTCGAATGTGATATTACATGCGGTGATGTACGTTTTTTCGATATCATTTACGTACTATAATAATCCTTATCCATGATTCTGAAAATGGCTGATGTTGGCTTATTTGCTCGCTTGCCTACAAGGGATTCTTAACACATTGCCTTCCATCTTCCTTTGGATTCTCTAATGATTGAAATCTGTAACCTATTAGTACTCTGACTCCTGACTCATTAGACAATCCGGCTAGAAAATTTTTTTGTCAGCAATTGGGGCACGGGTGTTCAAGAATTGAACTAGCCCACTCTAAACTGTATAACCGAACCAATAAAAACAAGAACCAAAGTGATCAAAAACTGCAAAAACCTCTTTCTCCTTTGCAGTTGGTTTGGTTTTTGGTTTTTGGTTCCATTATTCAAAATTAATCGGCAGTGAACCAAACCACACATGTAAGAAAACTTATTTCTTTATTTTACCTTTAACAAAACTTCAACTATATTCTACATTAGTGAAATTTCAATTGATGTTATTCTATGTGTTTTTGTGTTATGAAACTCCAAATACAAATATGTGAAGGATAATTGGATCAAAATTTGATACTAAAATCAAATACAAATATTATTCTCAACCTCAATTTTTAATAGGATCAAACCATTCAAACTGCCAAAAATTGATTTGATTTGGTTTCCATATATTGTTCAACTGAATTGAGTTGAACCACATTTTTTTTTAAATATTGGTTCGGTTGATTTTTTACTTCAAAACCAAACCATATAGTGAACACCCCTAAACCAGGAAGATTTTTACTTTTATTCTTGTTAGTAGAGCCTGTTAGGGTCTAGATGAGACCACCCCATTAGAGTGATACTTAAGGAATCCTCATTGGAGGCCTGGGAAAGAGGAGGTGAGTAGGGGAAAAGGAAAGAGATGTTCCATGGGGATGTTTATCCATTACCCTGAACATGCCAGCTAATGTCCCAGCCAAGTGACTAGGCTTGTGGGGACTAGCTGGAGTGATCTTTGCTGGCCTAAATTGTGAAAAGGGTTGATCTGATGTTTTATCTGGCTGCAAATGCAGGTCTGTGAATGGATGATCTTGCAGCAAGATATGAAGCTGGTTCCAGGAGACTATGCTGTTCACTTGGACTTGATAACTAAAGTTCGGGGCTTAAATAGTGCAGAAAAATTCTTTGAGGATCTTCCTGATAGAATGAGGAGCCAACCAACCTGCACTGCACTTCTCCACGCATATGTCCAAAATAATTTGGTTGATAAAGCTGAGGCCCTCATGTTGAAAATGTCAGAATGTGGTTACCTGGGATGTCCTCTTCCTTATAACCACATGATATCTCTCTACATCTCAAATGGAAAGCTAGAGAAGGTTCCTAAACTTATTCAGGAGCTTAAGATGAACACTTTGCCCGATGTTGTCACTTTCAACTTATGGTTAACTGCTTGTGCCTCTCAGAATGATGTTGAAACTGCAGAAAGAGTACTGCTTGAGCTAAAGAAAGGAAAAATAAATCCAGACTGGGTAACATACAGTACATTGACTAATTTGTACTTAAAAAATGCCTGCCTTGATAAAGCGGGATCTATGTTGAAAGAGATGGAGAATCAAACTTCAAGAAAAACTCGAGTTGCATATTCCTCTCTCCTTAGCTTGCATACGAACATGGGGAATAAAGATGATGTTAATCGAATATGGAAGAAAATGGAGGCTAACTTTCGCAAAATGAATGATAATGAGTATATTTGCATGATATCATCTCTTGTTAAGCTTGGAAACTTTGCTGGAGCTGAGAATCTTTATAGGGAGTGGGAGTCTGTTTCTGGGACCAATGACGTCAGAGTTTCAAATATACTTATTGCTTCATACATTAACCAAGACCAGATGGAAATGGCTGAAACTTTTTGCAATCAGATAGTGCAAAAGGGTATCAATCCTTGTTACACTACATGGGAGCTATTTACATGGGGGTATTTGCAAAGGAAGGATGTGGAGAAGTTTCTTGATTATTTGGCTAAAGCTATTTCTAGTGTGAAAAGATGGACTCTTGATCAAAGGTTAGTGCAAAAAGCATTTGAAATCATTGAGGAGCAAGTTCATATTCCAGGAGCGGAAAAGTTGTTGGCTATCCTTAGGAATGCTGGCCATGTGAATACTAATATATATAACCAATTTCTCAAAACTTATGCAAAAGCTGGTCAAATGCCTCTCATTGTCACCGAGAGGATGAGAAAGGACAATGTTAAGTTGGATGAAGAGACTCATAGGCTCTTGGATCTAACGAGTAAAATGTGTGTAGGTGATGTTTCAAGGATTTTGCGCTAGGTTAAGCTTCAATTGAAGGAGTCTTAGGTAGCATTTGGTCAATGTGTTGGCATGTGAGGAATGTAACAGGAGTTCTATTGTATCTTTGAAAGGTGCCACATTTTCTAGGCAGGGGGGAACCAAGGAATGTGAACAGCGCAATGCTATTTTGTTTTGTCCACACGTCAATGCTAACCTAAAGTGGAAGGTTGAACCTTATCGTTTATAACTATGTAAGACAATTTGACAACTGATACCAATTCTGGTTGAACCTTCATTTCGAAGAGAGAATCAGTTGATACCTTTGGTTCCATACTTCATTCTATTCGTGATTGTACGTGGGCAACTTTTCACAACATTATTTTGGGTACATTGCAGGGCTCCGGCTTGTCCAAATTTCACTACTCTGGTAAGATCTACCAACTTATTGGCATGCAGCTACTGATACTTCTTTCATACCAATCCAGAAACTTCATAAATTCATGGAAGTTTTTGCCAACTTTTGTGCATGCTGTAGTTGGTTTTGGTGATTCTCAAACATGCAGAGGGTGAAGCACTTTTCCCACCATATTCAAGATAGAATTTCAAAGTTTTTTTTTTTTCCTGTGTTGCTACAGTTTTTGTTTAGAGAGTTTGTAGTACTGCTGCAACCCAACCCTACCAAGGGAGGGTTTTGTTTACCTAAATTTTGAGTCTGGATTTGTACGCAGTTTAGCTCGCTCTGTTTACCGAATTGGTATGTAAATGTATCTGTTTATTTTGGAAATACACACCCGAGAATCTCAACCTTTATTGACTCAGTTTCACCAACCATTATCCGCAGCATATTAGTATTTTGATAAACTTTGAAAATGGTTTTGTATCAACTTCTCTGTTGATTTTGAAAAGTTTGAACTACTTTGTAAAAATCCCGTTTGTAATATTTATTACCTTTTGGTATGATAAACCAGGGTATTTCTTTCCTCCCATTCATATGACTGAATCCACGTGTTATCATCTATTCAGTGTCACCTAACTCACCAAATCCTCAATGAACATTTAGTCATTTATTATTACATATAATCAGAAGCGGCTAGTGATTTTTTGGAGGCTTCTTTTATAGTTTTTTTTAGATTAATGGTGTTTCTAACAAATAATAGTTAATATTTTTCATGTATTTTCTTTTGAAATATAAATACAATAAGGGGAAAATTTATACTAAGTATTAAATTTAGTAAATGACATTTGATAACTATTTACAGAAGCTAAATTATTTCAGTTCAATTGTTGTGTTGAAAATTAAAAGCTAATTAATATTTCACTGCACTAGTTTATATTAAAATGTGATATTTGAAATACAAATTAATAAATTTTTATTTTAAATTACTCTTATAGAAATTTATAAATTATCAAATATTTGGTATACATAATGTTTATAATTATATAACAATTTTATTGCCCAATCAAATAAACTAACTACTTAAAAAGATATTAAGTGTGTCATTTTTATCAAGTTTGACACTTATATGTTATTATGTTTTTTTATCCGTAGGATATGATATTATGATTTTCTTCTGTGTAGTATATTCTGTATTTATATTTTAATTCAATAAGACATATGGCTAACAATATGTTTGCTTTCCCGTTTTGTAAACAGAATGGAGGTTGGGGGAAGTAAAAAAAAGTATCCTGCAACTCAACTGTGTTTAAAATGTCTGAAATGATATAAAGGATTAATATAAACTATAATTTTTTTTTATTTTTATAAATTTATTTTCCTAACTAGTTATCAATCAAGTATTAATCTCATCAAAACAATTGGTCCGAAAGAAAGTGAGAAACATCCTTGCTTATATTGTGAAAAGAAGCAAGGACCTCTGCATCTCCAACTATGATGGAAAACATAATTAAAAAAAAAACAATAGTAAAAAATTAAAGAAATATCTATAAATGGATTAGAAAAGGAAACACAGGAAGAGAGCAAAAAATATATGGTTGTTCAGTTAATGTAATTTCATAAAATATTTTGTGTTTAATGAGGATCGAAATTCTTCTCATAATTTCATTTTGTTGTCAGTTGAATTAAAATCAATTGATCCGTTAACATAGTTTCGTATATTTTCAAAAGTGATAAAAAAACGAAATGTTGGGAGAATTAGGTAAGGTGGTTTAGAAAATTAGCCGGGGCTACCACGTACATAAATAAAACTAAGACAACATACGCCTACTTTATTTTTTTATTTATTTTCCATTGACTCATGAATTGTGGATCCTTTTCTTAATCGTTAAGTTGGGATGATTATATTCATGATTTAGGATTAATCACCAAGATAGTATAAGCTGACTTTGAAAATTGAAAATCGTGTAGAAAAAGTCCAAAGGGATAGTGACCAAAAACACACACTATATCACCGGAGCAGAGAGTTACTTAACTGCAGCAACTACTATTTTAGAACCTAACCCACGTCCAAAACCAGATGGCAGTGAAATGACCAATATCTCCCTATTTATTTCCACTAATGGCTCCAACGTCACCAGGGACGTTAACCGTACGCGCGGCAAAACGACCTCGTTGTTTACGTTGGAGAACAGCATGCAGAAAGCACGCGAGTCAGAGGAGCGTACGTATTGTCTCTATGTAAATAACTACATATGCAAACTTATGTGTATGCATTAGAAATTGAAAAAAATTATTGTTTCTGGTGTTTCCATTCCACCCACACTAGCCCCACGTAAGGTATATAGTTAAGTTTCAGGTACAAGTTGCAAGCTTTAAAAAGCCTGGCTAGTCTCAACCGTTCCAAACTAAGATAGCAACTTATCTGTCTTCAAAATCAACAACAATAAGCTTCTCTCTCTCGCTCTCTTTGTCCATGGCTGCTAATGCTATTCACGATGATGCTGAAGTTGGTTTTGAAGAAGGAATGCTCTTGTTACCCTCTCAGGTCCTGCACGAGGCATGCCGCACTAAGGTCTCCTTTTTGACTTTCTTTTTCCCGCAAATGTTATTGGTTAGTTAATTGTTAAAAATACCTTATAACATCTTTGAATACCCACCTGTGATGAGCTCAAGCTTTTTTCGGCCCTGATCCTTTCAAATTTGTTAAGATTTTAAGGTTTGGATCCCACCCGTATTGATCCGATGGGTTTAGTGGGCTACCAATTTAGACCGGTTTTTTTGGTTTATGTAGACTTTTGATAGGTTTGTATTGTCTTTCGTTTAAAATTACAATCATTAAAAATATATACAAGTTCTTATATACTCTAAATTAACTCCAAGATTTAATTCAAATAAAAAATGGTAAGAAATACTTTTTTTCATGTTAATAAAATAAAATAAAATAAAAAATATTACAACCTTATACAAGCTGACTTGACAAAACCCAATCGGGTATAAAAAATAACCAACCGGTATTAAACATGAGCTAAAAATTCCAATTTCAATTCAAATTCCCTATTTTGTGGTCCGGCCCGGGAGTAAGTCTATTTTTGACAGCTCTTCATCTCACGTTAATTTTTAGCATTATTCTATATATCTAAGAGATTACCACTATGACTTGCTATACTATACACCATGGAGCAGTTGGTGTTGTTAAAGTGAACTGTTTTATTGAATTTGATCCTCAAATGTGTTTTGCTTCTCCCTGTGGGTTTTACTTATAACTCAGTATCATTTTCAGCTGATAAACCCTCAAATTAGTCTTGACATGAAGGGTCAGTCATTTTAATCATTTGATTTTAAAAACTTTTTTGGTGTGATTTTCTGCATTTTCTAAATGTCATTCATATTGATCATTATTTGTTTTATTCTCTATGGTTTTCCAGTGTCATTTGTATTGAAAACGATAAAAATAAATATCATTTTGTAAAAATTAAAGAAAATTATTTTATGAAGTTAAAGAAAGTTATTGGAGAAGGGCTTTTAAAATCTGAACTACTAAAATCTCTTACTATTAGAATAACTCATTTCTAGCATTGATGCATAGGCATTTAAAAATTAACGTATGGCATGCGTAGCAAATAGTCTTAAAATTAAAAAGAAACGACAATAACTTGAGAAGAAATCAACTGCAGTGTTAAAATTATAATCATGTATTCATATGTCGCATCCAATTCCCTAACAAGGGAAAGTAATTTCTGGTAATTTATCTTCAGGTATGTGTGAGGAACCGCCATCAAAAGATCAAAAACCATCAGCAAATGCATCAGCAGCATCATCACAAATTTCCTGCAGAACCTAAATCACAGGTACTTAACAATTGCTTCCATTCAATGGCCTAAGAGACACAGACTACAGAACGATCCTCTGTTTACTTTTGGGGAGTGTGTGTGTGTGTAAAAGTTTGGTAGGAAAATAGAGGTATTAAGGGTATGGCCAGGTAGATTATCTAGTCTTAAACGATGATTAGGCTGTAGTGTTGTACTTTAAAAGGCGTGTAAGAGGACACATAAATTCCACTTATCCCTTAAGTGACCCTTTGATTAATCAAACGATATCGTCATTATTCAGGGATTATTTGAAGATTTAGCATTATTTCTTATAAGAAGAAAAATGGGGTACACGTAGATCTTTTAATTAACCCACTTTAGTATAAAAGATGGATGCAGATACCTAAAGTATTACTGGAAACAGAAAGAACATGTGCATTTTCATATTTCCTTTCCAAATTAGCGCACATGAAGCTTAAATAAAGCTGCAGAATATGATATCTTTATTGGCTTCGCTTGGCTCCGAAAAGTTTTGAAGCATGCAACGTAACATTAAACTAGACACGTCATAATTACAGAAACATAATTTAGAGTTGTAACTAGAAAAGAGATCGAGGGAAATATTAAAAGAAAAAGGGGTATATTTATTCTAAGGTGGATAATTTGATCTTATACACTCTTTGAATATGAATGTATTTCACTACCATATATTTACAGCTTTTATAATTTTCATACAACTAATGTTTACTTCTTTTACTGAAATATAGAACTTAAAATCTACCTCAAGATCTTCGTATCAAAGGTCAAAACTTGCTAACGGTGGACCAGGAGCTGGAATGCGAGCTATATTCTTAGGATCGGAGCATAAATCGTGTGGTACTGGCGTGTTCTTACCGCAAACAGACACAAAATTTCCACCAAGCAAGAGGCCGGGTTGGACCTTGTATTTCCTCGCAAAGATATATTTATACGTGCATATTTTCCTGCTTCACTTGAAAAATCTGGGAAATGAATAATGTTATTTCCTAATTCATGAGTTTTGAATATTGAGATTCGTGTTAACGATGTTGTGATCATGATGCATATATATCTTTGTTCACACAAAGAGTAGTAGGTACAAAACCCTAAAGAATTTTTCTAGGAATTCGATAATTATTTCTCAATATATGCCACTTAGTTACAACATGCGTAGAGAAAGTACATTTATACCTAAGTTACTAGATGGACTTGGCCCATTAAACTATAACTTAAGCTTAATTAAGTTTCTAACAACATGGAAAGGTTGGAGGGGACGGTGGGGACTACCTCCGACCTCATGGGAGAACAATCTTTATTTATCAGAGCACATACTCTTCGGTTGAAAATCAAATGTTCCATGGTCTTCTAATTCAATTATTTTAAAAAAAATCATAGCAACTCGCTCTTTTCAACACATATTCTATCGTATGTATTTTCGTTGTTTTATCAAATTATTATACTACATAGAGAGTGTCTTATTTGAATCACATGTATTTTCGTTGTTTTAAAAGACTATTGGTATTTGGTACTGTATAATTGACTTAACAATGGCAATATTGCATCCATCAAAATTTTGGTTGTGCTGAATGAATTAGTTATTATAGATATATTCCAAAATTCTAACTCCCATTAAAATCAGTTTCAAACGTATAACTCTGGTTATACTCGAGTCTCGAATATTATAACTTGAATCATGGTCAAGATTTTGTTACTGCTTTTTGTTTGGTCAATTCTCCTTAGGTTAGATGAATGTTACATACTAAAATGTATAAACATGCAGGATTTGGATTTATAAATGCACCTTACAGTTATAATTGTTTTTCAGCTTGTGCCCCTGTTCTCCTTCCAGCCCGAGTTGTTCAAGCTCTAAATCTTAATGTGCATGCATTAGGTCTGCAGACTACACCCCCACAAGGTCTTAAATCTATGATTTAATTCTTATTGGTTATAGTTTCACATATTCATTCAAATGTTATATAGTTGTAATTATCCTGAAAATATATACAATTTATATATATATATATATATATATATATATTTTGTATATATTGTTGCGACAAATTAAGCTAATTACCATGGTCTTTCATCTGGTTGCAGTTCAGAGATATATCCCAGGATGCAGAGAAGCATGCGATAATAAGCCAATGGAAAAGAAAAATAATAATCAGAAAGATGCATCCAAGCAATGTAGTTTTATTTCTCAGAATCGAAGTTCTTCCCCAGAGATATTTCTCCCAAAGGAATGGACTTACTAGCTAGTTAGCAGTTCATCTGGAATAAGACCTCAATGAGGCAGTGAGACACACCAAGAGAAGCTAACATGTATCGGTGCATATAATTAAATAATTAAAAAAATGAAAATTACTCAATATGCTGAAAACCAGAGATGGTTTGAAACTTCGAAATTAGTTGCTAGCTGTACTGTTAGATTCCTAATCGTGTATGGCTATTAGTTTAGTAATAATAACAACCCAGGTCCCAGGAGGGTCCTGAATGTAATTGCATGCTTAATTGTTAAATACACAAGAGTTGTTTAAGTTTTATTTTGTGGGTTCCATTATTTCACAACGTGAAGAAATAGTTACCCAAAAAAATTCAATCATGTTTTGTTTTATTTTTTAAAGGATAAAATATTGACAGAAATCTTTTAGAATTTTAAGTTTGGGAGTTTGTTACAAATACAAAAGGTATTAACACCATTATTTGTCTTTTAAAGAATAATACTTCGAATTAAATAACACAATTTAATTATGACTTTTAAATTGACCTAACAAGAAAATGACAATGGAAAAATGATTTATTTAAAGGGAGAGTTGGGCTCGATAGGAATCGATTATGTTCCTATGTATTCTCGAGTATACCGAGAAATCAGAGTTACGTAGTTCTTTGATGGATTTTAAAAATTAATTTTTGTACTTTTTTTACTATAAAAGAGGACTTCATGTTAAACGAGTATACCATTCATTTAATGCATAGGATTTAAATCATTTTTACATAAACTTCATGAAATGCTACAAGTTGAGAAATACATCATTCATTCATAGTATTTATCATCCATAAGCATCATAATTCATTATCTTAAATCACTTGGGTCATTAATGAAAATTGACCATACACACCAAGGTCCAATTTCCCTACATCTACAATCTAGATGGCAAAATAAGCATATATGTACACTATATGATATACAAAAATCTAGATTTGCAGGCCAAGGCGCCTCCTAAACACCTATTTACCTCCTTCATCAAAATGTACTTCAAAAGATTCACTCCACCCATGAGTGCCCTGCATCACAAGTCTAAAAAGTGGACAACATGGGAGAGTGAGTCATATATTCTAAAAGAATGAATATGAATACCATGTGATCATGTGTATATGTATCTCAACATATATATATTTTTGCATTCTCACATATTTCATCATCAACTATCATCATATCATACAACATCTTTGTAAATCAAGCTAGTATAAAATCATACACATGATCTAGTCCTTTGACAAATTGGACTATTACACAACTCATCACTTTACTCAAATTATTATTTGGTATTCACATTTTTTATGTTGTCTTAATTCATTTTCTCATCCTCAACACAACCATCATCGTATCTCATCACCTTTGGCATACTTCCTTGCTATATGCAAATGCTCTTAGGCTAATGCATATGCACAACGGATTATTTCAACAATTGCAGATCTGACTGTGGGAATATAAACACCAATTGTGGGATTCAAGTATGATCATCTAATCATACCCCAACTGTAGTAGTAAAATTGTGTACACTTATCCTCAAATTGCATGCATTTCACCAATCTTTTACTGGTACCAAACCGCATCGCCCATTTTGCAACACCTGGTCATTTTCACCATGACCGCGGTAACAACATAATCAATCATGTGGTGTTGCGGGCCGACCACGACTTATTTCATGGCGGCTGTGATCCGAAGGACCACCGGGGTCACCTGCTCATCAAGAGCCACCCCCCACAAGGGTCGACCACATGTAGCTCCCCGTAGCAATACATAAACGGCTTCGTGACTTACACACTGAGTCATAGGGGAAAATAAAATTTGCTCGTGCACCGAGCCACCCTCCCACTGGGTCGGCCGAGGGAACTCCCCTAACGTTCCAACATCGGCGGCTATGCAGTATGCCATGGATGCAAATGCCAATCATATGCATTTCTCACTTTATGCATCCTATTTATGCCACTCATTAATCATCATCATAATCATCACCAACATCACCCAAGGCTTTCAGTGGATTTATTATTGTTAGTTATTATCATTAGTTTAAATTTTCGTGTGGCATATTCAATAATTCTCATAACCATAATTTAATTCCATCATTAAACACAACAACATCAATCTTTCACCATCAATCAAGGTATGCTATTTATTCACACCCATTCTCAATCAAACATCACTTATAATCATTTCACATTTATGGTGGACATAAGTATAACAATATATATTCAAGACACCACATTGTCAAATAACCCACACCACTATATGGCACACCACAAACATTCTAAATACATCAATGCATGTTTCCAAGACACATCATATATAGCATTATAATTCTTCCTAACATTACAAGCAAGGAACATACATATTATCACATATGACAATCAAATACTATTCAACTCATGCATTTAGAACATAAAGACTCTTCTCCTACCTCAAGAGAAGAACTCCGATTGATACAACGTACCCGCCTCGTCGTTCGGAATGGATCCTGCATTAACATACATGTAAAATCTCAATCAATCAATTATTCAAGACACAAATTCCACTCTAATTAGCCATAATCATATCTACATCTTCATAATATGTATAAGACATCTTATAGACATTATTTTTCTTCGCTTATTAGGCTTGGGGAATTCCTTCCCATCAAACCTCATTCATCATGTTTAAAGGCTACAAAACAAACTCTAAACCCCCAACATTCACACTAGTCCATTTATCAACATTTACACCCATCAATGTCATGTATTCCCTCTTAAGTATATTACTCAATCAAGATATATCATTTTCCCCAATTCTTAATAGTTAGGGTTTCATCATAACCCAACAACATCATAAATAATCATTAATCTCCGTCATCTACCAACATGAATTTTCTATACCCTTAACAACCCATCATAAATGCTATATTAACAACACCCCAACTTAGGTTTCCACATTAAATGCCTCTCCTAACAACCCATAAATACATTAAATGCTCACCCAACACTAAAGCTCTAAGTTTAGGGTTCATACTCTTGAAAATGACAAGAAACTTACCTCAAGAGTAGAAAAGAGTGAGTCCCCAAAGGAGAGGGAGAGGAACATGAAAATTAAGAAGAAGAAGGGAGGAGGAACTTCAAGCTCCAAGCCTTCTCTAAGCTTTTATGAAACAAAAATGAGAGGGAGAATGAAGGGTAGCACCTTGGCTTAGGGTTAGAGAGGAAAAAAGATGAAGAGAACAAGAGAAGAAGAAGAAAAGGATGTTTGCCAAATGGGTCAGCACATGAACGAAAATGAGAGGCGAAAAATGAAGGCTTTTGCTTTTCATTTTCATCCTTTCATTAATATTTCATCATTTTACCATAAATAGGATCTCTGTTCGGGCTTAATACTTTATCTAAAAATTATTCTGAATACACATTCAGACTCCCAATAATATTCTTAACAGCCCTGACCAATATCGCCACAATCGAAGATACTTGGTCTGACACCCGTATTCTAATCTAGATTAATTCTAGCTTATTCGGCTCCAATAAATTATGAGTAGTCCCCAAAAATCTTAATTTAATCATTTACAATATTTTGGGGCATTAATTAACCCATATACAACTATTAATAATCATTTCCTTAATTAATCCTTTATTTTAAAATTTAGGGTGTTACATTCTTGCTCCCAAAAACCTAGAATGTGGTGTGCCCTCCATTTTCGTGGCACCATGGACCATGAAGGAGACATAATGGCTTAAAGCTCTCCTCCATTTTCTCTTGCATTTTCGTTACATTTTCTCCCTCTCTTGGCACCCACTCTCTTATCTTGGTTGAGGTAAGTTTCTCACCATTTTAATGAGCTTGTGCCCTAGATTATGAGTTATTATGATTTTTGAGTGTTATGTGTGTGGGTTATGGATTGGGAGTCATTTTTATGCAAAGCCCTAAGGTGGGGTATGATAAATATGTGATTTTGTGAGGGTGTATATGGCTACACGAAAATGGAAATTATTGAGGTGGAAAATAATGAGTGATAATGGTGATTGTTGGGTTTTAAATGGAACCCTAACTCTAGGAATTAGGGAAAATAAGTGATGATGATATGAGAAATGATTTTAAGTGTAAACCCATAATAAATTATGTTTAGGTGTTGTTAATGATAATGGTTGTTGGGTTTTGATAAAACCCTAGCTCTAAGAATTTGAGGAAAAACATATAATGTTGAATTGAGAGTTGATTTAAATGGAAATGTATGATAATTGGAGTATGGGTACCATTCAATGTTTTGGGAGAATGTTTAGTGATGATGAGAGATCACATTAATGATGTTGGATGATGATAGTAATGATAGATGACCATTGATGATGGAACTCATGGATGAGTGTTGCCACTTAATGTGTCGAAATAAGTGTGAACACCAAAATCATAGTGGTTATGATGGATTAATGAAATAAAATTGTGGTTGATGAGGTCTTAGACCATAATGGGTGCCATTTGGGTGTGTTGATTCATGATGGTTTAAAAGAGGCTAATTTGGCTCATGTTGAATTTTGAGTGGCAATGATAACATTTAGATGATTTATGCAATGTTGAATGCATTTTAAATAATGGAGGTGATATTGTTGATGTTGGGTATGGCTAACCCTTAAGACTTAGAAAATCTTGGTTTTAGGAAAAGAATTTCCGAAACCTAACACAATTGTGTAAATTGGTGCTTTGATAAGCTTAGGACTTGTCAATTAAGCTTTATGATATGTTGATAAATGTTTAAAATTTAGATGATGCCTTGTGATGGCTTGTTGATTGAATGCATATATATGTATGCGTGTTGGTGTAGATGATATTTCAGGCAATGAGGCAGAATGATCCAGACGTGTAAATTGTCGTTCTTCTCTTGAGGTAGGAGAGGAGTTTATATTTCAAATGCATGAGTTGAATAATTAATGATTAATGTATATGACAATGCTTATGCTTGCCTTGCTATAGTTGTGTTAGTTATGTAATGTATGACATGCTTGGCAATCTAGTGATTTTGAGAATCATATGTGCGATTGATGACAATGAAATTTTTCAAGTCCCTTTGACGGGCATGATTTATTTGTTGATAGAAATCCATGAATGGATGAATTGTTCAAAATATAAAGTTGTGTTTATGATGTTCATGCAAATATAGGAACTAGTAGGGCTATATTGAGTTTTAGTATGTTTGGATGCCATATAATAGTTTCAATAACGCCTATGTATGATTTATAACTTGTAGAAACTGGAATGGGCCAATTCCAATGAGAATTGACTCTTGAGTTGCACAAAAATACCTTAAAATGGGCTAAACACATTTATGCGTATAAGTCTCTCATTTTTGGGGAATTTTAAATGCGGCCAGTGGCTACGCGTCATAAATGATGTATATTAGGTGGTGTTAATATTTAGTGGCCATTGGATTTCATATGAAAGAGACAGGGTGGTTAGAAGTTGGATTTTTTAGCTTTTTAAGGCAAATTCTATATAATTATTGTCATGAATCGATTCATGGTATGTGTGGATCGATTCATGAGCTGTTTTTTACCCCTGGGTGTGTTCTAGCAACGCGGGAATTGATTCAAGGGGGTCCATGAATCGATTCATGCGAATCTGAGGATCTTGAAAGCCAAAAAAGGGCCATGAATCAATTCACAGGACATGGGAATCGATTCATGGCCCCCTAGAAACACATGAATAGATTTATGGTATGTGTGAATCGATTCATGGCCCTGTTTTTGGCTGCCAGGATCTCAGATTCGCATGAATCGATTCATGGACCCCTTTGAATCGATTCATGGCCCTGTTTTCATAAAATCTTATAAGTTTTGATGTTGTTTGGCGTTGTTGAGTCATGACACGCATACATAATTGATTGTACATATTTTTAATATATTTTAACAATCGATGCATGATGATATTATCATGTCCCTCGTATAACTTGGTTTTTGAAAGTTGCTAAGTGCTTGTTAATATCCAAAACCCTTTTATTATACGCAAAACAAAGAGATTGTATTAAGGGTATATGATTATGGTGTGTCTTAGTGGTGATTCATAATGGCTTAAGGCTTTGGCAAAGTATGTGTGTGCTTATGTCATGTTATGAAAACATGTATGTTCCACCACTATTGATATGTTATGATAAATGATAGTAGAAGTTAAATGATGTGGTTGTACGACACACCCTTGATTAATGATGAGACTAATGAGGGGATAATTGAATGATAATGCGCTATTATAAGCAATGAATTATGATGACGTCGATAATGAACAAAGGTGAATATTGTTGACAATCGTGATTGATGTAAGATGAACTTGAAATTGTGAGTTAACATTATACTTGATGGACATTATGGATGTCAAATAGAGATAAGTGTTGTTGTGGGTGTATGTATGTTACCACACATGTTGAATGACAAATATTGATGTTAAATGAAAGGGGATATTGTTGTTGAACATACTCTTGATTAAATAGTGGTTGTTATTATTGATAACTGCGATGTCATCATGGTTGATACAAGTGTGATCTTGTACGTGTAATTCAAATTGTATTGGTGAGCATATGATGCTATGAATATGAAATATATTTATTAACATGCCTTATTGGTTTCCATGCATGGATTAATGTTATGAGAATTGATATGTTTTTATTGTCATGCATGGACTGAGGTCTATGTGAATTTTTGGGCATTGTAATGCAAATTATGTGAATGATATACCTTGAGGGGCTCTGAAATTGGTTGCGTACCTCTAATTATGTTGCTAAATGTAAAATATACATATGTACCCTAAGTGAGTGGGTGAGAAATCCTTGCGAGGTTGAGATTTGACATATGCATTGTTGCATTATTGCATTCATGGCATGCATACCATAGCATTGTATATGTGGTTACGATCATAATATTGAAAGTCTTGTGGGACTAGATGAGAATGAGTACCCTATGCGTGGGGGAATAAGTCTGTGGTTGCGATCACATGACAAACTGAAATGATGAAGGTGGTTGCGATCACCCGTGTATTGAAATAACAATGGTCTTGCGAGACTATATGAGGGGAGTACCATATGCGTGGGGGAAACCAATATGAGAATAATGAATGTGGTTGCGATCACAATGATAAAGATCCTGCAAGATTCTATGAAATGGACCCTTGCGTGGGGATATATGTTTGATTGATTATAAGTGATTACGATCACTTGTAATACCATGTGCGTATGGGTGATGTGAAATGGATCCATTGCACATGCATTAAACAGTGTGACATATACATTAGCCATAGGTACATGGCATTTGAGATGAAGATGACCCCAAGAAAGATGATGATTTCTTGAGAGTAATAAGTGATTAAAGATGTAAAGAATTAATGATGAACAATTATGATAGCCCATAATGATGAGGGCAATGTGAATGTATATGTGCTTGCTATGAGTTATGAATAATGAGGCTTGTATGCCTAAGATGATATCTTGATGGTGGTTATTTAATAAATTGATGATTTTATTGCAAAGCACACATGTCATTTGTATGCATGTCCACATGATCGCAATGTATTTAAATTCTTCATTTTAAATGTATAACTCACTCTCCCATGTTATCTCCTTTTAGCATTGTGATGCAGGATTGTCATGGGATGAGAGTGCGCTTTTGATCTAAAGTTTTCGAGGAAGGTAAAAGGTTGTATTGGAAAGCCTTGGCCGACAGCGGTTGTTAATTACGATGTAATAGATGAAATGTGCATGTTGATGTTAATAAATAGTGGCTCATGGATATGTATATAACCATCTATTATAATGCATATTGTGGATGTATGCTTCATATGTAAATGAATGATTAGATAAATACTTGTGGGATTGGCCTTGGTAATGTGTATAGGTGTTAGAGATATTTGATTTGATACCAAATTGGTGAATGAATAAGGTCAATTATGGGATATGATTATCGGAGATGTGTGTCGTATAAATGCATATATATTTAAGGCATAAGGGATGTATGAACATTGGTGTGGATAGTCCATATCCCCATTTGATGACTAGTACCTCATGTAGAGACTACTTACAGATTAGAATGCATGCATATGATTTATTTATGAGGTTGGTTGTGGCCTAATATGTTATGTATTTGCATGCTTTGTCGATCCTTTTCTCATATCTTCGTATATGGGACTAGGCGGGTGCCCTGTATACATATTCTTCTTCCGCTGTAAACTCTATTACTTTTGTATACACATGTGGGCAATTTATCTTGCGATCCAGTTATAAATTATTAAATCTCACTTTTTGGTTTTCTGTGGTTTGGGACCTGATGTGATCGTTGAGGCGTTTTAAAAATATTCTAAACGTGAAAAATTTACTCGCATTTTATTAACTATTTATCTTGATTACATCGGGATTCGGGTCTGGGAAATCAGGGTGTGACAACCTATCCCCATTACAAGACTAAAAAGTCCTTGCTGATCTATATGTGTACATGCATGTGTATAATGCTTAGAAAGGTTGTAAGCTTATATTGATCTGTCAATTTTGCAAGTGAAAGTGCATATTTTGAACCCTTATACACTGAGTGTTGAGAGAAACACTTGACTAGTGAGTTTACATCATCATCATTTCTCTTATTAAAAGAGGCATTACATTTAGATTGTATGGATCACTGAAAGGTTTGTTATGCATATGCTATAATTTTGGCTTGTGTAGGGATAATGAGTGATCCAGTGTCTTTAGTGCATTGGAAAAATTTAATTCTTCAGTTATTGCTTGAGGATAAGCAAATCTTAAGTTTAGGGATATGATAAGTCTTGAATAGACTTATTTATTTAGTATTAATTTAGGCATTATTTCAGTAATTTAAATCTTAAAATAATTAATTCAATAACATTTTATTATTATTTAGTATTTTTAGTTATTTAGGTAAATAATAAAATATTTTAATATTTAGAGTTAAGTTGTGCATAGTTATAGAAATTAAATGTCAAATGCATGTGACGACCCGCGTCAATTTACCATTTAATTACACCCGGTTTAATTATTTTTCACAATAGATTTTTCACGTTTACTCATAGTTAATTAAATCCGAATGTAAAACCACATCAATTCTTCTTAAACCGACTCAAAATACTAACCGATAGGAAATAAATCAAATAATAAAATTGAATCAATTAAATAAGCGGAAGAAGAAAAACAAAGACAGGAGTCATTCGCCTGAGCGAGACTCTGATTCGCTTAGGCGAAACCCGAGTAGGTCGCTTAGGCGAGTTCCGACTCGCTTGAGTGAATTCTACACTTCAAACCTGAATGAAACACGAGTCATGCAAGGAAAATTAACAAGTCGGGTTTCACTCGAAAATGGATCCACTCGGTCATCTCTCACTCGGGAACCTCTTAACCTTCACTCAGAAAAGGGTTCTCTCGGACACCTCACTCGGAAACACCCTAACCTTTCTTCACTCGAAAAGGGTTCCCTCGGGCATACCTCACTCAGAAAACACTCTAACTTTCCTCCACTCGGAAGAGGTCCTCTCAGTCATGGATCACTCGGAAAACGTCCGAACCTTCACTCAGAAGGGAGCGAGGGACACTCGCTTGAGCAAAATAGACATAGAATCAACCGGCCCTCGCTCGGACAAGACTGAATCCGCTCGGTGAGATTCGCCCGGTAATCGACTTTACTACAGCAAATGCAAATTCACTCATGAAAATGAATACCGATCACATAGCAACATAATTCATATGCACCTTAGTCAACATATTGTAGCATCACATACACGGAAAACTCATTATACACATTACACAATCTATTTCAAAATCACTCGGTTCCTTGGCATCAATCCTCCGCTTGGCGCACCTCCAGGGCTCCGACCTCTTCCCTGTCACTGGTTACTAAATTGAAAACCACAGTAAGGGTGAGTGTTTGACATCATAATTAATCTAGAATAGAAATTAACAAATTACATGCATATAACTCCGTCCGATTACTTTATCATCAAATTGCAAGTCCCACTCGGCAAATATAGTAATTCACACTCGGCAATTATAGCATTTCACACTCAGCAATTATAGCATTTCACACTCGGCCGATACAACAAATCATACTTGACAAATATAGTCAATCACATTCGGCAAACATGGCTAATCATACTCGGCAAATATAGTGAATCACACTCGGAAATTACAACAAATCACACTCGGTAAACATCAAATTGCACTCGACAAATATATCAAATACTCGGCAAATATATCAAATTGCACTCGGCAAATATATCAAATCATACTCAGCAAATATATCAAATTGCACTCAGCCAATATATCAAATTATACTCATCACAATACTAAATTCATTAATTATCACCACTGACTCTTAGACAAAATTGACGCCTAGTATCCGGATACTAAAAGGATCGACCTTCAGCTGGGGGTCTGACTTGACACCCCGTGAACCCGACTTGGTTCACCGAGCCCGACTTGGCTCCCCCTCAACCACTGGGTCATAGACCTCTGGGTAGCTCAACTGGGTCCGACTTGACCACGGAAGCCAAAAACGAGGGTAACACATACCGTCGGTCGTCCTCTACCACATAATCACATATTCCATTATATAAACATAGGCATATCATTATGATCATCATTTGCAACTGTCAAAAACTGACTTGTGCTCACAACGTAGGGCGACCGACTTGTCAAGCCCATCAATATAACGTCATCACACAGCAAATACTTTTCATACATATGCAATTCACATTTCTCATCAAACGAGCGACCTGCTTGTCAAGCCCGGCCTCACATTACCACTATACACCGATTATCATAATCATCAAGTATTTCAAACTCATAATCATCTTAAACCACACACCCGATCCTAAATCGATCAGTGTCCATATTCATACATGCATTCATCCACACACAACTATCATTCAGCAATCTCTTACCGTGTTCATAACTGGTTCGACGACCCGAAACCAAAATATTTACCTATTCTAATTAATTATAACCCAAACACCCCCTTACCTCTATTCCAAGCTTCAACGATCTGCTCTTGGTGCCGATTACGTCCTCTAAACGCTGGGTTCACGGTTTCACTTCCGAATCTAGCACCAGCACCGTTAATCAGCCTTTCGGTGTTCGTTCTGCTACCTATGGGGTCGGAATGCAAAACCCGTTAACGTCGTACCACCCGCACAGTCAAAAGACCATTTTTAGGCTCATACACCCAAGAGGAGTGGAGATCGGGACCTTACCTGCCATGCATGACCATTCGGTCCAAAGGAGGAAACGAAAGAGACAAGGTAACAAATTTAAACAGTTCAATGGACTCACCTTGAAACCACGGTCACAAAAATGTAGCTATCTCAAGGTTTTGATACGAAATGGACTTCCCCTCAGAGCATGCAGCTTGCAGTGATGGAGAAAGGAGAAGAAGAAAAGAAACAGACGAAGAAGAAGAAGGTTCGCGTAAAAGTGAATGATTGAGGAAAGAGAAAGAAACCTTCTTTATGTAAAGCTCAGGGGCAAACCGGTCACTTCCCCATTACTTTTATATTTTCTTCGGAAATTTTAATTAAACCTTTTCCTTCTTCTAATCACTCCTCATTTAACCCTTTTTATAATTAATCAATCAACTAAATTTTATTTATTTCCACAATAGTTAATTATTCATAATTACCTTCATTTTAATAATAATTCATAAAAATACCCAATAAATCTCTAAAACATTTATTAATATTTTTCACTCATCATAATTTTTACTAAAATATCCGGGATGTTACAATGCAAGTTGAATATTTTTGGCCAGGTTGACCCTTAACGTTACTACGCTTACATTCAAAGTAGGAATGCTAGGATTTTATTTCTTGTGTAAATTTTAGGTGTAAAAATGGTGTAGCTACGCCCAAGGGACCACATTCATGCTCTAATGCATCAACCATGCATAGGGACCACATGTATCCATGTTACCCTACGTACACTCACGATGGCTGATGGGCAAGGAAGCAAGTAAAGCATATAAGCCAAGTTCCCAGCAATACGTGCCTACGCTTGCCAGCGTAAGGCTACGCTGATTGGGCAAGTCATGACCAGTGCCAACCAAAACCCCAACACACACCATACTCATGCTATGCAAGCACGTTAAAGCATCAGGACCCCGTAGAGACCCACGCATCGCTATGCTCACCAGCATAAGCCCACGCTGGGTATATGTACAACCATCAGACTCACTCCAGAGGGTAGGAATGCCTACGCCCAACCCACGCTCATGACACGCCCAGTTTTTGTCCCAAATCAGACCAACTCTAGTAGCTTAGCATGTACATGCTCTACTTAAGCTCACACATCATGTCATTCCAGTGCTCCAACATACTCACACTCACCACCAACATGTACATGCCCATGTTCTGGACCATGATCCATGAAGCTAACGTGCCACTACGTTCCTCATTGTGAATGCACGCATGTATGCATGGAACCGTGTAATTTCAAATGTTGTAACATTTTGTCTCTTGTAACTTAAGTAACTTAAGTTATGATATTTATTTGTAAACCCCTAAGGACCTATTAGCAATTAGTTAGTGTAAGTTAGTAGTTTCTTTAGTTCTATATAAGTGTTTAACACTTTGTAACTTAGAGACTTTTACACATAAGTTTTAGTTTTAGGTTTCATATTCAAATATTCATGCTCTCTCTACAATTTTTCTCTCTCTTAATTCTCTCAATTCTCTGAACATGCCTATCTTTGTTTTTTACTTCTCTCCTTCCATGAGTAACTAAATCCCTAGGGCTGGGATTGATTGAGGCCACATGGATCTTGAATTCATGTGATTGAAGCTAAAGGATTCAATTGAGGCAGGTTCTGAACATGACAAGTGTTGGATTACACCTCTTAGATTGGGAAATTCAAGATTCATTTAGAAACAATCACTAGAGACTCCTTGTTTGTGTTATTCGATTTTGTAAGATTAATCCTAGATACACGAACCTTAGAGAAAGATGCGCCTAAGAGCAATTAAGGGAACTTAAGCCAATTAATTTCATAAAGCAAAAGTTTAACAATTGGGATGAAACTAAAACCCTAAGAGTAACTTTAATTAATTATTTTTTACACTATTTAAGTATACTGTTTTTAATTTTATGCATTTGAGCTTTGAAACCCCCAATTATTATTTGCTCAAACTATGGTCTAATAACCCAACCAGTACTTAGTGACGCGATCCTCGTGGCATCGATAATCTTTTGTATTATGTGTATTTGCGAGCCCTATTACTTTCCAATCTAATTCAAACAATATGTAAAGTGTCTTTAAAAATTTATTGATCTTCAAGAATTACTTATGTATCAAGTTTAATTAAGGGTAACCATTTAATTATATGTGTTATGTAGGTTGAGAATCCCTCTAACGGTGTTATCAATGAACAACTTGGATCATTATCTATGGTTCGGGTAGGGAATATGCCAACTACCATACTTACTTTGTCAATAAATACAAGTTTCACACCCAAAGTTAGAGCAATAATGGAAAAAATTATGGTGTTTATGTTAAAGAGGTAACGAACTCGGGAGAAAATGATTACTATGATAATGTTCTAAGGATATATGAGTTGAAGTATCAGAGGTTCCTTGAAAGGATTCTTTTATTTAAATATGAATGGTGTGCTTTATCGTATAGAAGAAGTGTTATCAATTCAAAATATTGCAAAGTCGAAATAAATCAAACTATACATTATGGTCACTATGATCCATTAATTTTAGCGTGAAATACATGTCAAGTCTGTTATGTATTGAATTTGCCATTGCATGCAAGTAAGTTGTAACACCCCCTTATATACATGAGACATATATCTATTCTTCTTGCTCTTTTTTTTAAGAAAGATATACCTATTTATCACTTCTTATCTCGTGTATACAAGGACGTATATACATCTAATTTTCTTTGAATTTTGAAAGTAAAAAGTTTTAAATTATTCATAATGATAAAATGAACTTTCAGAAAATCATAAGTGATCAAAGATTACAGTATCATATCCAAATAATAAGGTTTATTAAAGTTTAACCTTTACATTGATTTACAATCATCCAACTTAATATTGTATTAAGGTAAACTAAAACTAAAAAGTTAATACCTCTACTTCGACTGTAACCAATTATTTCCTTATTTTCAAACCATGTGATTTTGAATCCTATTCTTGTCACATCTCTTCTCCTATCCGATTGAGGATGAGACCAATTTACCCTCTTGTAATTTCATCCTTTCATCTTGAACTGCTAGCTATATATCATATAACATATATTTTGGACACAAAATTCAAACAAGAAGGAGTGAGAAACAGAATATAATACTTTACAGATAAGACATAAGCATAAGGGTTTTCATAACATAACAATTATATTTTCATTCACAACCACCCACATAGAATGTCACAATCATATGAATGTCATGCAATGTTTTTAATACTATCATCTCATTCATTCTATGCATGTGGGCCCTTAAAGCTTTAGTTTGCACTGGGCCAACCAGGAGTTTACACTGTTCCATAAATTTCGGATAATAATAACATAAATGCCTTCATGGCATATGAACAGCTCAACTGGTGTGGAAACACTTAGAGACTAGTCAGACTGAGAAAGTTTTTATTGTGAAAGTACCCAACACTAGGGAGCGACCCCAGGTCACCTGAAGCACCCTTTCACACCCTCTCATCCCAAGGCTCGCAATTAAGCCTCCTCTAATGTATCCTCGGTTTCTATAATCCGTCCCCAGGAAATATCACATCTCATTTCTCTTTAATGATTCATGATGCATGAACTACTCGCATATTTAGTTGGTTAAGACTTTTAGAAACTCAATTATTAAATACCATAAAGGTTCACAAAATCATCACAATAAACTTTACATTCCCATAAGTTCTTCTTTGAACTTCTGTTATACTGAAATAATTTAGTACAGTCTTCAAATTCAGATCTTACCAAAATTGAGTTTCCAAGCCTTAAATATCTTAAAACTTTCTC